>OX451398.1:8664330-9264330 GCA_949629135.1 Eremobia ochroleuca
ATTTACAGGTCAGTGTAAAGTTGTATGTTGTGAGTATTTTTTAAATTAATATCTGAGAAACTCTTTTTCATTAAAAAACTAAATTGTTAATACTGTAAGTGCTTAGTCAGCTAGCAAAAAAGTAACATCCACACAGAACTCTAATTCTTAAAATCATGCAGTTTAAACTGCTTTACGAATTGTTTATTGATTTATGGCAATTATACCAATTAAAATACGATCATCAAAATGTTGTTTCATTATGTACCCACCTAGCGACCCACACCGGCTTCGCACTCGTAGCCTGTTATACTTAATCTTAGTAGGTGAACTGTAATAGGTATGCATAAGTAGTGATAGTGATGATGGTATTCTACTATTCCAGATGTTTTAATTAGCTCAACGTTAATTATTTAATTTATAAACGTGTGCTATTTAATCTTGCCCTAATAATTCCTTTCTGTTATTTTTCTGTTACAATCAAACAATATTCATATCTGTTTCCTATCCGTAACTTACAATTATTTTGAATATGACCCAGCTATTGAAAATTTTCTACTGAGTGAAGTATCTGGTAGTAACTATTTAGTAATCTGTGGTACAGGCATTCACCAATTTCTACCATGTCTCCCTGGTCTGTACAAATCTAACTGCGAGACTCATATTGGTTGATTACAAAATGCCCAAAATAAACTGTTATCATTTTAGCAACAAAGTAAACTGAATGGCAATCCAGAAACCGAATTTAGAATACAAATTGCAGTTAGTCAATCTGCACAGCCTTTTCCCAAAGATGTTAGGGTTGACTTCCAGTCTAACTGGATGCAGCTGAATTACAGTATTTTACATGGAGAGACTGCCTACCTGACCTCCTTACCAAGGAGTATTGTCTTAATCATCTTTTTAATTACATCAACAACAAGAAATCACAGAAAATCTTACATTAAATTCTCATTACCTTTACATTTGGATTGGTCTGTGATCCAGGTATTAGCAGATCTCTAGGAGCTGTCAACCTTGGGTAGTTCAGCATGGCACCCTCAGAGTATGGAGACATATGAGAGGATGTCATTGAGGCCAGTGACATAGGACTCAGAAAGGTTTTCAGCTCCATTTGTTGAAGAGTTTGAGAGTTGTTTGAATCAGTGGGTAAAACTGTAGAATAAATGAGATATTCATATTAAGAAATTATTAAAAAAAAAAAAAAGTTCCCTGCTTTTACTTGTAAATCTTTGTAAAATTTTATGCTTTATAAGGAGTGTGGATGCTCCACTTCCTATCCTGCCCTCTGTGCCCCGAAACATGCAGCCATTGACCTCTGTGTCGCTGCCAATAATGCTATGGATGTAATAGTTTTGGGCCAAAAAAATTTGGAAAACTGTTGTGCAATCTACTACTAATGCTAAATACCTCAGTTTTTGTTCATTTCAAGTTATAGGGGTACACTTGAAATTAGCAAAAACTATTTATTGTTTATAAAATAAACTTACATGCTCTAGAATCAAAACTCTCTACAGTGTACTCAGTATATGTTTGTGACTTTGGACTGTCCAACATTGCCCCCTGATGCTTCAAAGAGAAAGGCAGCTCAAACACGTGTGACGGGTAGTAAGAGTAGGGCTGTGGAGAACCAAACGCCTCCCGCTTGGGTTTAGGGAGCATCTCGTCCAGAAGGCCAAATGAAAAGGGTTTCTGAAAGCATAAAATGTTAACAAAATCTGTATTTGTCATATAATTTGCAAGAAATATAAATACATAGTAGAAGTATGAATTATCTTCCTATATTAAAAATGATTTTACCATGACCAAAGAAATAATGGATTGACTGTGTGAAAGATGATATGGCTAGAAAGGCGGTGACTACTGAAATGATGACTAATAGAGAAGCATGGAAGAAAAAGGCATGTTGCGTCAATCCCAAATAATTGGGATAAGGGGAAGAGAATGATGATGATTAAAAAACTGGTTAAGTGCGAGTTGGACTTGCGCACTGAGGGTTCCGACAACCAACATAGCCGGTGTCCGAGTAACCGACATAGCTTGCAGAGTAAGCAAACTGAAGTGGCAGTGGGCTGGCCATGTCTATCGAAGGGCCGATGGCCAGTGGAGCAGACGAGTCCTGGAGTGGAGACTGCGTATCGGCAAGAGTAGTGTGGGACGCCCCCCAGCTAGATGGACGGACAACCTAAAGAAGGTGGCTGGGATAGACTGGATGCGGAAGGAGGAGGACAGGGTGTTGTGGCGCAGTCTGGGAGAGGCCTATGTCCAGCAGTGGACTGCGATAGGCTGAGTTGATTGATTGATTGATTGACTGAGGGTTCTATAGAAACTTGTAGCTATGCACACTTATGGTTTTCTGATTTTTTCCTTAACATGTGCTATATGACATAGCTTCTTGCCAAATTTCATTATTCTAGGTCAACGGGAAGTACCCTATAGGTTTTAATTCCTTTGAAAGTGTCAAAATATGTTGGATAAACGGAACATAAACGCATGTATCTTTTGATTATGTTGACTTAGAAGTTTGATTTTTTCACTGCTTCAAGGTATTGCAGCCCTGAGTATTTGTTTTTAATTTCAAATTGATAACTAACAGCATTCCTGAGAAAAAGGGGTCTTTGACTGATGGACAGACAGACAGACAACGAAGTGATCTTATAAGGGTTCCGTTTTTTTTTTTGAGGTATGGAACCCTATAAATTGTTTAACACAGTAAGAATAACATTATGGCAGTTGGTGGCATCTGGTTTAGTGTGTTTTTATAGACTGGCTACTTTGGTTGAATGCTATAAGAAACAGAGTAATAGTCTCGAGACGATCTCACCTGAAACATTTCAGCTGTCAAATCTTCTTTGACTGTGTTGCTAAGACCATTTAGGAATCTCAATATATTGTAAACAACTTCTTTACCATCCCCAAAATCTGTTTGACGAATTGTGCTGATTATCTTCTTTAATTCCACTGTTCTTTTGAACTCGGCCACGTTCCTCGCATTTTGTTGATACACAAAATAATATGACAACAAGTCGACAATAGGCTCTCCTTTTGGCGATGAGAAGTCTTTGGAAGATTTTTTTAATATAATTTCGTAAGCATACGATCTCATTTTAGTCATAAGCCGCTTCTGTGATATCCTATTCTGATTGCAGTACATAGCTGCGGTCTTCGTGCACAGATCGGTGAGAAGATCGTAAACACCCGCATCTTCAAGATTTGTTTTAGACATGGCTTCAATGGGTTTCTTTGGATATTGTTCACAAGATTCAACCCTTTAAAATGTGTTTATTGGTAAACTCATATTAATATGGGGTATTGTTTACGACGGATGAAAATGTAATAATGTTAAAAGTAAGAATGACCAATGAGCCGCGGCAATAGCATAGCAATAGCACTGATTTTTAATTCCACAACTGGCACTGTCAAAGTGTCAAATTTGACAGAACTGGTTGACAGTGACATTAAACTCAGGCGATTGTCTTTTTTTTTTTTCTTGGCTTGGCGAATGTTTTATAAATTTAGGAGTCGATTGAGTCAGATAACCGAGAATGCAAGGTGTATTTTCTTTATTAATGTTGCCAAGTTCGTACTTCTCGCTTAAATAATGGATAATAAGGAATTTTTAGGTAATCCTTACGGTTTTACCAAATTCATGCTGAAAGTTTTAACCAACAGTCTATTAAACAACCATATTACAGGCCTACATACCGTTTAACTAAGATGGCACCTGAAGTAGCTACATGGTGCGGGTGGTGACTTGACATGTTGGTTCGCAACAGGTCACTCATTCTCTCGGTGATAATGTCTCTGCATCACCCTAAGGTTGACTGGTAGAAAATGCCTCAAGCATTAATTCCGCCTTTGTACAGTACTTTTTTACTTGTGCATAAAGTTTTAACCCTTTCAGTACGGTGCGCGAGAAGCATGGCGTGCACTGCCGGCCGGCGCTCGAGAAATGTGTTCTACGCAGTTGTGATAGTACAGACGCCAGCACATCAAGCTACTACAATCTGTCAGATTTCTTTAATAGATTTTCAACTTTATCGCTAAAGCATAAGGTTCAAAGTTGATTGGGAAAATCTGACAGTTTCGGGTAGCTTGATGTGCTGGCGTCTGTACATAGCGCAATCTGCCACAAGCACTGGCAGTGACTGCACGCCTGTGTTGTTCATATTTAGTTTTAGACATTGTTTGGTACATACATCACCCGGCCGTGACAACCATCTGTGCCAGAACGTTCAACCGTACTGAACGGGTTAATAAATAATAAATATACCGTACCGTATCGCGCATCTGTCTCGAGCACTGTTTCAGTTAGACGGTATGCCTGTAGACCCTGAAGTATGTTTCATAAGTTACTGCTGTTTTCAATTCATTACGCTTGACATTATACTCTTAAGTTGGCAGTGAATAGGCTTGCAAAGTGAAGGGAAAGTACATTTTATCGTCTGGTCACATTATAGTGGCCTCTCTTCTCCTCCTATCCCTCCACCTTGTCGTTGTCTCACTCTCCTCCGTCGCTGATTATAAGTTCTCTATGGGTGGCGTAAATGAATAAAACGTAACCTAATTTTGTCAAGTTTATTTTGATAATAATTATTCAGTAATTCGAGGTTTCTATAATTTAATAGAATTCGTAAAACATAAAAATGAATCAAGCCGATGTGTCTAAACTAGTCTCCAAGCTTCGCATAAGGGTTCCACCGAAACATCGGAATTTAAGAAGTCCGAAGGGTCCTGAAGGCAGAATAGATAAATTACGTAAAACAGTAACTGGTTTAATAAAATTTGAAAGGATTGAGTTAAACTATAACAGAGCTGATGAAGCACGCCAATATGCTGAAAGAGTAAGTATAAAAAGCAGCATTTTCGGTCATAACCCTATCATTAGTTCCATGATAATTTTATTTTTCAGCAGACAAAAATTGTTTTGTCTGGTGAAAAATAAAGCATCAGTATAATTTGCAGAAATGCCAATGCATTACTTATTTATAGTTATTTAATTAATTATATAATTCTTGTGTTTTAGCTTGTATCTGAAGCCATACGCCATGGAGACTGTCACAAACCAACAATGGACACAGCAAATTTTTGGCTTCTCGAAAAGGAACTTATACATAAACTGTTCAAAGTTTTAGTACCAAGATATGAAAGCTCAAATTTATCTTATACAAGAATGTACAATGCACCAAGGCTACAAGTTGGTCGTGAAATTGAAAAAGTTGTGTTAGAACTCCGAGGAAACCCCTTCCCTGACCTGTTAAATAATAAATCTAACAATAAGCACTTGATTCAAAATGTATTACTTGATGCAGCAAAGCAAGATTACAGGCAATCAAAAGTCACTGAGATGGCTAAAAACATTGGTAAAGAAGAAAATTCTTCACTAAATGAAAAATAAGCCCTAGAAAAACCCACTGTAAGCTAAATATTATCCTCAATTTACATTTAATTTAAGTCAAGTCAAAATTATGTAGAAAATATGTAATTTAAAATATAAAATACACACAATGTTTTATTTTTTACATTGATTAAGTATTTAAAATAGTATAAATCAATGTCTGGTCTGCATTTCAGCATGTATACCTAACCTTCTTCAGTTCGAATTTGTGGGTAATCCTGAATCAAAATCAAAATTCATTTATTCAAACTAGGCTGCGAATCAGCACTTTTCGAACTTCAAAATTACAAAAGACAGTCCCCCAAAACGCCCGCCCTTCACCACTTCCTAGTGCTTTCACTGAATGGTATAATTCGCCACATTAATCCTGGCACCAGTGTATGTACAGACGCCAGCACATCAAGCTACCCGAAACTGTCAGATTTTCCCAATCAACTTTGAACCTTATATTTTAGTGTTAAGAGCGTTAACGCCAAATCCGCGGCACCAAGTTTAGGTAATTGCAGTGCTCTTTGCACTCACACAGATGCGCGCGTGTCTGTGTGCGTAGAGTTGGTGTGCTCTCTGTCATTATAGTCAAACTAACCCATGTTGATCCGTTGAGTTATGTATAATGATACTTATTTAACCGTTAGTTGATTTTTATTTACTATTCTTATTTTTATTACAACCTTGTGAAATAAATAGGCAGTTTTGGATACTTTATCACTACATAGTATAAAACAAAGTCGCTTCCCTGTCTGTCTGTCCCTATATATGCTTAGATTTATAAAACTACGTAACGGATTTTGATGCGGTTTTTTTTAATAGATAGTGATTCAAGAGGAAGGTTTATATCTATAATACATGCATAATATAGTAGAGAAATCACTACATAGTATAAAACAAAGTCGCTTCCCTGTCTGTCTGTCCCTATACAACGTGTAACGGAAAGGGGGTATCAACCCTGAAGGAGGTGAATGTGCTCATGAAACTCAACAACTTTCCCCAAAGAACATAGGTCGAAATATGAAAAAAAAATTTGGCCCTCCCTTACAAAACTGACTACCAGCTGATTGATTTACTATGGGAGGGCCAAATTTTTTTTTCATATTTCGTCCTATGTTCTTTGGGGAAAGTTGTTGAGTTTCATGAGCACATTCACCTCCTTCAGGGTTGATACCCCCTTTCCGTTACACGTTGTATATGCTTAGATCTATAAAACTACGTAACGGATTCTGATGCGGTTTTTTTAAATAGATAGAGTGATTCAAGAGGAAGGTTTATATCTATAATACATGCATAATATAGTAGAGAAACACTGATAATTTTAGAGGTTTCTAATGTGATGTCGTAATTAAACACATTTTTTTGCGCTTACATTGTAAACGCTGGCTGAACCCGTCGAGATAGATCAAAATAATGTACTACAGTATTGTACACCTTAAAAAGGTCTACAAAAAAGTCCGCGATTGTATACGTCTATCTCTTAGGGATAACCCACAATAACCAATTTTTATCCTATACTTTTTGCGAGAAATAGTGGCTCTAAAATTATCAGTTTCTCCATTGCACCCGTGCGAAGCCGGGGCGGGTCGCTAGTAAAGTATATATATACTAATCAGGGGTGAAAAGTTAGAAATGTAGTACAAATGTAAAGTCCTACAACGATTAATATTATATTAGGTCATCCCACTTCCAGTGTCATATTTTTTTATTATTATTATTTTACAAAAACTGACTACTATACTATATAACCTTGTGACACTAATCAATAATCTCCACCACTATTAATCACTCGCTCCCAGACTGCTGGCAAATCTTGAACACCATTTAAAGTACCACTTTCATTTAATTCATCAATAATGCTCTTTAGTTTAATATCTAACTCCTTTTTGCTATTGTATCGAGTACCCGACAATTTCCTCTTCACATGGCCAAAACAATTGAAATCACAAGGATTCATATCCGGGGAATATGGCGGCTGAATAATTTCAATCCATCCTTTTCTTCAATTAAATTCTGAACTATTTTTGATTTGTGCGGTCTGGCGTTATCATGTAAAATTATAGGACTCGTTATATGATGTTCGTCTGCCCAAATAGGAATATTTTCTTCTAAAAATGACTTATATCGCTCTCCAGTCATAGTTGTATTTTCATCATAAGTTCTCCAAAAGGCAATGCCTCTGACTAGGGATTGCAATCCGGATTCTTCGAAATTCGAAAATAACTGAAAAATCCGGATTTCCTTGACTTTTTTAAATCCGGTTTTTAAGACTCAACTTCGTTTTTTTCGGATTTCAGTAAAGACTGTTTTTAACGGATAATATTTATATGTATCCACAAATTTTCATTGTAAATAATCGGTAGATCGATATTACCTACCTTAATGCGCAAATCTGACCAATATTTGAATTGGTAGGATTAGGTGTAGCATTGTTTGCGAGAATTTGGCGCGAAATGCGTGATTGATTCAGTTTATGCTCATAAACCAAGCAGCGCGGCGCCACGCAAACGCGCGCCTGCGACGCGAAGCTTCTCAGTCGGCTAGTAATTTTTATAGAAAGTGGTTGTCTTGAATTGTGTGTCGTTTATTGTGTGTGCGCATGCAATATACAAAGCAACATGCGCTACACAAACAAGTACTTACAGTTTTCCACTATTTTCATATTTTTAGCCTGTGTGGTGTGATGTGATGTGGTGGCTTTAAGTTTATATTTACAAGTGAAGTGACAGATAGAGTGGTGTATATGATTTGTTAAGATTAAGATCCTGCTATACTATAACTTTTTCATCTTAACTGCTTGTGGAGTTTTGTTCTACAGCAACGGTTTATTTAGATAATGTCTATTTAACTGCAATTACTTCATTAATGAATTGATCAGACAATTACTTATTTATAATTTTTATTTTTATTCTGTAGATCAACCGAATGAAAAATGAAGTTCATAAATTATACCAAAAAGTGTTATATCAAAAATTACTGATGCCCAAAGTTTTATTGTTTATTTTAGTTCATTTTATTCTGTCGTGTTGTGACTTGTGAATTGAGCGAATAAATGCAGATTTTAAATAATGTATGCTATTTTTTTTTCAGTTTTATCAAATCAACTTAAAAAACTCAAAGTTCGAAAAATCCGGATAATCCGGATTTTAATCGGACGAGAATACAGAAATCCGGATTTCAAAAAAATCCGGATTTTGCAATCCCTACCTCTGACATCCATAGGTACTATTAGTAGTATTTTTCGTTCATGTAGCTCTGCACGTGGTAAATGTTCAGCTGAAGTGCCCGGTTCCACCCAACATCGTGACTGATGTCTTTGACGAGGAGTATAAAATTCGACCCAAGTTTCATCAAGGCATATGAATCTATTAAGTATATTTTTCTTACGGCGATACCACGATAAATGGCTACGCGCAGTTTCATAACGAAACTCCTTCTGATCCGTGTTCAGAGTGTGAGGCACCCACACTGCACTTTTATTGACCAGACATAAATCCTCCGTGATTACTCTATGTATAGTGGAATGAAGCCGTTTCTAATGCTTTCGAGTTTTCCTGAATTTTCAGTGTTATTTCACTAAGTTTTTCTTTTTGTTGAGTCTGAAAATAACATGTAGGTATAACATAGTGACACAAACCGTAAGCATCGTGTCCGGCGGTCGATTGTCGGCTTGAGACACAACAATGTTTTATTTGTGCTAAAATATGTTTACAAATGTCCAAGTCATTCTTACAAGATTTCCTGCGTCAGGATCTTGAGATGAAGCCGTTTCTAATGCTTGCGAGTTTTCCTGAATTTTCAGTGTTATTTCAATGAGTTTTTCTTTTTGTTCAGTCTGAAAATAACATGTTAGTTGGTTTGTGTCGGTTAGTGACACAAACCGTAAGCATCGTGTCCGGCGGCCGATTGTCGGCTTGAGACACAACAATGTTTTATTTGTGCTAAAATATGTTTACAAATGTCCAAGTCATTCTTACAAGATTTCCTGCGTCAGGATCTTGAGTTGGAACCGTTTCTAACGCCTGCAAGTTTTCCTGAATTTCCAGTGTTTTTTCAGTGACTTTTTCTTTTTTTTGAGTCTGAAAATAATATGCAGAGTATAATATGAAGTGACACAAACCATAAGAAGCACCACGACAGGCGATCGATTGTCGGCTTGAGATAAATAAATAACGAAGAAATGTCTTATTTAGTTTTGGTTTAATAGGTGCTAATTCAAAATAAAGGAAACACGTGTCTGTTTAGATATAAAATCTCAAAAATTGCCATAACATATAAAGAAGTAAAAAAAAAGAAAAACTTACAACAGCATTTTGAAATATTTGAACTTCTCTTTTCTGCCTATAACAACGAATCGGATATTAATTTTATCTTATTACTACTGTGTTTCATAAAAATACCCAGACAAAAAGTAATTTGAAAAAATTATATTGACTTCAGAAAGTAGTAAGTATAATATTGTTTCTTATGGTTTACTAATTACACCTAATATAGATATTTTTTTTTATAAGTAGAGAACCCACCTCGTTTCAGTGGTATATTCTCAACTACCCAAAACTGACAACCCCAGAATGGTCAATTCAGTTTATGAGATTATAAGACAGAATAAACGCAAATTATTACGAATTCTATCCCCGTGTAAGAAAAATATGAATTGGCTATAACCTGTTACATAGTTAAAAAGTGGCTCCTCGGTAACTTACCTTTTAGCTTCATTAGCTTTGGCTAAATTTTCATATTTTTTTCGTTTTATTCCCGTATAGCGCCTTTTGTTAGCTATATCTAAAAAAAAGTAAAATCGAAACATACATAAAGAAGTCTAATTTAATCTTCTTAAGTTAATTGAATACCATTACATTAAAATATGTACTCACCAAAGTTCTGTAATATAATAAAAATATATTATAATAAAAAGTATCAATATGTCCCAGTCGCGCTAAAAACTCACGAAAGTACGATAATATTTTACGCGACACGCAGCGATGGGAGCGACACACGTCCTGCCTCTGAAAGGCCTCAGCCGGCAATGAGCGGTGGCGTGAATCCGCGCCGATTATATAGCAATACTAAATAATTCATAGTAAAATAAACATATAAGTTATTAAAAAAATATTTGAACCATGTTTTAGAACATAAATGTCTTAATTTACTAGGTCTAAAAGAAAATATAAATATTTCAGATTTCATCCTAAACTAACACGTTTAATATCTCGAAAAGCGGCTACAATTGACACTTTTGAATATACTTTTCTTGAATGAAAACTTACAGTAATCGTGTTTTTTTTTCAGCCATGCACTAAAAAATGTTCTTATTTTTTATAAAGTAATGTTGTAATAAGTTTGTCATATATGGTTTTACTAATATCTAGCATCTGCTTAGACCGTCGATCGCTAGTTTTAAAAAAGGCTTGCATAAAAACGGTTCTGATGAGAAAACTAAACAATAAATTGAAAATGTTTTTCAGCCATGCACTAGATTATAAAATTCCCAATAATATGACGTCAATATCTCATCTATAAATTAAACATATTATGGTTTTATTGTCCGTCGGAAATCATCAATTTTGACTCCAGCATGGCTCTAACGCATGAACCCTCTTAAAGTTGAAAATCTATTAAATAAATCTGACAGATTGTAGTAGCTTGATGTGCTGGCGTCTGTACAATCTGTTTCAAATCTGTTTGATGAAAGTGATAATGAACTTCAGATGAAATTCGTAAAATTGCTAACTAAAGGGATGCCCGTTTTCACTGACATTATGTGACACCTAAATGAAAGAATGCTGTTGGTATGGATTTTCAACTTTTTTGGTCATTATAAAAAAACCTCAATTGTCAATGCTCCAAATAAATTCAAATCATTCAATTTATAAGTAGCACTTCAAAAGTTTTCTTTTGTTTTGGAAATATGAGTATGGTTCGTCGCCCGCACCTGTCCCGGTCTCCGTTCTCGTGCCACCCCCGCGCCCCTATACTCCGCAGGCGACGACTCAATTAAGTGGTTTACCTATAAAACATATATTTATATTTTATATAAATATATATATAGGCATTTTGTAGTCTAAGGCTTAGACTTACTATACCTAATAAGTTTTCATTTACTTTTATTAGTGCCACCCCTTGGTATGTTCGTATTTCGTGTATCCTAGTACCTGCACTACCTACCAAGATTATTATAAATCTACCTTACAATCTTTGGTCGAGCTCCTTTCTACAAATTAAATAATCCACCCCAGCTCCCCCGACACAAAGCTATACAAAGATCCACGTAATTAAATTGTATATAGAAGCATGTATACGAAATATACCTAATTCCGATATGGGGTGGGTAATGCGGTCTGTCAACCATAACCTCAGGAGTCACGGTATTCCGCAGAATACAGTAGGATGCATGTCAGTGGTAACAATACCAGCAGGCCTCGTATCTATCTATACTAATAATAAAACTAAAGAGTTTGTTTGTTTGAACGCGCTAATCTCTGGAACTTCAAGCCGAATTTGCTGCCCGAACGTGTGCATTTAATATTTATTTATACAACGTGTAACGTTAAATGCGCAAAACCTGAAAATAGTTAATAATAGTGAATAACGAGCAGAATCAATTGAACCACCTTTTTAGTATAGGTCACATTTAAAAAAAATCTCATTAAAAACCTTGCCGTGTCTATGTATTAATAGGTCAAGCACGCCGTCACATGCGCAAACCCGCCAAAATAGGTAAAAAAGCAAATAGTTGTCGACCAATTTAAATTCTCTCATACGCGGGATAGTTATAGCTTTTATTTCAATGCAAATACGAATCTTTCATACAGTACCATGAATAAGACAATTTGAAGTAAACAATAATGCAGGTAGCATGATTGTTTACTTCAAATTGTCTTATTCTTCTCTTTTTGTAACTTAGACGTAACCGAAGGGTTAGAAAGAGAAAATTAAAAATGAAGATCTGCACGGAGGCGGGACGTGCGAAATACGTGACACTGGCCATGTTACTTCAGTCTGAGCGGCGCCGGCAAATGCGTCACAGGTGTAATTGTTTTATCCCATTACCGCGCGAATTTCGCAACTATTGCGTTTTTGTACACAAAAACATTCAATATTGTGAAATGGTGAGAATGTCTGTGAAAGTTTTTTCCAAAGCCTGGAAAAGTGTGATGGAAACATTTAAATCACTGTTCAAAGATAACCTAAGTTCTTTATGAGCAGTGCAGTGATCGGAGTAGGTAGATTGAATTGGGTTCATTGATCCGAAACGTATATATTAATATGGACATTCCACCGGAATTTCGGAATAAGTTGATTATTAAAAAAAAACCGGAACTTATCTAGGGATTGTATTAAAATGAGCAATATTATATTCTTCATATTTTTTTTAACGGCACACAGTCACGATTTGACACAACCCAGCGACCAATCAGAACAAAGGATCATGGGTGGTGCCCTAACCAGTTATCAAAACAATGCGTACGCCCGCCGACGACCAGCCCCGGATCTGCGATTTTTTTGAACTGGGGCAAAACCTTGATAGTGGCGCCCCCTCCCTTCAGTGATTGAGAAAAACTGTTAATACTGCCAATGAGTAGCATTTTTGTGATCATTTGTTAAAATAATGATCCTTTAATAAATTTAAACTTTTTATCATCTAATAACTAATAACTTTCATTTGTGACATAAAACAGAAACACAGAAAAAATATATAACCAGGAAAGTAATGTAATTCTTGCAAATTGTTGATTTCCACTACGATAATATATGGTTTCACTAATAAATTACTTATTTTATTAACGCTGATTACTCGCAAACGCAATCAATTTGGCGCCCCCATGAACATGCCGCCCGGGGCAAGTGCCCCGGTCTGCCCCCCCCCCCCCCTTAGATCCGGGGCTGCCGACGACATGCTACTAAGTGCAACAATTTATAAAAAGTTGTGGCCATAATTGACAACATTTCAAACCTGACACGACCTTAAAACAAAAATACCATTTCTTTATTTTCGTCTCCTGAGTTCAAATATATTTATTTTTTATTTTTTTATTTCTTCATTTCTGAGAAAAAAAATGATAATCAAAAAACATGTGATGACGTCACATAAATGGTGGAATGAGGTAGTTACCATTGCGCATTCCAATGTCTTCGATGAAAACATTACATGTCAAACAACACATGTCAAAGATATCAATGTCACCATAAAACAAAAACAAAATATTGAATTGAACAATTTATTTTTCTTATCAACTCGACACGCTATAATATTATCAGTTTTTGGTGATATTTCGTCAATGAAATTGATCCAAATGAAAAATATACGCCAATGAAGGAACCAAAATATTGTTTTGTACCAGTCAGCAAAAACAATTCTAAAAGTACTCAAAAAGTATTTTTTTGCGGTGCCCAGCTCAGCAAAAAAAGAGTGGTGCAATGCTGTGGGTATATCATGTCCTAAACGCGTTATATATGTATGCGAAGATCATCTCAATGTAAGTAACTAAATAACAATGATTTTTATAAACTACGTACCACAAACCACACACTTTTTAGCGCTTTTTTTCTGACAACTTCTGAGACAAGTGCTATTGTGACAGTGACATTTAACAGTTTTTTTGACGGGTCACAGTAAAGCAAAGGTTTTATCGCCATTACACCGTAAGCATGACGTCATTTGGCGCTTACGACTTTTTAGAATACACCGAATTTCAAAGTTGAAATTATGAATGAAAAGTACATAATTTCGAAAAACGGAAAAATACGGGTGCCTTAGATTTCTATTTACTTTTATATAACGTAATAATACATGCAGGTTAAAAATATGAAATGTTGTCAATTAAAGGCTAAAAAGAAAATATTAAAAATATATATGCGTCGATCGAAATTCTATTGTTTTTATTATTCAACAGATAAATAATAAATTAATTTAGTTTTGATACCTACCTTTAAATATTGAATTGAGTAGTAATAATATCACTACCAACATTAACAATATTTAATTGCATCCGGAAATACCGGAATTCCTTTCCGGGAAAATGCCTTATCCATGTTATTCTTTCTGTGGGCATTTATGATACAAGTACAAAAAATCAATCTACCTACTCCGATCTCTTTTTATGAGCGTAGATAGTAAATAATAATAGCGCGGCGCAGCGGCCCGGTGACGACTCCTCCCTCGATAGAGCGTCGTCGCAGATGCATGAAACGATCAGAATGGCCAGTAAAACTAAAACAGCTCATAAAACCATTACAATTTTTTTAATGACTTATTTTCTCTCTGAAATAGGTCAATTGAATTAAAAATCAGTTGGGGTGACTGAGGTTTTGCGCATTTAACGTTATACGTTGTATAGTCGGGTTCGTAATGAAATAAAAATAATATTAAAATAAGGTACCTAATTAAGTATGGCTTAATTGCTCGATGCTGATATTCCTCGATGAAGATAAGCATCCAATTAAAGCACAATATCCAACCATCGTGATTAAAACTCGAATAATACTTTTAAATCGCAAAATATTGTGTGAGTATGTGTCAGCACTCAATAGTACAGAGCTGCGGTTCTTACGACTACGAGTAGGAGCGCCCTTGCTAAAGAGTCGGCCACGAATACCTCAAAGTGCGGGGGGAGGTGCGGTATCTGATATGAGCGCGGGGAAGGGAGTGTCCCTTCTCACGGAACAGATCTATTCCGTGTCCCTCCCTTCTATACGTAGTACTATTATATTTATATTCTGTAATTGGAATTTATTTCAAGAGTAAGGTTGCTTTTCCACCAGAGATGTGCTATGCAGCTATGTTGCGGGGATGCGAAAGCTAAGCTACGAAACTATGTGACCGTTTCCACTAATGCTAAGCTGTATAGCAGAGCGAGTAAAATGTGCTATGACTATGAAGATGCACCGCCGTGGGGTAGCTGTGCGAGGAAGATGCGCAGCTCGACCTATGCGATGCATCGATAGTAGGGAAGGCACGGGGAGTATTCTGCTATGCACATAGCTACACCACTCGCGCATCCATAGCTCTCATCCATGGCACGCATCCTTACGTATAAAAAACGTAGCTTAGTTGAACCCGTTTCCATCAATGCTCTGCTATGTGGACCTATGATTATGATTGGTGGATATCAATCGCATCCGTAACAACGTAGCATAGCACATCTCTGATGGAAACTCAGCCTTAGCCTGCTGGTGGGGACCAGCAGGCTAAGGCTGCGTTTGCGCGTGTCCCTGTGTCTGCGCGTGACTTTTATGGACATGTGACTTATTAACATCACTGCATACCATGGAAGTAGTAAGTACTATACTGCATTCACATGCTGACATTTAATTTTGTCATTAAAATAATGAATGATATCGGGCGGCTGTCAGCGTGAGCCTGTCATTTGTTTGCCTTTTGTTATCTTATCGCATTGATATTATAGGTTGTTATCATTGGCGTAATAAATAACAAACTGTGAAGTAGTTGATAAGACGTAACGTAAGTAAGTATATTAGTAAATTAAATTATTTAATTGTGTCCGTATCGGTCGCGTATTTGCTTATATATTTATTATTTTGCATTTATTATCACACTAGCGTGATTGCATCAAGAATTCAAGACTGAATCGAAGAAAACTACCAACAAAATGTCAAAAATTGTTGTAATTGGATCATGCAGTGTTGATTTTACCACGTATGTACTAATTAAGTGGTACTTATTTGATTTATTTACTAAATAAGTTCTTAAGTAGACATTAATTATTTGAAGTCTGAAAGCTGATTATATTATATTTAGGTAGATACTTAGATAGATTGCAGTCCGATTGTGAAATAAACAACTATAAACCAATTAGTAGGCTGATATTACAGTAAGTACCTACCTAAATGAAAGCTTGATTTTAAATTTAGGAATACGTAAAAGAAAATTTTGGTATTTTCTTAGGTTAGTAAACCTTCAGTACTTAACAAAATATAGAACAATTTTGGTCAAGTAAATGTAAAGGTAAATAATTTATACCATATACGGACCTTTATTTTGAAACGATGATTAAAGCTAAGTGACGTTTAAACATCAAAAATGTTTGGTTAACCAGTCGCTAATCACTACTTAACTTTAAGCAAAGTGTATGAATAAAGGGGAATCATACTAAGTACTGTTTGTAAAATAGATATGCACCAAGGTTGCCTAACCCTGGAGAGACACTCATTGGAACAAAGTTTACAACAAGCTATGGAGGAAAGGGGGCTAATCAATGTGTGGCTGCTGCAAAACTGGGGGGCAACACCTCCATGATCTGTAGAGTAAGTGTGGCTCACATTAAAATTCCCTATTTTTTTAATTCACCTATTAACAACACAAAACAGTGTTTTCAAAGAGACTCAGCTACCAATGCTATTGTATGTACTTACTTACTTATATTAGTGTAACTACTCATAACTATACCTCCATAACTTGAACCATAATGAATGTAGAATTTGTACTAATAGCTTACTGTAGATATTTGAAGTACCAGCAGTAGAAAATAGTAAGTTCCTACTTATGTAACTATTTACTAAGGTTGTAATCCATTTTATTATTTTTACCTTTAGCTCGGAAATGATCAATGGGGTGATAAGTACAGGGATAATCTGGAACAAGTCGGAGTAGACACTACTCATGTCAAATTAACACCAAATGTAACAACTGGCATAGCTCAAATATCAGTTGCTGAAAGTGGGGAGAACCAAATTGTGATAGTACCAGGAGCTAATGGCAAGCTTAGTAAGGATGATGTGAAAAAATCTGCAAAATTGATAACAAATGCTGATATATTGATTGGTCAGTTAGAGACACCGTTTGAGACTACCTTGGAAGCTTTCAAATTGAACAAAGGAGTAAGTTTTATAGATCTAAAGATATTTACTCAACATCACTTTTTAGAAACACCTGGGTAATCTTACGTTTTTTCTTTTACCTAGATTAAACTTTTAAATGCAGCACCGGCCCGAACAGGCATAGATGAAATATTGCCTTATTGTTCGATACTTTGTGTAAATGAACCTGAGGCATCTTTACTAACTGATATTGACGTCGATATTAAGTAAGTTACTGGAAAATTTATTGTTAGATATACGAGTCATACATCAGTAACAATGAGTTGTCATACAATAATTTATCATTAAAAAAAAAGTTCTCATAAAAATTTACTCTCATGTCAGAAATGCAGTGACTGCCCTCAAGAAGTTACTTGAAACTGGTTGTGAATCAGTTATCATTACACTGGGACCTGAAGGGGCTGTTTACATGTCTAAACGTGATCAACAAGCAATACGTGTTTTATGTGAACATGTTACACCGGTGGATACTACTGTATGACTTTTATTTATTATACAATGTGTTACGTTAAATGCGCGAAACCTCAGACACCCCAAGAAACTAAGTCATTAAACAAATTGCAAAGGTTTTATGTGCTGTTTTAGTTTTACTGGCCATTCTGATCGTTTCTTGCGTCTGCGACGACGCTTTATCGAGGGAGGAGTCGACACCGGGCCGCTGCGCCGCGCTGACATCGGGTTGCTTGACCTATTAATAAATAGACACGGAAATGTTTTTAATGAAGATTTTTTCAAAAGTTTGACCTATTTAAAAAGTGGTTCAATTAATTCTGCTCGTTATTCTGATCAAACTATTTTCAGGTTTTGCGCATTTAACGTTACACGTTGTATACTTTTTCAAACTGAATGTCATGTAGATACGGTTAGCAAGAAAAGTCGATCAAAGACGAAAGAAAGACACAAAAACACTTCATTTTCTCAAATAATTTACTGAACAAAAAAAAAAACATTTTTTTAAATTAAAGTTATTAACACTGTTTCATGAAATTCTTCAAAACAGTACAATTGACACAATTCTTCAAAGCAGTGTATGTTTTGAAGAATTTAATAATTTTGTGTCAATTTAGATGATATTCAAAGTAAGTGTTCATGGACTTTCGTTGCTGACCCTACCTATAGTCAGATAGTCTCGTCGAGATTAAAGCCGAACGCAGTAGACCGACAAGCCAATGGCCAACGACAGTCTGTGAGACGATTAACGTCTAATTCTCACATAACATGCGGTGCAAGAGCAACGCGATGTCGCAATGCAAAAATCATTTTCTTAAGAAACTATTCGGAAGACGTGGCGTCGGAGACTTTTGCATTGTGTCTTCGCATCGCAACGCAATCTGTGCTATTTTCATAGATAATTACTTATAATTATTTGGTTATATTACCGCTGACTTTTTATTGTATTATTAGGTCGGTCATCTGCGAAAAATGTCCAACGTAATAATAAAATATCAACCCTATTCCATTTACAGGGAGCAGGTGATGCATTCGTTGGTGCTTTGGCAACATACTTAGTGACATATAGAGACCAACCCATGCATCAAATCATTGGTGCTGCCTGTCATGTGGCTACACTTTCTGTTACAAAGGAGGGTACCCAAACAAGCTACCCATCTAAGTTCGATGCGTTCAGAAAGGAATATAAATATGTCGAGCTATAGTTCGACATTTTTTATCTGTGTAAAAATAAATGAAACACGGCTTTTTAATTTTAAATCTTGAATATTTTATTGAACAAACTAATACTAAGAAGCACTTAACATACACTATGTCTAAAACATTGGTATTTATTGTAATATTGAATATATTTAAATAAAATGTCCATAATCTGCATGGTTCTATTTTATGTAAGTAAAATATTATTTTAAATAAACCCCAGATTCATCGGCGGTTTGCCTTAGACCTAAAATATAGGTACTTACGTAACATTTACATTTACTTGGACTTGTGCCAGACCCAACCAAAAAAAGTTGTGTGCTCCATGCCTCGATTACGGATTAAGCAACCATCCGATTTTTCGATTCAATCCAGTTGTCCGACGTTTGATAGCCCCCCGTGATTCTCTACATCAGAGGCGAGTTTAGTTATTAGTTCCAGAAATAACTGAACGCTCTCCAGTAAGGCAAACCGTCGAGGTGCGCTCGCACACGTCAGATTTTTTTGTTACATGCACTATTGTGCATGTAATAAAAAAATTAAATATATTGTACTGTTCAGTAAGCAATATATTACTGTATGTGAATGGGCAACTTCTTGTGTAATTCAACTATTCTATTATATCAGACAAAAAAATCAGCAATTGATTGTCCGACGTGTGTGAGCGCTATGTTCTTTAAAAGAATAGGTACAGACGCCAGCACATCAAGCTACTACAATCTGTCAGATTTCTTTAATAGATTTTCAACTTTATTGCTAAAGTATAAGGTTCAAAGTTGATTGGGAAAATCTGAGAGTTTCGGGCAGCTTGATGTGCTGGCGTCTGTACAATAATTCGCCATTATTTATTCATGCATACATAACCGCTCTGAACTTAGGGAAAGTTAACGGAAAAAAAAAGACAATGCGTATCTAGTACAGTCAGCAACATTATCGTCATTCTAGTTCACGAGGAGCCAGTTTCTCGAACGAAAATTATTGCAAAATTAATATGAAAAATTATGAAGTACGCGTAAACTGCTGCGATTGGCAGCTAATAAATAATTTAACCAATCGTAGCAATTTACGCGCGCTTGACATTGGTGCCGATTCTGTTGTTTAAAAATTAAACTAAATTTAAGTTCAGTGCAACTTAGTCTTTCTATTTCATAAAGAAAATGACAGAAGATAAATAATAGTTTTAGTCCTGTCAAATTAGCGCCTGACGTGATTTGGCGTATTTTTAGTAGCCAAGATTTTAATCACGTCTAAGCCTGTCTATGGATTATCTTAATTTGACAGGACTAAACTAATATGTATCTTCTGTCCTTTTCTTAACGAAATAGAAAGAAAAAGATGCATTGAACTTAAATTTAGTTTAGTTTGTGAACAAGAGAATCGGCACCAGTATTTGACATATTAATTTTGCAATGATAAACTGGCCCTAAGACACGCAAAATAAGAGCAGCTATGAGTTTTTATTAGTTTGCATTCGTCCTTATTATTGTTGTATTATGTTTTATAAAAACAAGAAAATCTGAAGAGTTCATAAACTTTCGTTGCTGACCGTAAACATTTAAAATACTTAAAAAAAAAGGAATAGCATATAAAATTTTAAAAATATGTCAAATCCAGTATTATAATTTATGTTGATTCTCCATTTCGCCCATGGAATTAGTAAGTACTATATAGAAATTTCGTCACGTTTACGTAGCTGAATAAATAGGTAAGCTTGTGTCCTATACGGCTGCTACGAGGGATGACACACGTGTCACTGAATTGCAGAAGCATACGCCTCATGTTCAAAACGGCCAAAGTATTTCATATCAAGACTCCCCGTTTTTTGCAACACTAAATGAACGCCTTAAGTGTTAAGCTTGGGGAAAGCGGTTCCGTATGTTATAACGATCGTCGTGAAAATCTGTCATTTCATCAGTATTTGACATTAAGGTGTCAAAACGCTGTATAATTAGTTGGACAGCAGTTATTGTGTAACAGTTCAATACTTTATAAGGAATCCAAAGCTTTAGTGAAAACAGACTGTAGACTACCTACTTACATCAACTTAAAATCACAAATTGAATAACATTAATAAACCCGCGATTTTTAATAATTAAAACTATAAATATGATACCTACTCACTGTTAAGTATATAAGTAGGTATATTATAATAGTTACCTTACTAATAACACACATCTTTGCAGATAAGACTTACAAATTATGATGAAATAATGTAATAAGATTTTCATACGATTGACTGATTTCAGATGATTGACATGTAAAAGTGTTTGTACAGACGCCAGCACATCAAGCTACCCGAAACTGTCAGATTTTCCCAATCAACTTTGAACCTTATGCTTTAGAACTAAAGTTGAAAATCTATTAAAGAAATCTGACAGATTGTAGTAGCTTGATGTGCTGGCGTCTGTACAAACCTACTTACAGAAAATAAATCATTTATCATTTATTTATCATAACCTACGTAAAGGCGCGTCCTCATCCTCGGCCCCGCGGCCCTATTGGGGACGCGACTTAAGAAGCCGGTAGGTGTTTTTTGAAGAGCAATGAATAGGTCTGTACAAAATATTTGGTTAACAATTTTAAAATGGTATTCTTGTCAACTGCTCTCAACTGAAGATGGTGGATGCTTATTAGTTTACGAAAATGTAGAGTTCCTTCTACCTTTACAAATAATTAGTATCAAAATAATGACCCTCAATGGGCTGTTAATTTTTCACTGAGTGTCAGTATGTATGCACACTCGGTACAGAGCACAGCACTGTTTAGACAGCTTATTTGACATATGACGTCACAAATGAATTTTAAAAATAATTGCAGTGTAACCATCTCACCGTGAAAACTTAGATGAAGTGAGCTGTCAGTGTCATCCCACCGGATACTAGGGATTGACTAAGCAAACATGTACAGACGCCAGCACATCAAGCTACTACAATCTGTCAGATTTCTTTAATAGATTTTCAACTTTAGCGCTAAAGCGTAAGGTTCAAAGTTGATTGGGAAAATCTGACAGTTTCGGGTAGCTTGATGTGCTGGCGTCTGTACAATCATAATCGAGATTTTTTTTATGCTAATTCTATTAATAATTTTATGTAATTTCAATGCTAGTATTTTAGTTGTCATAACATTACTATTTTGTGGGGTTTTAATCTAGAAAAAAAAAAGACGAGCCCTTATACAACGTGTAACGTTACATGCGCAAAATCTCAGTCACCCCAACTTATTTTTAATTCAATTGACCTATTTCAGAGAGAAAATAAGTCATTAAAAAATTCTAAAGGTTTAATGAGCTGTTTTAGTTTTAATGTCAATTCTGATCGTTTCATGCGTCTGCGACGACGCTCTATCGAGGGAGGAATCGTCACCGGGCTGCTGCGCCGCGCTATTATTATTTACTATCCACGTTCATAAAGAACTTAGGTTATCTTTGAACAGTGATTTAAATGTTTCCAACACACTTTTCCAGGCTTTGGAAAAAAATTTCGCAGACATTGTCGCCATTTCACAATATTGAATGTTTGTGCACAAAAACGAAATAGTCGCGAAATTCGCACGCACGCGCCGCCGGTAACAGGATAAAACAATTACACCTGTGACGCAAGTGCCGGCGCTGCTCAGACTGAAGTAACATGGCAACTGTTACGTATTCACACGCATCGCCTCCGTGCAGATCGTCATTTAATTTTCTCTTTCTAACCCTTTTTTTTTTTTTTTGGGGTGGGATGTTATCAAATAACTTATCCCGTTCTGGGCGGAACGGGAGGGTGTGTCCGACTTTTACTGACTAAAACCCACCCGTGTTCCTTCAGTTGCCTGTGCCAAGGGCCACGGTAACTCTTTCGAACAACCCGCGACCCTGGCAAGTCTCTTTCTAACCCTTAGGTTACGTTTAAGTTACAAAAAGATAGGTAACATTATTGTTTACTTCAAATTGTCTTATTCATGGTACTGTATGGAAGATTCGTATTTGCATTGAAATAAAAGCTATTATTATCCCGCGTATGAGAAAATTTAAATTGGTCGACAACAATTTGCGTTTGTTTACCTATTTTGGCGCATTTGCGCATGTGCTTGACCTATTAATAAATAGACACGGCAACGTTTTTAATGAAGATTTTTGGTAAAATGTGACCTATATTAAATAGTGGTACAATTGTGCTCGTTATTCTGATCAAACTATTTTCAGGTTTTGCGCATTTAACGTTTCACGTTGTATAAGGACTAGTGTAAGAAAAAAAAAGAAAGAAAATGGATATTATAAGTTTCTGTTTTACTATTTTATTTTATAACCACACAAAACAGTAATGTTTTGACAGCTAAAATACTAGCTTTAAAATAATTATCAATAGAATTAGCATTAAAAAAAAAAATTAAATCTCGATTATGATTGTAGATGTTTGCTTAGCAATCCCTATCAATGGGATGACACTGACAGCTCAATCGACGCAAGTTTTCACGGTGAGATTTTTACTTTTATTGATGATTTAGTATTTATCAGACATAATTTTTTAGGACGTGTACACACACCATCTGAGAAAACGTAAATGATAAAAAAAGTGACGCGTCGCGAGATTATTTTACTCATGCCGCGTAGCCTAACACGAAAGAAAAAACATGACACCGGCATGAAACAAGTGGAAGCTTAATAAGCAAAAACCCTTAAGCTTTTGTAAAAGTTATAGGTAATGTATTCGAAAGTTATTATCTGAACATCTTCAATATTTGGTTACCTAGAATCAAATCTGGCAACCCTGTTTAGTACGGAGGATAAACCGACAGCGAGACGAATTTGTTTGATAGCTTTGAACTGTAACCTGCAACTAGATTAATAATCGAACAATTTAATTAAATATTTATTTGAAGAATTTTATTGTAACCATGTGTACCTAAATCAGAAGGTACTGAATTTATGGTTATAAGAAAAAATAAATATAAAATAGTAATAAACGCTCAAATTGTAGTGTAAACGTCTAACGTATTGAGTATGGTATTAGACATTATACAGTCAGGAGCATAAATACTTGGACTATTTACTACTATGGACATTAATATTTTTCTCAAGAATGAATGAATGCTTCGATGATTGATCAGCGCCCTACCTAAACGAGATTATGTGGATGCGGCCAACGAACTGAGAAGAGGTAAATTACAATAAATCGCTATAGATAAATAAACTTGCTTTATTCGTTAATTACTTAATCAATAATTTGACAGTACAATTGTTATAGATTATTTTGTATTGTAATTATGTAAATAATATATTTTTCTCAAGAACACAGCAAATACATATTATTATTATCATTTGTGGAAGGCATATAGAAGTAGCACAAATATATGACATGAGGGAACATCAAAACTATGTCACGCGACGCGCAACGCAAAATAAAAGGAGGGATCCTATATTTTGGCGTTGTGCGTCGAATCCATAAATATCGGAGATGTCTGGCGTTATAAATATGTGCGTACTCAGTTTATTTGTATCATATTTTTACAATAATTATGAGCAGCACTCTTGATTTTTATGCTGCCAACAGCATGTGATTTCTTCTGAACTGAACCGAGCAGAAATTTATTATGCAAGACATATCCGATATTCATGCATTCGGAGAGGTCGTATATTTTTGACAGCCAATGCGGTCAATATTTTGGGGTTGCGTGTCACGTTAAATCACACACACACGTTATATCACAAATATTTGAGTCACAACTTAAAAAAAAACCACAGATGATCACATATATTGCTGTCTTCTTGAGAACAGATATTAATATCTGAATATTGATAAATGCACCATGAGATCAGATATTATTGCCGAACTCTCCATAGTAATATATTTATGCTCGTGACTGTACCTAATATAGTTTTATCTTTGTTTGCAGCACTATTAAAATGTTTCTCGATCCAGTTGCCAACATGAAAAAAATGTTATTGCAAATCTATAAAATAATAGTTTGTCTTTAGGAACAGTAATAAAAGGTTTTATCAAGGGAAGTTTTAAAGATAAGATGGGGGCAGGGAAATCGAGGCGCAACTTGTTACCATGAATTCTGTTGCCCCCACTGCGAAAGAAAGGTTAGCTGTTCCATACATTTTGACTGCGTAGGTACAAGTTTGTAGGAAACAGCTTTTTTTTTTTTTTGAATAGCTGACGAAATATTTCAGCGCAAGGGGTCCAGAATTATCCATTTTCCAGAGAATCCATGGTAACAGGTTGTGCGTCGATGTGACACACTGTATAACATACCAACTGTTTCATCTTCAAGTAGGTATGTTCTGGTGATAGAAGTATTTTCTAAACAATTATTCCTTGAATAATTGGAACATCTCCAATCCACTGATGAGTCCATGTCCGAATAAACCAGTTTGAAGTTTCATAAGAAATGTTGTCCTACTCAAAATTTAAATGAAAAAATAAAAATAAGATTGGAATGTAACAGAAACACATTTGACATTAGGTATACACTGTTCTAAAAGTATTTCATGAACATGTAAGCTAACTAATAACATCGCCACCTTAGCTCAAGTTGCGAAAATGAAGCGATGTTATTGGTTAGTTTCACACAAATCTTAGCCAAGCATCCTTAAACACCTCTAGTGGAAAGGCAGCCTTATTCTGAATGATAGCAGACAGCGCAGCAGCGGCGGTGCGGACAACTGTGTTATATGCTCCGCCGCTGCCATCCGAGAACAATGCAATACAAATCTGTACTTACACCAAAAGTATTTGATAAAAATTAAACAAATGAACTACAAAACGTGTCTGGAGATATAATGTAGAGACACAAATTGAGAGCTTTGATTTTATTATTTGAATAATAAAACCGAAAATTATTATCTTAAATCGCTAAGATGTTGGTCATTTGACAATTGAGGTTAACTTTATAACCTCAACTTTCGTCAATGATTTTACAATAACAAATACCTACTTGGAAAATGTTACTTACTCAAAAAATCATTGTTGGTACATAATAAAAGTTGTAACCTAAATACAGATTTACTGAGTGATTGCGAAGAATTCAACCTGAATGGGGTTTGTTTACACTTTCATCAGATGCTTTTGGAACAGACTATATGGATTTGAGCGCACTGAAGCCCTCCCGCCGCCGCCGCGCGCCGCTCCACTGCCTGCTGTCATTCGGTTTATGACCTCAAGATTTGAATGTTCAGCCATACATACAAAGTAACATTTGAACTACGAAAACCGCCCTATGAAATAAAAGCGCTTTCAGAATTAAATTGTTACTCATGAACAAGTTTAAGTTGACTGTTCTTGTAGTCAGAAATGTATAGGTTGAGCAGTTATTTCTCAGTACCTCTTATTCCCCATTCATTTGTTTTTGTTAAGAGAGCTTTTCTGTTCTTTCTAAAAGTGAAGTTAATGTGATCCTGTTATTACTTACCTTATTAAAAATATTTCAATAATTAAATTGCAATTATATTTTCAAGATAATACATATTTATATGTAAATAATGCTCAATTTACATCAATATTTCAGTCATTAACATAATGTTACTTTAGCACACATGTTGATTTATGATAATTTAGGAGAAAACATGCTGTCATTATATGGCCAAACCTTGATAGGCTAGATAAAAGAGCATCACTTACCAGATACATACTTCCTCTTTAAACTTTAACAGTTTGAAAGCATTTTATACCTTCACCTTCTTCATTTTGCCATGACAGACTAAAAGACTGTTAAGTAAGACTATATGAGTTAGATTTTGAGATAAAATGGGACTCCAAAAATTATATTTGTATTTCTAGTTGGTGAGATTTCTGTGAAAGGAGCTATTTAAAAGCTAAGCTACGTTAGCTTGACCTGAATCCCTTACCTTGCCTGAATTCTTTTTTTTTTTTTCATCAAGTTGTTACTAATTTCTATTGTTTTTCTGATATTTATATTTTCACAACTGTCACTTATACTTTGCGCTCAACAGCCTTTTAGTCTTTATATGACAGTAATATTCATAATAGGCACTAAATTTGAAAATGTTGAAATGACTCAACTATGTATGGATTTGTGTAAGTATTACAATATATTTACATATATTCATATTCTTTTGAATAACTCAATGCATAACATATAGACTATCTAATCCACTCTCATTTACAATTTGCAAAAGCACTTGTAAGTCTTCTAAACTAGTAATAAATTTGGGTGCACCTAAAAATTCTATAGGTTTTTCTTCTATTTCAATACAATATTTTAAATTCTTTGGACATGTCACAGATTTTGAACATATACCTTCTTTAGTCTTTTTAAATACAACATGAGTGATGCCTTCTTTCGAAGCTAAAATGTTTATATCTTTACTCTTTATATTGTCATTAGACTCACTGAGTTCATTATCAACATTAGTTTCCGTTACCTTTACCTCTGTTTCCTTCATCTCTGTGTCATTGTCTGAATTTAAATTTTCCTTTATTTCATCATTTGTTTGTTCTTCTTCTGTGTTAGCCTCTGGACTGGGCTCGATTGGTTTTACCGGTATGTGTTCCTCAATTCCTTTTTGTAGGGCTTCATCAAGTATTGAAGGACTGTGGGGGTTTTCAACCTCATCAGGTAAGTCTGGTTTAGACAAAATATCTTCACTGTTATTCACATTTTCTTCAACATTAGTTAAAGTATCTTGGATGGTACTCAGATGATTAACATCTTCAATTAAATGACCAATACTGGTGGTATCAACTTCCATAGGTGTTGGTGCTACAATTTCACCCGTCGCATTAGATTTTCCAAGGAGCATGGCTTCAACATCACTAGATTCTAGATTAGATTTAAATTCAAGGGTATTACTTTGGTCATTTGATTTACTCTCACTACTGTTATCATTCAGAATGTCCATTATAGATGGGAAGTCATCCACTTTGTTCTCAGTTGTATCTAGTTTTTCATCCAATTTAGCAATTGGTTTCTCATTGTACATGAGATCTTCCAACTCAGCAGCTATGCGATCATAAACTTGGTCATCCTTAGGTTCATCTTTCTTGGGAAAATAATCAATACACCACTCCTCGGAAGGAAGTATACTATCATCAATGTCAGGTAATAAATCAGTTAATGAAATTTTCAAGTTGATTTCATTATTGTTATTATTATTTGCCAAGGGATCCTCAAATACGATACCATATTGTTTTAAGTTAGTGTTACTTTTCAGTTTCTTATCATTGTAGTTGGAGTTTTGGTCTTTTGTAACAGTTTTTTTTAGCCTGTTATTTTCTCTTAATATATTTGGAGCGACCGAAGATCCACTTTTTTTCGCCTTTTTAGTATTTCGTGGGTCTTTGAATGGTCGTTCACTGTAGGTGTCTCTATGAATGAGGACCATACCATTCTCATTACTTTTTAACCTGGCAATTGAGCTAGGCGAGGTTGAGTCTGCGTTTAGCTTCGTTTTGGGTGTCGTACTGCTTTCATATTGGATCTTAACTTTAGTAAATTTACCCAGTATCTTGGCGAAGTCCATGCGAGTAACAACAACTGCACACTCGCGACATTTTCCTTCTTTATATAAGCGTTCTAAGTTTTTAGGAAGCTTCAAAGCTTTCACTCTTCGGCTTTCACGTACTTTGGTTGGAATCATTTTGATTAATTATAACCTTTTCCACTGTTGTCTTCTCGAGTAATGTCCTATTAACAAAATTGATATTGGATGTAGTCACATTTCCCGCGCAGAGAATAGAACCACAAATACTGAACTTTTAATGTCACAATTTGGTTTCTTACATTGCATAACTAAAAGGCAGTTACAATGAATATTATTTATCAAAATATGATATTGTATTTGTTTATAAAATCAAAAAATCGTAACAGACGACACACAGCACAATCAAATCCAACGCGAAAATGGCGTCGGTCTAGTGATGTGCCCCCGTTTTTCGATTATCAGTCCGTCACTGGTACAAGTTGTAGTAGTAGATCATATCGATGATTTTACCGTAAATATTTTATTTACCGTTAAAAAATATTTTGCATGCATTCTTGACATGAAAAATAATCATGTTTACATATGTAATGCCTGTGAAGTCTTTGTGCCAGCAAAATAGTCGTTACGGCCAATGGTCTCTACTTCCTCGAACATTACATGAATAGGGGCTTCCGTTAGATAGTCGGTATGATACACGTTCCTGTCTATTCCCGAAGTGAAATAGGTACTATACAGCCGTGCGATTCTGTAACCATCTCACCGTGAAAGCTTGGGTGAAGCGTGGAGTGAGCTATCATTCGCTAGGGATTAACACTAATAGGTGCTCACTTCACTTATGATTTCACGGTGAGATTTTTACAGAATCGAGCGGCAGGTTGGATTTTGAGCTGGAGTAGTAAGAGTAAGTATGTACAGACGCCAGCACATCAAGCTATCCGAAACTGTCAAATTTTCCTAATCAACTTTGAACCTTATGCTTTGGCGATAAAGTTGAAAATCTATTAAAGAAATTTGACAGATTGTAGTAGCTTGATATGCTGGCGTCTGTACCATAACCGTTGTAGCTAACAAGAAAACGGTATTATGAGACTGTCCTTGACTTTTTGAGACATTTTGATAAAAAAAATATATATATATAGTCAGCAAGAAAATAAGCAATTATCACAACACTTTTATTAATTCCCATTAATTCTTTTGGGCTAACTGAGGTTTGAGTACTGGAATATTCAGAAACCACAATAAAACATTTCGTACGGAATGCTACTCCTACTTACTTTTTTATGATGGATAAACAGGCCGCTCCAATTAAGACTGGCCGAAAATAAACAAAACCAAACCCTTACTGACTCACAGACGCGTCTGACGGCAGATGTCTTACAGACGCCCCGTCTCAAAACCAATGAATATATTTACCCTAGCAAACCTCCAGTCTGTATTTGAAAATATTATGCTTTGCCTGTGTGGAGGTCGGAAATTATTCCACGGTAACCTACTACCGGTATAAAAAGTATCCTCTATAGTAATATATTTTTGCAACAATCCTAACATATAACCAGACAAAAAGACAAACGGCCGTAAAAAGCTGAACAGATTTGGATGAAATCTGGCACACAGATAGTTTATAGCCTAGATTAACAGATAATTTTAATCTCGGTGGTACGTTTCCGTGGAATACTTTCCGATATCCACGCGGGCAAACCCGCAAGCAAAAACTAGGTTACACTATTAGTAGGATTATAATAATAGTAGGATAAATTAATGGGACTCTTCATACCATTTCATTAAGGGCTGATTTTTCCAATGCCAGATAATTTTACCTGAAGAATATTTTTGATTTTTGATAATTCTTCCATACAGAAACTGTCAGTCGTCAATTTTATACCACGAATAAAAATGATCCGTCGCTTGAAAAATCATCCCTTATGGAATAGAGAAGATATTATAATAAGAAAAACTACTGTGTTTGCCAAAAAAAAAGTTTACCGAGATTCACCACTAGTTAGCGCTAGCTTAGCCTTTTTTACAACTATGTTGGAGTCGGCTTCAAGTGTAAGAGCGACTGCCTATCTGACTAACACTCAATAACTCAGTTACCTGGTAACAACTCACACGGTAAGAACTAAACTTACCAAGTTTAGTTCTTACCGTGTGTGTGTTACCATTGTAGTTGAAAATCATGTTCTCTCATACATTGGAACTTCAAATGTAAGTTGGTGAACTATTACTCATAAACTTGTAAAGCCTATTTAGCTGTGACAGTTTTCCTTTTAAATTTGTTATATATATGTACTAATTCCGTGATTTTTTCACATAGCCGAAAACAACCATTTAGCTGGCTAGGGGTTACACTTGACTAGCAAAAAAAAAAAAACACTGATTTAATTCGCTTAAAAGCTTAATATTTCACAAAATCGATTTTGTTTTTACAAGCTCTTAATATTTTTGAAAGACCTATCCAATGAGACCCCACACCATAGGGTAAACGAGACAAAAAAATCCCCACTACATGTACAGGAGGCAACCTAAAAATATGTTTTTTGAAATTTTTATTTTGCCATTTTGTCGGCGTGATTAATATGAGTCTCTGAGCTAAGCTGCGGACGGATGGACGGACGGACGGACAGACGGACATGATGAAACTATAAGGGTTCCTTGTAGACTACGAATCGTTTTCTCAGAGAATTTTGGATGTTTTTCTTACTTCCTTCAAATGGAATTAATTAAAAACAAAAAAAAAGTACCCGCAGCTAACTCCACAAACAAAGATCCGTGGTGCGTACTGTAAATAATACAACGAAATATATGACGGATGTGAAAAGACCCTTAGTCAAAAATGATCTCCGCGTCATTGTGATAATTTTTTTAATTGGTTATTTGGTTGTTTTTGGTAATTTGGTTAATTGGTTACGGAAATATTGAAAGACCAAGTTTGAAGTTTTTTTTTTAACTTGTTTTCACGAAAACAAGTTTTAAATGACTGCACCCCCACAACGCTTATACAGACACTAGCACATCAAGCTACCCAAAACTGTCAGATTTTCCCAATCAACTTTGAACCTTATGCTTTAGCAATAAAGTTGAAAATCGATTAAAGAAATCTGACAGATTGTAATAGCTTGATGTGCTGGCGTCTGTACTATTGCATGCGCCCATTAGCACAATGTTCTGCGTGAGTTACTTTGTGCGCTGACGTTAAATGCGAGTTTTCACAACAATAATAAAAATCGTCAATGTTCCTAGCAATAATTTTTGCTCCACATACGACATTTTTTTAGTATATGTGAAACCCGGAACACGTGTCTAGTATTTTTATATAAAGAATCTATGTACAAAATTTCAAAATATCATGAAACATCACAAAGTTATAAGCTTATCATGTTCTCTGGTTGTCCGTACAAAAAGTCGGTTACCACGTGCCGCCGGCCGACCGGCTATGATCGGCACCCTAATTGCGTAACACACTATTACTCTCAATTTGAATAATATTGAAGCATATTGTTAATCGATTGCCCCATATGTTCGAAAAATGTGCCTGCTCAACTACGTAAATAACGCAATGAATGTTGCTGAACTGTCAAAATGAAACCCATTGCTACTGATAGTGTTTTACGCAATTGCCCTGCTGTGTTGTACGCATATGATTGCGGATATGTACTTAGTGTCGCTCGGTGTCCAACTTGTTACCTTTTTAAAATATTTTTGGGACAAAATATAAAATGGTGCAAAAATGATTGGAATCGATTCAGTTACTTATTCTTTAAAAACTATATTCGGCGGGGTAGTTGCGTAACACACTATCAGTAGCAATGGGTTTCATTTTGACAGTTCAATATCATTCATTGCATTATTTACGTTGCTAAGCAGACACATTTCTCGAACATATGAAGCAATGGATTAGCAATATACTTCAAAATGATTCAGATTGAGATTGTTAGTGTGTTACGCAATTAGGGTACAGGTTTGCAATATACTAGAAATAATGTTGTAGGCATATAACTTGATGTATAGAATGCGTAGAGAATGGGTATGTGATGGGTCTTTTTCTGTTTCAATAATAATAAATATACAATGTTTAACGAACAAACAAATATTTTTTAAATTAGTAATGTGTCTTATTTTAATTCCTGATTAATAACCGTATCATCCACAGCCAGACTTCACCCAGTGCTAGACATATTATGCCTCTCATACCTTATACCAATCCTCACGCTCTTGTGCCGGTTCATCCGGCGGGGTAGTTGCGTAAGACATAAAACGAAAATCGATCGCAACAACCTTCCATTTTGACAGTTTAGCCGCATTAATTACGTTAGATATGATGCAGAGCAGACGATTTTTTCAAAGCTATGAAAGCCACAGTAAACCGCTGGATGCGAAAATCACAAAAACGGTTGAAGTGGTGATGCTTACAGCAGTGGACGTTTTTCGTCTGAAGTGATGCCGAAGCAACAGATGTCAAAAGGATAGGCATTGTGATCGATTGTCATTTATGTGTGTGGTTCTACGATGGCAACAATGTCGTCCGCCCATGTTCCACCGGACTACCGCACTTTAAAAGGTATTACCAACTCGACCTATCATTACTTATAATAATTTTATTGAAGTAAAGGTATATAAGTTTTTTATATGTTAAAGTACAATCTTAAATCAGTACCCTAATTGCGTAACACTATAAATCACAATCTGAATCATTTTGAAGGATATTGCTAATCCATTACTTTATATGTATGTACTACTTTATGTGTACTAAACAATGTAAATAACGCAATGAATCTTGTTGAATTGTCAAAATGAAAGCCAATGCTACTGATAGTGTGTTACGCAATTACCCCGCTGGTATGCATAACATTAAACAATGATTTAATAGATTGATGGTATGGGAAAGTGTAGGTACTAGTATTTTTTTTTTTTTTTCTATTTTCACCACTTGTTGCGCTAGCGGCAACTTAAACAGAATAAAAACAAGCTTTTGTCACAGCATGTCAACTATCTGGATTTTAATGGAATTCACTTATACTGTACCGTTATAAGTGAATTGGGGTTTAAGATGGCATTAGCACAAGGAATAAGCTATGAATGGTACACTTTAATTGAAAATCCAATTACGCAGCATTAGAATGTTAAGGTTTAGATAGGTACTCAAATCATTTATTGAATATCATTTAAATTCTATTCTTTTAGGTGACTCGCTACACACTAATAATGATACTTGGCAGTATACTCTCCCATTGATCATTAGGTCTCCAAGATACACAATTATGATACGTAGCACCATCAACCAGTAAAATAAACAGATAAAATATTTATGTAATAGTCGTAAGGTTTTTGTAACTGAACATTTTCATTTTTCAGTTGCGTTAGTGTTACTTCGTCGGATGTTCAAATAAGGCATATCATTCATGGCTTACTGTTTGTGCTGATGATACCCTCTTCGGACCTCGTTTCGCGTAATAAATACTGTCTCATTGAATTTTTTTGTGTTTTTCCATCCATCGATTAATCGACATCGAACATCACTAGAAGTAAACGCGACGCCTCAGCGCATGTCAAATCAACGTCAAACACGAACCACGATTTGACGAAGACGTAGGAAAATCGATGAAGCAAAATGGCGGCCGTGCTAATAAATTGACGCTGTTTTACGACGTTAATACGTTATCATCGACCGATTTCATTCGCTGTATGTTGCAAATCGCGTTTTTGTATGAAATCATTCAAATATTTTCACCTAATTGAGTGACGAAATTAAAAGTTGGTCACTATGGCTTGGCCAATGCCCACTTCGGGTCAATGGAGTTCGGGTATGGCTATGGCTCCTGACATAAATATGGCCAAAATGACGCCTGAGCAATGGGCAGCAATGCAGCATCAAAACTGGCAGCAGTGGACTCAGTGGCAGCAGCAATACGTACAATGGCAGGGCCAGTATGGAGAGAAGGTTAGTAAGTTTGGTCATTGAGTGTGCATTAGCTATAATATAATTTCTTTTTTTTTATCCGATTCTGTAAGTACTTATCGCAATAAAGGTAAATGTTAAGTTTATAAAGCTAAGTATCTTATTTTCAGTATACAGAGCAAATGCAAGCTATCCAAGCATTGGGTGGAATGCCGCCGCTTCCACCGGCGACCGCCGCTCCACCGCCTGCGCCACCTCCCCCTGACCAGCCGCCACCGCCGCCGCATGAGAACAACGAGCCTCTCTTTGGAAGTGCCCCCCCTAAACCTACACCTGTACCGGCCCCTACAGCTAAGCAGCATCAAAATAACAACTCTGGCAATCATGCTAATGTAAACACACATCCACAAGCAGGTAATAATCCAAATTGGTCCTATGTTAAAGAAGCAGCACAACCAGCTAAACCGACTCAAGGAGTTCAAAGTTCAGTTAATTCTGATGATCTGAAGAAACTAGCAGAAGAAGAGAGGCTTTTTGATATTCAGTTCCAAAAATGGGAAGAGGAAATTGAGAAATGGAGACAAGACAATGTGAATCACCCTGACAAACAGGCATATAAAGAGTATGAGCAAAAATTTGAGGCATGTCGTGCACAGCTAATGGAACGCCGACAGCAGATGAAGCAAAAAAGAGCTCGTCTTCAGAGTAACAACCCACCAGTTCAGCCAGCCAATACTACCATGGCCACTACTGTGGCAACAACTGTTCCTCCTAATTTAAAAAAATCAATTAACAATGCATTTCCCACTAAACAAACACAGAATTATGTTAATAACTCTTCACAAAACTGTTCAGATCATGGCAATGCCCAATATCAGCAAGAGCAATATAATGTGCCAAAAACTACATACAATAGAAGTAATAAAAATATTGATCCTCAAGGTAGATTTGAATCCTACCACAGCATGAGTGATAATAATTATCAATCAAATGTCAATTTTTCTGCTCCTCCTCCGAGTGGTCCTAGTTTTCTGCCTTCAAGCGGGTCTAATAAAGGTATTCCTGGCTTAGATTTAGTACCTGAGGGAGAGAAATCATATGGTACTAATGCAAATCAAGATATTATAGATATTTCAGAAGAACAACCAGGAATTGCAAAGGCTCCAGACTATACAACAATTTCTAAAGGAATTAATAATATTCTTGGTGATGCAAAAATTATGAATATCCTTTCTATGGTTGTTGGACAAAATTCTCAAGACCCCTCAAGTAATAGTACATCAAATATGAGTGCTCCCCCTCCTAGTGGACCATATAATTTTAATAATCAGAATGTTCCTTATGGTCATGGGAATAGAAATCAGAATAATCAGAATTATAATAATCAACAATATGAAAACAGGCAAAGTAATATATTACCCTTCAACCGACAAGGGCAAAATTATCCAGGGCAACAAAACCAGGAATTAAACCCTAACTATCCACCTCCAAACAGAATGCATGAGGAGATGCCCCAAGAGCAGTATGATTATGACAGAAATATGCAGTATAGTGGCAATGACATGGGACCACCATATCAAGATAATGGACCACCTAGGGTTGGTCCCCCTCCTGTACGGCCCAACACCACCCACACCACAGCACCCAGACCTCCAATACGCCCTCTAATGCCAGAAATGTCTGGTCACCAAGTGGGTAATAACTACCCTCGAGGCCCTCCCGAGAGAAAGCCTTTACTTGAAAGTAACATTAATCCTGTTCCAAAACAACCTGTCCGACCCCAGTGGATAGATGAACCTATGTTCACACCATCTATAATTGTTGAATATGAGCACAAGCCTCTCAGATTAAAAGGTAATAAAACTTGCTAGGTGTTTGTTGTGTATTGATTTACCATACTTTTACATTGTAGCTTATTATTTTTTATCTACAACGTGTAATGTTAAATGTGCAAAACCTCAGACACCCCAACTGATTTTTAATTCAATTGACCTATTTCAGAGAGAAAATAAGTCATTAAAAAAATTGTAAAGGTTTTATGAGCTGTTTTAGTTTTACTGGCCATTCTGATCGTTTCTTGCGTCTGCGACGACGCTCTCGAGGGAGGAGTCGTCACCCGGCCGCTGCGCCGCGCTGACATTGGCTTGTTTGACCTATTAATAAATAGACACGGCAACGTTTTTAATGAAGATTTTTTGAAAAATTTGGCCTATATTAAAAAGTGGTTCAATTAATTCTGCTCATTATTCTGATCAAACTATTTTCAGGTTTTGCGCATTTAACATTACACGTTGTTTAATATATATTATATGTATTTAGAAATATGTATGTATGTTTATCAGTTGTCTAGTACTCATAGCACTAGCTCTGCTTAGTTTGGGACTAGATGGCGTTGTGTGAAAGTTGTGGAATATTATTATTATTATCTTAGTAGACAGTCAATGTTTAATAATCATGAATGTGATATTTAGTGTGTTTATCTTTGTAGTTTTGTAAATAATGTGTCTTTATTCTCTTTTAGCTCGAGATTTTATTGAACCAGTTCATATGTTTGATTATAATCACAAATCAAAGGATGGTGAAGTCAAAAGGAAAGATTTTGAAAGAGAAGTGGATGAATTATTCACAAGAAAACTTAGAAGATCTGAGAAGGAAATTGATTATAGCAGAGAGAGGTATAACCGTGACCATTACTCAAGAGATTTTGAAAGAAGGGCACCAAGAGAAGATCTACGGGATGACTTCCGGCCAAGAGTTCCACCTAGAGATGATTATGAAGATAGAAGGAGACCAGATAATAGATATGATGATAGAAGAAGAGATGAACGTGATGATGATCGAAGAAGGGATGAACGTGATGATAACCGAAGAAGAGATGACCGTGATGATGACCGAAGAAATGACCGCGATGATGACCGAAGAAGAGATGACCGTGACAAATATAGCCGACGCGAGGATCTTTACAGAGACCGGGAAAGAGACCATAGAGACCGTGACCTTGGTAGGGATGGTAGACGTGAAGAAGTTACTCATCATAGCAGAAGCCATGAAAGAGATTCTCGTAAAAGGGGACTTAGTAGAGATAGTGAAAATAGCAATACCCAATTCAATAAAAAATCAAAGGATAAAGATGAGTCTCAGTCAAAACATGTTGTTATGATTGATGATTTATTAGAATCTCCTGGACGAACTATGAGACCTGATAAAATAGTCATTATTTTGAGAGGTAAGTGTGTCAATTGTTTATTTATGTATATTATAATGTAACTAGCTTCTGCCAACGACTTGTCCGCGTGTTGCGGCCCCCGACCCATTGCGTCGATCGCCCGCCCGCGCTGTTACTTCGTTTTTGCGTTCTTTTTGCTTTTCTTCTGATATCAATACAATGAATACAAAGTTGAACAAACGAAAGGAATATAACTCAAACATATTATAGCATTTTTTTTGAAAAAACATAAGTATGGTCTAGCCATCTTTTGCTAGAACATGAAGATTTTGTGGACGGGCTGGTGTCCGCAACTCCACGTCAATGCGCGTATTTTGCCTGCAGCCGCGAAAATCGATTATTCGATCTACTCCAGCTCCTCAAAGAAGGCCAACAATGCCTTGGATGTTACTGACCATCTCACGTAGGGTACCTGGATTACCGACCACCGACAGCTTAGAAGGACATGTGCCGCTGTCTCGTCATTCTCCATGCGGGCCCTGCACAGCGGTCTGTCTGTTACTCCTATGAAAAAGAGGTGTTCATTATATGACCCATGGCCAGTTAAAGCTGCAGTAACTGTACGCAGCTTTTGTTTAGTTAGATGGAGAACCTTTTTTGTGAGGCGGTCATCCATTGCGGGAAGTGCTTCCTTAGCCTGCCTGCACTCGCCTTGTTCCGTCCAAAGTCTGTCATGTTGGTCTCTGGTGCATTTCCTTACTAGAGTGCGTAAATACCCAAAGGGGGGTGGACGATGGGCTCAGGTCCCACTGGTGCCATGCTCCACCCCCTTGTGGCAAGCTCGTCAGCTGCATTGTTGCCTAGCGAACCGCTGTGTCCTTTGATCCATTGAATGGTTATTTTATTGAGGTTACCCATCTGGTTGAGGCACTGGTGGCGCTCGTACATTAACCCAGAGTCGACTGTATAACTGTTCAGCTCTTGCAGAACAGCTATACTGTTTGAGAGTATGCAGATTGAGTGGTCCTGTATTTCCCTGGCCATAATGGCTGAAGCGGTCAGAGAGATACCCATACATTCAGCCTGGAACACTGTCTTATGGACTCCCAATTGTGTGGCTATATGTAAGTTGAAGTCTTCCTAGAAGATTCCAGCACCTGTGCTACTACCTGTTTTGGATCCATAATTGGAATGATAATCTGTCGGAATAATCGGAATAGGAATGTGAAACCAAAATTTTTTCTCCTTTTGCTATTCCTGACATAAATATTGCTTTTACAACATTCCGCCCCAGGTATACAACGTGTAACGTTAAATGCGCAAAACCTCAGACACCCCAACTGATTTTTAATTCAATTGACCTATTTCAGAGAGAAAATAAGTCATTAAAAAAATTGTACAGGTTTTATGTGCTGTTTTAGTTTTACTGGCCATTCTGATCGTTTCTTGCGTCTGCGACGACGCTTTATCGCGGGAGGAGTCGTCACCGGGCCGCTGCGCCGCGCTGACATTGGGTTGCTTGACCTATTAATAAATAGACACGGCAGCGTTTTTAATGAAGATTTTTTGAAAAATGTGACATATTAAAAAGTGGTTCAATTAATTCTGCTCGTTATTCTGATCAAACTATTTTCACGTTTTGCGCATTTAACGTTACACGTTGTATAATTTGTAACCGTGTGCCATTTCATAACCTTAGCGCAACAAAATTACGCGTTAACAGGACGGGAACACCAACATTCAGCCTCAGCTTATGGAGTCGTGAAACTCAACAGGGTATACCGATGTTAGGTACCTGTTCGGTGTCCATGACATTGTCTACCGTGAGATACTCCATAACGTACGACATGTACGTGTGACATAATTTTTTTTTATTATATTCTGTTCAGTTTCAATCGTCGGTGCTAAAATTGCCGTTTCAAACAACCATTCTCTATATTAGTATGCATATCGAGGTTACGTTGTTTTCATATCATCTGTGATATGAAAAAAAAACGAAAGAATTCGCGCTTTAATATAATCATATCAAATCACGTTTTTATAATTCACAATTTTCTGACTTAACTATAACACTCATTTATTTTAATAGTATCACCACTAATTTGAAATACTCTAGCGTCGCCATTGATCACGTAATAAGAAGTTATTGGTAGTGAGTTTTGACCGAAACGTCCGATTTTATATTATATTATATAATATTATGAAGGCGAAAGTTTGTGTGCGTGTGTTTTTATGTTTGTTGCTTCTTCACGCTCAAACGGCTGGACCAATTTTGATGAAATTTGGCACACAGATAGTTTATAACCAGGATTAACACATAGAATACTTTTTATCCCGATATTCTTACGGGATCGAGACTTATGCGACTGAAACCGCGGGGCGCAGCTAGTTACATAATATTACAATATATAATATAACTAGCGACCCGCCCCGGCTTCGCACGGGTGCAATGCTGATCACTACATACATAGTATAAAACAAAGTCGCTTCCCGCTGTCTGTCTATCTCTATGTATGCTTAGATCTTGAAAACTACGCTACGGATTTTGATGCGGTTTTTTTTTTATAGATAAGAGTGATTCAAGAGGAAGGTTTATATGTATAATACATGCATAATATAGTAGAGAAACACTGATAATTTTAGAGCCATTATTTCTCGTAAAAAGTATAGGATAAAAAATCGTTATTGTGGGTTATCCCTAAGAGATAGACATATACCACTGTGGATTTTTTTGTAGACCTTTTTAAGGTGTACATACAATACTGTAGTAGACGCCAGCACATCAAGCTACCCGAAACTGTCAAAATTTCCCAATCAACTTTGAACCTTATGCTTTAGTAATAAAGTTGAAAATCCGTTGGGTAGTTTCAAGCGCCACCGGCCGACTGCCCGGCCGGTAACGCCCGCATTTTAAAACTGTAATATCTTTGAAAATATTCATTTAAATTACATGCCGTAAAGGGCCATACTGATCTATATGAAATGCACAATGTTTTTAAGGTACTTAATTGGATAAGGATTAATGCTGTATTGCCTAAAATTGCTTCTTAAATAAGCCATTATTTCTCGTAAAAAGTTAAGGATAAAAAATGGTTATCGTGGGTTATCCCTAAGAGATAGACATATACCATCGCGGACTTTTTTGTAGAACTTTTTAAGGTGTACAATACTGTAGTACATTATTTTGATCTATCTCGAATGGTTCAGCCAGCGTTTACAATGTAAGCGCAAAAAAATGTGTTTATTTACGACATCACATTAGAAACCTCTAAAATTATCAGTGTTTCTCTACTATATTATGCATGTATTATACATATAAACCTTCCTCTTGAATCACTCTACCTATTAAAAAAAACCGCATCAAAATCCGTTGCAGAGTTTTAAAGATCTAAGCATATATAGGGACAGACAGACAGTGAAGCGACTTTGTTTTATACTATGTAGTGATAATACATGTGAATTGTACAATCCTCCCCTATTTTACCTCGGGGGATGATTTTACGAAAACGCTGAAACACGTAATTTTTCTATTTCTCACAAAAAGCTTACATTTGCATTTTCATATGTCTAACTTAAGAAATGCTGGGATGCGATTTGCTGAATTGCATTTGTTGATATTGAAGGAACGACAGCGCCGGGCACGCTAATCGCTTACACGCCTCCGCCTTGCCACGTCGTAATTTATCGTAGTCTATCGTAGTAATAATTTATTGTAACCAAGTATTGTGGAACCTTTATTAAGCAGTTTTCATATTCGTCCGACAGACCCAAAATATAACAGACACAACACTGGGTTTCCTATACAAACTTTTTTATACAAAACGGTTATTTTCGAGACATAAAGTAGCCTATATCCTTCCCCAGGATGCCATCTATCTTGTAAAATTTTATCGAAATCCATTCAGTGGTTTAGGTGTGAAAAGGTAACACATTGGCGGGTAGAGTTAATTTCGAATTTATTAGGCGTATGACAATTTTTTACAGATTTTTGAGTATTTTTTTTAATTTTAAATAAAAAAAATAGTCAACAACGACCTTAATCAGAGAAATATTGTCCATTGTGTTCTATGACCTTGCGCCATCTATCGGGCAGCATACGGAAGGCCGTCGCGTAAGAAACTTGCAGGCTTCGAGGCGATAAAATCATCGAAGAATTTACGTACATCATTCAGCGTTTTGAACTGTTTATCCACTAACCCGTACTGCATTGACCGGAACAAATGATAATTATCAGATCGGGCCAAGTCTGGTGAATATGCCGCGTGCGGAACTTCCCATGCCAAATCCAAGAGGGTCTTTTGAGTCGCACGAGCAACGTGAGGTCGAGCGTTGTCATACAGCAGTATGACTTGCCGGCTTCCTTGCCCAGTAAATGGCCTTCGCTCAATTTATTCAGTTCTCGACTGTAGCGTTCCGCGGTCACCGTCTGACCAGTTTCCAGAAGTTCATGATAAAGCACACCCTTCCTTGCCCAAGGCGCGGCTGGTCACTAAGATCGAAATTACCACTTCTAAAACGTTTGTACCAATAATTACATGTTTCATAAGATACAACGTCGTCACTAGAACACTACAAATTGATTCCCGTGGTTGAGAAACATTTTTTTCATGTTAGAATTCGCAATAAAACGCAGTGCCGAATGTGCTGTGTATCAGATGCCATCGTAAATTTTACTATTCTGAGTGATTATGTAACTTGCATAGACTTGTCATTTGGTGTTCTAAAATCTTGGGTCCGATCCTTACAAAAGCACAAAAGACCGCGGAAATATTTTATGTTTTAAATAGTTTTAAGCTCTTAAGAAAAAAATCATACATCTAATATAATATTAAGTGTGGAAGTGTGGATTACTTGAATTAATTTCAATATTGAATATAGTAACTCTTCCCTTTTTGATATAAAAGAGAGAAAGGGTTTGTCTAGCAGAGTGAATCAGGATCCAATTAGGCGGGTGTTCTTACTAGGGAAAATAGAAAGTAGTTTATTTACGGTCTTTTCATTATGTAAATCCAGCTGTAATGACGCTCATTTGTAATTTTAGGTCCCCCTGGGAGTGGGAAATCATACTTAGCTAAATTAATAAGAGACAGAGAAGCTGAATTTGGTGGTACTGTCAGGATTATGTCTATTGATGACTATTTTATGCAAGAGGGTGAAGTCGAAGAAAGAGATCCTTCCACAGGAAAGCTGGTAAGATGTTTCTACTACTATAGAAATTTCGCAACTTTATTCTTTACAACTTCTCAAGTTATGCAAAAATAACCTTTATTACATTTTCAGGTTAAGAAACCAACTCTAAAATATGAATACGACGAGAGCTTTGAAGAATCTTATACTAATTCTTTAAAGAGAGCATTCAAGAGAAGTTTAACTGATGGATACTTCACATTTTTGATTTATGATGCAGTGAATGATGTATTAAAGAGTTATGCAGATATATGGAATTTCGCTAGACAACAGGGTTTCCAAGTATGTAGTCATATTAAAATATAAAAAAAACATACTGTTAACTTAACATTTGGGTAACACCGTTTTGTTTCTTCTTATAGGTGTACATTTGTACCATGGAACTTGACCCACAAACTTGTTATAAGAGAAATATTCATAATAGGAAATTAGAGGATATTGAAGTAATTAGTGCCCGGTTCTTTCCTACACCGTCACATCATATACAACTGGATGCTACTACATTACTGCAGAGTGCAGCCATTACCGACGTCCAGATGGAGGATGCCGATGATGAAGTTATTATGGAGGATGCACAAGAACCTGAGGTGAGGCCTCGTTATCGAGCTCCAACCGACTATGGTGTTTAATCCTCGTGATGCAAGCATCCTGCCAAGCTCACGACGCAGCCAATCATTGTCTATGTGTTCTGTGTTATTCTAAAATTTAAGTATTTATTTACATCTACTTGAGGCTACTGTATTTATATAGTGGAATGTCTTATTTTTATTTTTTTTTGCTCAGGGTAGGATTAATAAGTTTTATTTCAGCGTTGTAACTAAACTCGTAAGGTGCTGCTCCACCACAGGTCGAAAGCGTTTTTACATCCAAGTGGGAGAAAATGGACGACGCCGCGCAACTAGGTAGGTTATTGGTTAAAATTATGTTGTACTTCTTAGTTTAAGTTGCATTTTAATTAGTATTGATAAGGAACTTTGTGCTAACTCTATCACCTGATGGAGTAGCTAACAGGATGGCCTGTATTAAAGATGGTAAATGACATGAAATTAAATGTGTTTGTATGTTGTTCCAGCTCGCCTCGACGGCACCAGCAAGCCTCTCCGACCATCACAGCTCTCCATGGAAGACTACTTACAACTAGACGACTGGACGCCAAACCAAGCAAAGCCAGGAAAGAAATCTGTAAGTATACACAATCATTCGTTTATTATTATTTTTATATGGTACCTTACACATTATCAGTATGTCTATTAACCACTCCAACTAAGCTCAATATGCTTGTGCTAGGAGTGGGTTCACGTCAATGGCGCCTGGGGAGATCGTACTCAGAGCTTCCAGTCAATATCTTAACTGGGCTGCTGCCGTGTACATTTCGCACTTTTATAGCGATATGGTTGTGGAAATGTGTCTTGGCGTCTTACGTCCGATTTCCGGTAAAATACGTAAAATTATAACACGAAACGACTTACCTCTATTATATCAAGTGTTTCATAGCTGCCAAAAGGTATGCGGCGTTCAAATGATTACTATTATATAAGAAACATCAACATGAATGTTGTACTGTATGTGATTCTTCAATCCAATTATAATTTTAATTGGATTGCGTGAAATGGTGATTATTATTATTATACTTACCGCTTGGTAAAGTTCGGTTCTTTTACCGACTATATTTAACAATTTTACAACCATATCCCTAGTCAAAATTTGTTGGCGAACATTTGTTATCATTTTAAAACGTAAAAAAAATAATATCCCTTTTTTTTTAAAAGGTGTACTTTACAAAGAAGTTGTCGTAAAAATCTCGATTTTTATCGCAAATGAGAGGTTCGTTGCTTTGATAAATTGTTCTAAAATGTTTTTACGTCATCAATTTAATTGGGAAGGTGAGTTTCTTTTTGCGTGTATAACAACCGTGTGACAGAGAATTTTCATCATGTAATAATTAAAACAGGTACGATGGGCGGACATTGAAGAAAGAAGACAACAAGAGAAGATGCGTGCCATTGGATTTGTTGTAGGCCAAACTGACTGGAACCGTATGACAGACCCAACAATGGGTTCTAGTGCGCTCACTCAAACAAAATACATAGAACGAGTGAGACGCAATTAGTGCAGTCATTTCAGAAGCTTCCATTTTTGTAGCAACTTCTCGTTCAATATTGAAGTCTTATATTGCTATCTTGTTTAGGTTTAGAGAAGATCTTAACACACTAAAAGAGTTGGTGTTGTTTCATGTAACGTATCAAAAGAATTTGTTTAAACGTTTAAAGGATGTAAATAAAAAAATGGTACATTACCCTAATTGCGTAGCGGTGGGAATAGTTTGTTTATCAGAAATGTGATTACTAGTGCGCATTTATAAAACTTCAGCTCAACTCTTCAAAATGTACGTGAGATGCTGAAGTGGTGTGGTGTACCTACTGGTTTACAAAATGTAATATTCATATAAAGCTATTCTACACAACTACAAAGAAAAACCGCACGCTAACAATTCCTTGCTCAGCTGCGGTTGCTGCTTTTATTCTATTATTTTGTGTAGGATGTTCTTCTAGGCAACCAATTTTGTAATAACTTTATGGTAGATTAAATGAAAAAGAAAAAAATAAACGTCTCGCTTGGGTGCATAAACATTTATTTATTTATTCAAACACAACACACGTTATGCACAAGTAAAAAAATGTTCAAAGGCGCCTTAAGCATTTTCCAATGCAGAGACAAAACATGACGCAATATAATAAAACGAATAGAATAAATACGTACGTATAAAAAAAAGACTAAATAGTCTGAATTTATTATGTTGGTGTTCGGTTTTTCATCTTGTACCATAACCCTTACGTGTGATTATTTATAAACGTTGCTAGTTAAGAGACGTCAACAATTTATGATTAAGCAGACTTAATTATTTAAGCAACGTTTATAAATGTACATCGTACACCTTATCGACTCGGCACCGACTTGAGTAAAGCATTGTTTCAATACTTGATGTCAAGTCGTTAGAGCTTTAAAGCCTGCTACGTAAGGTACAATTATTTTCAAAAGCAAGTGATACGTCTTCAAGATACATATGTATTTATATATTTCTGATACATAGTTTAAACGTGGTCGACTGGTGAACACCAAATGGACGAGATATAATTATACTTTATTGTACACCATAAATTTGTAACAAAAAATACGATTATCACTATAGACACAGTAAAAACAAACAAACAGACACACACACACACACATTTGACACGGATACAGACACACACACAGTCACATACAGATTTGAGACGGTTTTTGAGTGGTGTCGACTTGATATGGTCTGCGAAGGTCATTATACTATTTAGCCAATTAAATTAGACAACAGTCGACTGTTATGCACAGTTGTTGAAACAGTTTTTCAAGATTGACAGTTGACCTGTTGTATTGGTGAAGTACCGTAAGTTGTGGGTAGGCACGTGATATTAACTCGAAATGAGTTTCTTTTTTAACGTGTGATCCCTTTCTTTGTGTTTTGTAGTCTTCACCTTCTGTGATTATGTTGTAAGGCTAACAATTATGAGTTTATTAATTTATTATTAATTGAAACCAAAATACTTACCATTATCATATAGACGGGAAAAAAGTTTCTTCGTACCTATTTAATAGACAAATTCAAGAACTTTTTTTTTTCTTATACAGTAATAAAGACGGTAGTAGAGGAAGATAGAATTTACCTTATACAATATGTTTGGTTAAACGAGGACTAAACTTTAAGGGAGTGTACTTTATGAAAATGTACAACTTGAACGACGGCCGTTCCCTACATTTTGTCGTGTTATGCGAACATAAGATGTATGGAGCAGCGCTTTTATTTCTTGATTTCAGTTTCGGTCTCATAGTAAAAGTTGGTTTATTTTCATGAGTACTACAGTACCTTAAAGTATGTCCCTCGTTTAGCCTAACACATTGTATATTTACGATTTATTACCAATTTTATTCAAAGGAAACATCCCTATCACAAAAAAAAATCTGATTAAAATGATTACATACTTAGCCTTTCGCCGCGGTTTCGCCCGCGTGGAGGTTCGATCCGTACCACGGGAACATACTACTTTATAAAAAGTATCCCTATCACAGGTCATCTGAATCCGTTTAGTCATGGCGTGAAAAGGTAATAAACTGACACACATACAGTTACTTTCGCATTTTTAATACTAGTATGGATAACATAAAGATGTTTATTCAGTCGCTTGCTGTAATCGGGGTTCAAACTGACACAAAGTAAAATAAACTAAAAAACAATTGTCTTGAATTGGTTTATAAAATACGAGTTAACTTCCCCAGTCTATGATTATGTAATATTTTAGTGCACAATTAATAATTATACATTATAAAAGTGAAAAGTATGCACATTTTAAAATAATTCATAATAAATCTTAAGTCAAACAAGATTGTGTATTTTTATTTTACCAACTTTATACAGGGTGTAAAAAGATCCATCACATAGCCGTTATCTACGCATTCTGTACATCAAACTATGTAATATTGAGCAAAAATTATTGCAGGGAAACGATTTCTTTTTTAAATAAAAATCGCTGTTTACGGCAGCGCGCGAGGCACGCGACTAAAAGCTTTCAAACTATAATAAATGAAGGAGTTTTGACGTAAAAAACATTAAAATAATATACAACCGAATTGTGAACCTCCTCCTTTTTTTTTTGAAGTTGGTTAAAAATACAAAAGTTGGAACTGTGACCTTCAACTCTGCTTTTCGTAATGCACAATTTACACCCATTATATTAAAACGTTCAGTTATTCTTCGTCCATAGCACTATAAAACCCAGCGTAATTTGAACTTCGGTTTGCGTAATTTTTCAAAATATGTTTGTGCTGTGTTTCATCTGATTTTGTTACATGTGCGGTTTTTATCTTCATCAATTGATGTTTATTTGATGAACCGTCAATGTCGTATGGATTTTTTTCCCCATACTTTTCGGTAATTTTATTTTGCCTAATCGCATCCATTCGGTCATTTTCGGGTATGTCTTGAAAACTAACTTCTGTCATGCCGGTTTTATCTATTTTGTTAAAAGTGTCTGATTTTGTAATTGCATCATCGCCTTCTTTTCCGGCCGTCATGATCATGACGGGAGCCGTGCTCATGTCTGTCATGTGATCTTTAATGCATTGCTGCAAAATATGTAGAAAGAACAAGAACGCTAGCAGCGTAAGCGCAGACATTGACGCGCCGCTTTTATGACCTCCGCCATAGTTGCTGAAATTAAAACATTTTATTAGTGACACACCTACGCGATTTAAGACAGTCGCGCAAACTGTTAATATCTGATTAGATACTTATCGAAATATTTTTTCGGTTTTTTAAGTCTCTGAAAAACATTATTAAAAGTTGTGGGAGAGATATACAAGTTGTAACTTAAATAACGCACAACCTCATAAGGGGTCATTGTACTCATCATTATGAACAACTGTTAATATGGGACCAAAACAGAAACCACGAAAAAAAAATTAGCTGTTCCCTACATTTTGACGAGTTATACGAACATAAATGTAACAGCTGATTTTATTTCACGATTTCAGGTTTGGTTAAAAGTTGTTCATAATGATGAGTACAATGCCCCCTTAAGAGGTTGTGCTTTATTTAAGTTACCTACACCTTGTAGACAAATACGATTAAGTATTTGTAAATATCGCAACTTTCAATATTAAAAAAAAAGAAAAATATGTTTAAGTGTTACGCTTTCACAACTTTGAAAATATGTAAGAGCTATTAACACGTAATAGGCACACATGCCTGTAACCTGCTTATGAGGATGTAGCTTGCATGCTATCGTGACAATCACCAATCAGAAGTTGTTATGGAAGCTACTTTCACAGTTTTGGGTATGTTGTACTTTTATGACGTACGTTACGTGCTATTTTCACCACAAACTGCACAATATGCAACTCGCGACGGAACGACCACCGATGCTTTTAACCTGTTAACCGGGCGGGACGTATAAATACGTCAAACTTAAACAGTAGCGTGTACGGAATTCCCCGGTTAACAGGTTAAATTATTAAATTAGATTAGAATTAGTCATTCTAAAATATAGAATACAATCGAAACTTCAAATATATTTTACTTATTAACCTGTTAACCGGGGAATTCCGTACACGCTACTGTTTAAGTTTGACGTATTTATACGTCCTGCCCGGTTAACAGGTTAAGGACCACAGATGGCGCGAACATCAGTAGGACTGGTCGAGGCCCGTATTTTAAATCCTTTACAGAGCTCACAAAATAAACAAATAATAATTGAACTTTCAAAAAGTTAATGTGATCGACGTCTTTTTTGAACAAAAAGGGAGCCCAGAAATGCTTGCGATTTATACACGAGCTTAAATGTGGGCCACATCAAATGCGTGATTTGAACACTTGGGAGACCGTTGTGCGCTGTTTCCTTGTTGGAAATGGCGAATTCGACGTTAGGTACACGCCGTACAGTCTACTAGTTTTCGTTTTACAATATTGCAACCACAACAATGCTGCTACACCGTCGTACATTATTTCACTTAAGTGGCACTCGCATTTAGTTCAATCTAGCTATTATGTTTCTAGGCTATAAGTGACAGTAATTAGCCCTAACCTGATTTCTCAGCATCGTCATTACCGGCGTTGGCACACTTTTAGGGGGAGAACAGACTTCGATAGTGTGTTCGTCAAAGTTCTTTGCATGGGTATTACCTAGCTGCCTTTTCTAAGGTTCTTTTAGGATCAACATAAGAAGAAAATATAATCTTACTGCTTGGAAGTTGCAACAGATCCGTGTGAAGGGGCAGATGGTTCGTATGCATAATATACATGATGATCGTGGACTGGAATCTCCGAGTACCTATATCAGGGAAAATAATTAAATATACAAAATATAATCTTGAGTCTTATTAGGTAAGTAAATCTGACTCGTATCAATAACACTTTTTTTTCGCGTGGAAACGCTGTGTGAAAGCTTTGACACATGCGCAGCGCAAACGTTTGATGTTCGTGTTTACGCGGCGTGGCATCTACAATCATGGACCAGTAAGTTTTACCTAAATAATACAAAATAATTAACACAAAATAACCTATTAAGACAACAGTATCGATTTTTATGCAAGACTGATGCAACTTTTGCTATGTTACTAGAAATTAATTTAATTTTTTTTTATGTTTTTAATTTTGGGAGAATCATTGATACTAACTTACACAGTCATTGAGATAAAAAAAGCCATCACTATTGAAGGCCATACAATCGACCCCGGTTAGGTTGGTAAGGTTTTTACCTCATTTTTAAGGCTTTAGTTAGGCGCTTGAACATTCGCCGTATTTCGGGGAAATTATTTTACAGAAAATTAATAATACGAAAAAATAAATAATCGGCTTTTGTGACTACGGAAAAACGTTTTATTGTTATTTGAATCCGCTGTGATTAGAAAAAAAGGACAATTACCCATCCATTGAAAATACGAATTTCAGGGCCTTCGCTTCGGGCAAACGACAATTGTGAAACAATTAAAGTAAAAAGTTAACCGTTTTCGAGAGTTTTAGTTTCGAAAGCATGGTAACCAATAAATGCGTGAACTTATCAAGTAATCATCTTTATTGCAAGAATTTTGTCTATTCTTCATAGTTTTGATATTTTTTTTGGCGTGAAGAGTTGTCTTCGCTGACTGAGCTACCTACCTCGTAACCGATTGGTTAATTTCGCAAATTTCCTCTGGGAGATGGGGAATCTTAAAAATAGCGAAAAATGAGGACATCCTAGAGATAACGTTTTCTTTTACCTACCTACTTATTGTTGGCACATTAGCCTGTCATCGTTTTTTTTAAGTTCTGAATTTAAACATATACTTAAAAAAAAAAATCTCTTCAAATTAACACATAAAAAGGACGGATTAACCGTGAAACCGAAAGTTTGAAATATTTAATTAGACAGTTGGCTGTTACTGTCGGGATCTGGTTGACTGTTCCTACAGTACCTAATTACGTTAATAATATAGTTGGTAACGTTGATAATACCTAGTGGTACTCACCTGTTAGTCAGTTGCTTCGTTCCAATTCCCACTTGGGAGAGAAGGTTTTCCAACGTCATCTCTCTATCACGCAGTGTCAACGAATGTCAAGGTTTAACTGACTGTGGGATGTGCAAGCGCCCATGGCTATGAGTGCATAGTACGCTCTACTTGGCGTTGTGTACTCTATTATGTGAAGTTATTATAGCGGTATTTTTATGTAGCTGTTTTCTAGAAAACCTACGTTTCTATGTCGCGAGATAATTACATACTTTTATAAGTCGGGTAGGAAAATGGGTATTTTTCAGCAAAAGACATAAAATAAATATTAAAATCTTTATTATTTTACAATCACAAGCACACAAGGACGTCCTCAATCACACAGTCGCACAAAATATACATAAATACTAACTATTAAGTGATATAAATATTTATTTATATCACATATAACTTTTTACATCAGTCGTCAATTATCGAGAAACTGGCGGAATATTTCATCGTTTATACAATAAACAATGTGCCAATTACACAACATTTTACAATACTCATTTCTAAGGGTTTCATGGAATAGACCGTATAACAATGTGGGACAATTTTACCGTTTACTCATTTACTTCTAAAATAAATTAAATAAATAAATAATTTAATAAATTATTTAAACACTAAACTTGACGCTGTTTTAATTAGTGCGATGGGATAAGTTTTGAGCACAATATGCCAACATATTTCATTGCGTCAGTGTTTAATACTTTAATGTACCCACCGAAATCAAAACAAAATCGTATTTTGACTATTTTTGTAACACTTCCTTCATATTACTGTGGAAACGGATATAAAAATGCCAATCCCAAGAGGTACTTTGGAAACGATACGTTACTTAAAAGATTTGTTATCACTAATTTTGAAGTCGCACTACAAGATATTTTGGCGGAGTTTTCTGTTGGCATTATACTTCATTGCACTGAAGATACATCTGGCGACAGTCCACACCCGAGCGGCCGCGACGACCTGCCTCGTAGAAGTCGTCAAAAGTGCCTCCAGATTGTCTCTCCAAGACGAAACTTGCGGCGTAGCTGTAAAAAAGGAATAATTTTTCGATAAAGTAATTAGTTGTTTACACCTGTGTAATTCGTGGTACGAGCAAACAGGATGGTCAAGACGCTCATTAGACGCAATTCTGATCTGGTCACGATTGCCATATAAGAATAAAACCGAGTTTATCTGCAACGATCTCAACCTCAGTTACTTTTCATCCATGTGCATTTTTCCACCCCTTTAGCCATAACAGGACATTGCTTGATATACCTACCTACGTTGATATTATACTAGAAACATCATCTGTGTAATATACAACGTGTAACGTTAAATGCACAAAACCTGAAAATAGTTTGATCAGAATAACGAGCAGAATCAATTGAACCACTTTTTAATATAGGTCACATTTTTCAAAAAATCTTCATTAAAAACGTTGCCGTGTCTATTTATTAATAGGTCAAGCAAGCCAATGTCAGCGCGGCGCAGCGGCCCAGTGACGACTCGTCCCTCGGTAAATAAAGCGTTGTCGCAGACGCAAGAAACGATCAGAATGGCCAGTAAACCTAAAACAGCACATAAAACCTTTACAATTTTTTTAATTACTTATTTCCTCTCTGAAATATGTAAGTCAATTGAATTAAAAATCAGTTGGGGTGTCTGAGGTTTTGCGCATTTAACGTTACATGTTGTATATAGCTATAGCTGTCCACTGTTCTGCTTCTTATCAGGCTCTACCAGCTACCCTGCGAAGATTGTCGCTTCACCTAGTCTTAGTCTAGTCCTTACTTTAATTTTGCCGGTTCGCGGTTTCTACTCAAGAACACTCCCGACCTCAAAGGTGGGATAGGTACTACGGGAGATAATAAGTGGGCGTGGAAGCAAAAACGGTCCAGTTCTCGGCCTTTACTTTCCGATATATACGCAGCAGTGCGATTCTGTAACCACCTTACCGTGAAAATTTAGGTTAACTTAGCGGTGGAGTGAGCTGTCAATGTCATCCCACCTGATACTAGGGATTGACCAAACAAGCATTTAGTTTACATATGCTGATTCTATTCATCATTTTATTTAATTTCAAAGCTAGTATAATAGAATATTCATTTATTTGCTCAGAATGTAGGCATTACAAAAAGATGGTTACAATAATATTAAAGAATCCTTGTACATTCTATCATTTTAGCATGCAAACATTGATGCAGATGTGAATCGGGCCTATAGTCTAGGAAAAAAGAAGAAAAAAAAGAACGACATTGAGATTCTGACTATTTCTGTTTTACTATTTTATTTTAAAAACGACAAAATAGTAATATTTGACAACTAAAATACTAACTTTGAAATTATATAAAATGATCAATAGAATTGGCATTAAAAGTATTATTAAAATCTCGATTATGAATGTAAATGTATGCTTGGTCAATCCCTAGCATCAGTGAGATGACACTGACAGCTCAGTCCACGCAATTTTTCTCGGTGAGATTTTTACAGAATCGACCGGCAGTTTTGTAAAGTTGGGTGAAAAAATTGTATTTCGCGATGATAATTGATTATTAATAATTAATGCTTATTATGTATGTACAAGTTCATGATATAGTAAATTACTTTATATGATGTTTATAAGTACCTACCAGAAATTTTAAGAGAAAAGTTCAGTAAAAAGGTACCAGTGGTCGATGTTAAATTTTTTTGGACTAAAATACATTTTAATAAGAATCAGGACCCTAATTGCGTAACACTCAATCTCAATCTCTGAATCATTTTGAAGGATATTGCATGAATATATTATAAGCTGTCACGCCCTTTATACCTGAAGGCTTTTATTAAGGTAGTAAGTTTTTGTTTACATTTTTCATTTTGATTTATTAATTTTTTGCTTGAGTACGTATAGTTTTTATTGTATTGGTTGGTCTATTGGCGTGGCTAGCTGACATGTGGCAAATAATTTAATTTAATGTTCTGTGTCTTGTAATGTTAATTACTTTGCATAAATGCATACCTAGGAGAAACAGTACTTATAGTTATTGGTCATTTAATTTTAGTTATTGGCACTAGTTTTATCTCACTCTAAGTCACGTAATTTCCATTTACTATGCCAATTACTATGAGGAGGCCAACAACTGTATGGTTTCCCCTATATTGTATACAATAAAGTATTTTCTAACTGAACAGACAGCTGTGCTGCTGGTGAGTTTGTTGCGCCACTTCTTCTCCCCTGTGAAAGCACTAGGAAGTGGTGAAGGGCGGGCGTTTTGGGGGACTGTCTTTTGTAATTTTGACTTAAAACTGCTAATTCTCAGCCTAGTTTGAATAAATGACTTTCGATTTTGATTTATAATTCATTGCTTCATAATTATGTTCGAAAAATGTATCTGCTCAACAACATAAATAATGCAATCAATATTGTTGGACTGTAAAAATGAAACCCATTGCTTACTGATAGTGTGTTACGCAATTACCCCGCCAGGTATGAGGAGGAATTTATTTTTGTCGAAAACCTAAGTTAGATCTAAGTAAGATTCCCAGCTAGAACAATTTTTGTGTTTGATTTTGGCTACTGTTTATGTAATTTCATAAAAGGTACCAGTAGCCAGAATAATCATTGTTCTGTTCAAATAATAACAAGATCTGGTCTTGTTATTTTGTTAGTTCCTAAATAGAGTAAGAATACTTAATTTTATTTTTTTTATATGCTGTCGTATTTACTCACTTTTTAGTAAATACCGACAAGTGGACCTTTTTACTAAACTATGTATCAATCATTTATTTCGATTGTAATTATTGTTTATTTTGTAATGTTACAAATATAAGTATAAGTGGATTGGTGTATATTATAAGTGGATTTCATGGAGAATATCTCAATCTACAATAATAGATAAATCTATGTAAGAAGCAAGTAGAAGTGTTTTTTTCAGTCAAACTTTGAAAATGCTTTTCTCAAATCAACCTTTTTTCAACTTTAAATGTCTGATTAAAAAAAAAATGTGCCAGATTTTGAATATTTGTTTAATCCTTATTATCAATATACTGCTATGCGCAAGGTCGTGGGTTCGATTCCCACTTAGGACAAATGTTTGTGTGATGAGGAAGATCATTTGTTCTTTGTCTGGGTGTAATTTATATATAATATGTATGTATTTAGAAATATATATGTATGTTTATCAGTTGTCTAGTACTCATAGCACAAGCTCTGCTTAGTTTGGGACTAGATGGCGTTGTGTGAAAGTTGTGGAATATTATTATTATTATTATTTGCTTGGAAGCCCACATACCTATATTAATGGGTTCTATGACTAATATAGCCGTACCATTGCCTCTTGTTTTGGGGTGGGAAATTATCAAATAACTTTTCCCGCTCTTCATGTCAGACTGTTACTAACTAAAACCCACCAGTGTTCCTTGAGTTGCCTGTGTCAGGGGCACGGTAACTCTTTCGAACAACCCAGAGCTTGCTTATGCTGGGGGCTACTACTTTGGCATTCTGCTGGAACACCTCAAACAACAATAGACACGAAGCTAGCTCTATAGCTCGCTGAGCAACTTGACATGAATTTGTCGACCAGTAGTGCCGTGAGTGTCCACGTCTCGGCTGCGGAAATAATAACTGATAGTATCTACGCACTGATTTTAGAACCTTGTCTTTAGTGACGGTAGGTGGAATAAGCGACGAGAAGACGACGTAGTTTTTCTAATAAATTCTCCTATTAACCTCTCATCAAAGTTGTGTTCAAGTTCATCCGTAGTCTGTTGCGTAGGTACAGAAGAATCAACCAGACCGTTCAGCATTAAGAAAACTACATACATACCCTAAAGTTTGTCAGTCCGAGATATCCCCCATCTTGGGAAGTAATGATAATTTGCGTTATATACCAAGAAAGGTAAAACGCTTGAATGATGGTAATGTACCTTCCTACCTAATTCATATTTAGCCTTTAACTATTCTCTTCCGAAAAATCTAAATATTAAGACACGTGACACACCATCGGTTCGTGTATGCGTAATACAGAATTCGTAAAGATTGAAGTGAAGAACATTAAACATTACTGACGACGGGAGGAGTACTTATAGAGGTACATCTCTGCCTAACCTTTCGAAGAAAACAGGCGTGCTGTATGTTTTGTTAAATGTGAATAGGTACTTACGTTCCGAATTGACAGAATACACTCTTGGGACCGATGTCATCAGAACACTCTGTGTTAGCATCGCATACGTATTTCTGCAGACACTTGTCGTCATTTGTGCCGAAAGACCTTACGTAGGTTTTGAACATGGCAATGCCAGCGAGCGCTGCGTCACTGACTGAGTCTTTGCGGCCCATTGATCGTGCAGCCAGCGATCTGTGAGAGAATGAGGTCTTCAAGGCGTCCAAAAGATTGACGACGATGTTGATGAACTGTGGAAAGAAAAAATACCGTTCAAGAACTGCTTACTAGGTCATTAAAAGACCTGGAAAGGCACCACATACGTTTTCGAGATTAAATCGTAAAATTATTTAAAACTCCTTTGCATTCATAGTCACTAAAAATAATGGCATACAGATAATTGCATAAAAAGGGAGAAGGAAGGATGGGTAGCGTACCTCTCCAGCCTGCTTTGCCATGGAGGCGACCTGGTCGGGATCTTTTGCACCGAGCACCGTCGACAGAACCGCAGCCAATATACCCTGAAGCAAGCGGAAGCAACACCGTCTCCGTAACCAAATTTTACTATTTACATTCCGAAGATAGGAAAGACCTCAAGGAAAATATAAAAATGATTTTTAATGATAAAATGAAATAAAATGAATAGAGAAGTAATAGTTACAGTTACGTGATTTCTCTGAGGTGATCCCCGGACGTGAAGGTACTAGTTATTTGTAGTGAATTAATTTCTATAAACTACTTGACAAATGATGCCTGCTACAGGTGAGGGTCAACTTGGTGCTTTTTTTACATTATTGGAGTGATTCTAAATATTCTAAGTAAATATCAATAAGTATCTACAAAAAACTATGTTAGTGGATCAGTATGGATAAATAAAATAATGAAGTTTGCATTTTTTTGTACACAAATGATAACTTCAGAGCTGAAGCTTTTGCGGTGGACATGGGTGTAATTTTCTCTTTTTGAGATGTAAATGGAAGGAATTTTACAAAAATTCCTTTGGAAATAGTAATTATATTAATGTACCTGCATGGGAGACGAGCCGTTGTCTACTTTGTCGATACCATCGCTTGATGCTCCTCCTCCGAGAATTGCAGTTAAGATTTTTAGACCCATAGAAAGTAAGTTGGCCCAAGGTGACGGCGACACTGAGTCGGTATCGATGCTGTCACTCTTGTTGGGTCCAGTTGTGCCAGGGTTGAAGATCATTTGCATAAGCATACCTGAAATAATGCAATTTATCAGATTTTAATGGGGTTCCAAACTGAAACTAGATGGCGCTGACTATTTGTCATCAAGGAAGATATTAGCTTATATGGGAAAAATAATTATTTTTTAATTTTTATAAAAAAAATGGATCGTTTTGCTTATTTTCACTGCCAAGAAATGGAAGATGTATGGAAGTATATAAATTCCCTAAAAACCCTGTGATAAGAAAAAAATGGGAAAAAGCGATGAAAATTAGAATGGTAAAGTTTAAAGCGACTGATCATTCTAGGTAAACATTTCAAAACTGATTTCCAAACTACTTCGAAGGAAACAGCAGGCTAATTGCGTAACACACTATTAGTAGCAATGGGTTTAATTTTGACAGTTCAACAACATTCATTGCGTTAGGTACTTATGTTGTTGAGCAGACACATTTTTCGAACATGCTGAGCAATGGATTAGCAATATGCTTCAAAATGAGAGTAATATAGTGTGTTACGCAATTAGGGTGCTGGTATGTTAAAGTTGCACTAATGTTTAAAAGATTATCTTGATGTTAATATTGGACTTATTACGTTTATTATTTTTATAAATCTATCTTGACAGAATTTCGACTTAAGAGTTTCTAAAAAAAAAAAAAAAAATATATATATTTGACAATACTTCAGAAAATACCATCTAATTATATCATTCCTCGAATGGAGAGATTACAACAAAGGAATGTATGACGTTTGATATCATCTAGCAGAATTAGATAATCAAAAAGAGAATGAACAATCATTTAATGGTAAGTTTTTTTTTACTTATAATATGTTCCAGAAGTATTCATATCATTGAACTTTTTTTTCAGATATAAATAATATAGAGGTTCAAAAATGAATTAAATCATTGTGATACACAATTCGCTTTTAGAATATTTTTTATTTGTATTACACTATGTAATTTTCGGGAAGGTATTGTAATCACAAAGAAATAAATGTTTGAATACAATAAGTGTGTTTTATTTATAATCTCTGTAAATGTATATTTTCATAATGATTCTTTGAAATAATGACTATAAAAGTCAGAGAGTTTGTGCAAGTGTTACTATTAACATCTCTAAACATATTGTTCTCTGGCAATTTCATTGAAGGTTGAATGGGTTGTCCAAACAGACATAAGTAAAAAAAAGTAAAGTAAAGTCATAGGTCTCTTAGGCCATTATTTATGAAAAATTAAATTTTATATGATAATATATTCTTATTAATATATCACATATTTTATTCAAAAAATTGTATCACAATATTTTGAATCCAAAAACTGGATTAAATATCGTCAATAGATACTAAAAATGTCCAGAATTACGTATACCTCTCTATTAGATCAGCTTTTTTTCACACACTGAAGCCCCTCTTTTCTTCAGCTCCGTTTTCAATTGAGCAACATTCTAGGTAGAATACATTATATAAGGTGCAAAAAGCAGGTATAAAACGTGGATAATTCATTTTAAAAAAGGACAGGTAACTGCAAAGGTAAATATCCCGATATCCGCCATTTATATGATGTGACAAACACCCACTGCCATCTAGCGGATACGTTTCTGGCAATTGGTACTGACTTAAGCCAGTCATCAAAAAAACATTTTTAATTGCGCCCAAAGTTTCTACTATGTAAAGCTCATATTTACTTACCAAGCATGTTCGACCATGAGAAACCTCCGTCAGAGATAGAGTTTGTTTGTATTTCATCAATGTCATCTAAGGCGACTTTCTTCAAGGCGTTTGACTTCTCTGCGAATTTCCGCTCTTGGGCTTGTTCTTGCATCGGTAACGAGTTGCTGTAATATTGGGGATTATGTGTCCGGACACTACTCGTCGCCTGAAAATATGGTTTAACAATATGTAAGTAAAATGAGCGATAATTATTTAAAAACATACGAACATCCAATTACTGCAAGTTTCTTCTGTAAGTACCAATTCAAAGTATAGAACCTTACCTGTGATATAAGAGGGACATGCTGGGGATATGCTAGCGTATGGAGAATTGCCGATGAACTTATTAGCGCCAGCAGCGCCCATCCCGTCATTGTGTGATGCATCTGTAGACAAAGAATATTTACGTAAGCAAAAAAAGCATAATTTTGGGCACAACACATAATGCGTAATTATTTTAAAATAAAACCTCTCTGAGAATAAATTTAATTGTGCTCTCGCGCAATGGACGTCGATTAGAAAGTGTTCTGATGAGTGATTCGCGCGAATTGATTGCCTGCTTTTAGACTTGCTTAGAAAGTGGCCCCTAGCGTCGCGTCGCCTTCTCTGTATTTTTACGAGGATGCCCGCGTCTCTAATTAGAGGACGTTTGTACAGCGTATTTTTTTTAAAGCATTCAACTTTCTATTTTAATGAAATAATACATACTACTTTTAATTCATAAGATCAGTTTTTAATCAGCAAACCGACATCAACAGAGTACCTGCTGCCCGTTAATGGAAATCTAAATAAACACGTATCTATTATATACTATATTTTTGCTTCGCGTTTTCATGTACCTAGTAGATCAGTAGGTATAGTTTTAAAAGGTTTATGAGTATCTTTACCTATACATATTTAAAATATTCCTTGATTTTCATGATTGCACCTACTACTGTTTGTCTCAACATCACCCAACGGTTGACTGGTACAAAATGCCCATGGCATTAAGTCCTCCTCTGTACATTTATGTGCTTGAAGTATTAAATTAAATTATAGACAACCTACCTACCTACTTATTCGTATATTGTATACTTAAAACATTTTTTTTCGGTTTTTACGGCACGTAATTATCTTTTGATAGTAACAGAAAAGATAATGAAGATACAACACGGCTAAAGCCATTTCTTGGATTAAATTCAGGCAAATGCGTAAAGTTTTTAGGGCTGCACCACGGTCCACATCATCCGGCTTGGAAGTGTGTTACCCGCATGTCCGACAGCCCTCGAATGCAGGTGACCCGGTCTTTTGTAACTGTTCTTCGGATGTCACCTCTTACCATACTTATAGGGTGCTAGTTATATAAATTGACGTACATTTTAACAGTACGCTATGCACGATATGCCAAATGGTCTACATTCTTCGGCCGAAAAAAGGAAGTTATTAGCACTTGCTGTGACTTCCGGTTTATTTGACAAAATTATTACGTCACACCCAACGCGTGGCCAGGATGATCAAACGTGAATGGTTTCATAAATGTTTTTATTATAGAGGAATTTTTACGTCTGAGTTTTACGTTCAGTTGAAGAAACGTGTTACATACGTATAATATAAATAGTGGTGGAACAGTGCTGCGTCGGCGCACCGGTCGCCGGTGACAGTGGGTCCGCCGAGATTCTCTCTGGAGAAATTTGTTGTCGCAAGACTTACGCCGTCATCACTTATGTTTTATGTATGCTTTGTTGCCACCATTTACTGGTAAACCGCTACATACATGATGCTATTTATGTAATGACCACGTTCAGTTCATAGAATAACTACCCATACGTATGCCGCAATTGATGGTTCGTCAAAAACAGTCATAATAATAAATCCGTCTTCACGGGTGTAAAAGTTTCGCTTGGAAAGCTGCTTTGCAATATTAGCACCAGGTAAAGGTTTACTTTGAAATAAAATGATAATTTACACGCCGCATTATTGCTTTGCTTGTATTGGATCGATTTACGCTCAAGTTTGAAGGTGGCGTGACCCCATGACCCAGTAACCCTGCACTGGCGCAGGTGACTGAACTTGGCGTTGCAACGCACGAGAAACAGCCTCACTTTCGTTCGTCGCGGATCTTGACGTCCAAGCCGACCTACATTTGCATAAATAATAATAAACAAATAAATGATTAATTTTTAATTGTTACTTAGGTAGGCTGTGGAATTAAGCTAGGTAATTTATTAAAATTACGTTTTTAATTTTATTATTATTTTATTGATGATTTCACATTTTCATCGGGATGAAAAATGTTTTAACGTGAATTATCTACTTACCAACTTATTCTACTTAAAAAAAAAAAATCAGTGATGTAAACTGCGTAGGTATAATCAGCGCCCCGCGCGGATTACGTATCATTTTAATCTGCACACTGCTAAGAGACAAATTTAGATATCTACTTTTTACCTATATGTTCTCTTTTTATTTTCGTTTTTATATCATCAGATTTTAAGATGAATTTCCTGCGTTTTCAGCGGGGGGTAGTATTTTCTAACTTGACTTGTGTTCAAAATGCTGTTGGGATACTTTATTTTCCCTAAAAAACTGGCTAAAGGTTTATTTTTACAGCATCAAGTATAATTATATTGTCTAGTAACGCAGAACGACTAGCGCAAGGCGCGGCAAACATGGCGATGGGTGAAAGCAACGCGGTCCGGTCGCGTGTGTGCCACTGCCGTGCAAGGTTAACGTTTTTCTAATTTCGGAGCGAGGACTCAGACCTGCTATTACGTTGTGACCAACTCGCTCCCAACTTTCATCGGAAATTCACCGTGGAAAAATGAGAATAGCAAATTTCACCAGCCATTTGGCAATTTTCCTCATGTGCGTGCAGCCCGCGACGTTTGCATTTATGCAATTTTCTTTTATGAAAATTCTTGGCAGTCAATGCAAGTAATGTTTGATGGAGAACGCAAAAGTTTTAGTTTCAAATGCAGCATGTCTAGTAGGTACCTACTTATACTTTTGTTATCAACATAGCACCACCAAAAACAAAACTAAACATTAAAGAAAGAAGAAAGTTTTCGTCTCTGGAAAATATTATCTACCTATCATCAGAAAACTTCTTATTCTTGTTTTCATCTTTCGCGTTTTTTGGCTTTTTTTCGCTTGCTCAGTGACCGGTCCAGCGTGCAATCCGCTTTCTAAAACCATCAGTAAGTCCGTGCGTGTTCTGTACGCGGATGTGAGCGTGGACTGAAATTTATTCAGTCGTAATAAACATACATCGTTGAAAACTACGTGACTAACTGTATAACATGTAATTGAGTTATGTTACATGTTTAGGTATTTATTATATTACACAGACCTATCTGAATATTTTAAGTGTTTTTGGTTTTCAGCATTATTTTTAAGTAAGACTTCACGCATTTACAGCTGCATTGATGTTACCATTTATGGTCATGCCGGGCATTTTTATAAGTCCCTGCCCTTTTTTTTAGTTTTGTTGTTCATTAAACTTCTAAAGCTTATAACGCGTCGGCACATTAAGCATAATCATACCGCAGTCTTAAAACAATTAAGTAGGTAATTCATTTTTATTTTAATGACATACTTAGATTCATAATACACGCAGACATCAAAACGCAAATAGTTGGACAAATCTAAGGTGCTTCAGTGGCAGTTTCACAAAGACTACCGTAACACTTACGACGATAGAGACGCATCATCGATTCCCGCGATTGATTAGTTCTAGCTGTAATAATAAAGTAGCTATACTATAGGATGTTCCGCAAAGTGATCCATAGGCGCGTTACACACACCGTTACCGTGTTCTCGATGCGGATCAATCGTACGGTACACCTGATTCAAGATGCACATGTTCAATTTGGGTCGGCACCTACTTGAGTCATGAAATCGTGTCAATCACCGTATTACATCTCAATTATTATGCTCACATTGTACCTGATTTCTAAACATACAATGGGAGTGCATAAATAATTTTCGACTGACATGTGTTTTATATTGTTTTCTAAGAAGCCAACCATATTACCATAGTAGATGTTTTCTACTTTAAAAAAAGGTTTTATGGACGTCTTATTTAATTAACTCTACACCAAAGGTGTTTTCAAATTTGTTTATCCTGAAAATAATGGTTATCCAACTTGTTTTCCGAATTCCGTTCAGTTGTATTCCGCATCTTAGAAGATTCATTACTTTTTTCTCGTTTCTACTCAAGTCTTGCACCGAGACTTAAAACTCGATAAAAAAAAAGTAATTTATCCGTGCATCCGAAAGGGCCTACCAAAGGCCGCAGGCAAGGTATCAGTAGGTATATAATTTACGTTTTAAAACATTTCGATTACCCAACGTCGCCGGTGAATGACGAGATTGCCTCTCACGTCCGTCGACACAACTTTCACTTAGTTTTTTGGACATGAGTGGATCGAGTATTTTGTTAGTCTCAAGATGACGATTACGGAGATTTACCATCGCGAGTTGCGACACTTCCGACTGTGAAATTCTTTCTAGCGTTGATGTCTTTTCCACTAACACTAAATTAAGATGATTGATGATTGATGAGTTGATGAGATTTAATTAGCGTTTAACTTTTTGTAGGTTAAAGCATTTTTATACGATTTTGAAGATACTTAGACTGACTTTTGCCAGCTTTAAGTAACGATGAAAGCATCTAACTGTTCCTTCATAAAACTAATATTTTCTCATAGTGGGTAGGTACCTTATTTCGGAGAAAATTGAAATAAGCGGTACCAAAGTAACTGATATCTGTTTTACATAATATCAATGTGGAAACGATATTCGCTCGATGACATAACGTTTCTTAATTTCTGGGAATACGTTATTACATTCGAGTACCTATATGTTGGAGCGAGAAACGCGGCGACGGGCCCGGGCAGCCGGCACGCAAGCGGATTATTGGCCATTCCTATCGCAGCAGCTTTCCTCGCCACTTTCAACACGCGCCGGCGTACGTTTCAAGACTTTTAATTACTTAAGAACCTGTCACAAGTATCATAACATTCGTCGAGCGTCAAGATCTCATCTTTTGTTTACAAACTTTTATGGAAGTTTCTAGGAATATCTTTGATGTAATTTCCTTTGAAAATAAAACCGTTTTCTTAATCAATGAACTGCTTGAAATGATATCTTGTCATTTCAAATATTAACAGACCTATCAAATGAAAGCGAGTTACTTTTCTTAATGAACTTGAATATTTGAGCATAATAAATTGATTGATTCGCTCTATTTGAAGAATAGAGCAATTAAACGAGCTACCGGATGAGATAAAATTGATTATCATTTGCAACGCGAATATCTATCGTAAATCCAACATGTTACGAGCAAAAAATACCGTTAGAAGCGTTGGAAAATCTCTTTGTAAAACTATATCTTCAATGCACCTAACGCCATTGTTACGTCAAATTAGCTACTCAAGAATGTTTTGTCTTCTGTATTCTTTAGATTCTCCGCAACGAATTCAGGGTTAGAACGCATTATGTGAACATTTTCACATTTTAGAAAGCGAAGGTTCATATTTACATGACTAAAGCGGACAGTGAAAATAAAGTGCCGTGTGGAAGTTCATAACAAGTGTGAAAATGTTCGTGACTGATTTGTATCATTGTTCCGTCATTTGTTCAATGATAATTGATTCGGAAGATAATTTTAGTTTGTGTTCGTGTGTTTGATATTTATTAAATTCGAGCCGTGTAAAAAGTCGGAACTTGTTATCAAGTTACTGAAGATTGGTGGAAAGTTGCCATTTCCAGTCGATGTTTAATTTCATTTTGGATCTTTTTTTTCGTTGAATTTGGACTTATTCATTAAGCATCGTTATCAGACACATCTGTTTGAATGTTTAACTTATTAAGTGTTGAGCAATGAGGCAGTTAATTAACAATTGCTACGAGTCTCAAGGAACTCTGGCGTCTTTTTTGTGAATTATGAAAATTGGAAGTTCCTCACGTATTTCTAAAAGTTTCTTACATAAACATAGTAAGGCATTCGTTATCATTTCAAAAGCTTAAGTTAAAATGTATATGTTAATTTATGAATATACATAGACATCAAATTAAAAAAAATGTATTAGAGAAATCAAACAAATAACAAAGAGCCCATCGTTCATTCATTATTTTGAAACATTCATTCGTATAAAGTGCCCAAATTAACGAATCTGATTGATTTAAAGCACAATCCATATATTTCTCACCTATCCTTTGATTGATAAAATGCATAAAAAACTCAAACGCTAGCTACTAAGTATAATATTTCCAAGTACACTGGTGAAATTATGTTTTTCTCACAACATTTTTTTTTTCCTTAGAGATGGAATGGATCTTTCTAATTTTTAAGTGTTATCCAATACTTTTTCATCAGCCCTTTCCCTTTTTTCAGCAGTGTCTTAACACAAATACTTATCACATAATTAAGTATATCTATTTTAAGGATTTCATAAAAGCACTTATAAAATTATTTCACAGCAATTTTGATACAATAAAAAATGTTTATTCACAATTTAGTTTAAAAAAAAAATTAAACACTCATAAAAAAAAAGTTTTTTGTAATAAAAATAAACATCTTGTACCACCAAAATCACTTGTGAAACACCTTATTAATTAAATCACGTGGTCACTTGCAATCATCAGCGTCCTTTCCAACTTTCACACAATTATTTCAAACACCGATCACATAAGATATTCCACTATGCGTCCTAAGGGATGGATGGACCTTTAAAAACCTTACCTTATCTCGAACTGGGAGTATATCACTAACACTGAATCACGTTATCTTCCACGAGGTAGCTTATCGTCACCGGTGAAAGTGCGTGTTGCCTGTGCGAGAGTTAAACTTGCAATGAGTGTTGCGCCTTGAACTTCACTATATATATATGATGACCCAGTTATGGTGGCAACGGCTAACTGTGCTAGTCGGTCCGTCTGTCCGTGTGTCCAACCTGTTCCCATCCCGTTGCACGCACTGTTCCCGACTGGACCTTGTCAAGGACATTCGGTTACCGAACCGACGAAAACTACTGACTTAAAATAGTTGAGGTTCCTTTGCAATGCTTCGGAAGATTCAGTTATTGGGAGTGACCAAAATATTGTTCCAATCTAATATAAGAATGTTGTAGATGAAGATCCTGAAATTAACAGTATCGTTTATTTTGTTCCAGGTAATTCCTTGGATAAAGCAGCAGAATCTTACGGTCAGGTAAAAGAAGTATAAGGGTAAGTGAAAAACGTACATATTCATACGTACAAATATCTGCTGCTGCTGATATTGCTGATCCATTGCGTCATAAGTTCAACATTTGTCTAAAGTAAATAACGCAATGAATGTTGTTGAATTGTCAAAATGAAACCCATTGCTACTGTTAGTGTGTTCCGCCATTACCCCGCAGCTATTGATTAAAATATAGATTCGATGGTTCGTCAATAGTAATAGTAATCAACTCAACGAAGTCAAGCAATACCTTTAGATCGTAGGGCATGTCATGTGTGTCGTGTGTATTTGTAGTGCTGTATATGCTAATGACCCGTTATAACGTAGCTAAACCATAATCACTTCTTCAAAAGGAAACCTATAAGCGTACGTATCTACCTTTATAAGGAGTCTACAGAGTTCGTTCCCTCGACACGCTCTCTTTGGTATATTAATACGAATATCATCTTATTCGTGTGATGCAGCTTCACTAATGAAAATTTTCCATGAGCTCTACGAATCATCATCATTCTTCTACCCTTATCCCATTTTATTTGGGGTCGACGTAACATGTCTTTTTCTTCCATAATTCTCCATAGGTACCTTCTTCTTATCGTTATTCACTGAATATATCGTAAACGATGTCATCCTCGATCACTCACATAAAATTAGGTCCAATGTCACATATTTCCCATCCGATGGCTTTGTCTAATCAGTTAATTTTCTCAGTAAAGTTGATGTGTCTCGTGGAAACTGAAGCGAATAACTCTTCCCTCCAATGGGTTACATTCTTTTTGCTTCTCACGCTTGTATTAAGTACATAATCACACTGCGATCACTTAATTGCTTGGGCATAGTAAAGGCATATCTAATTTTATTTTCTTTCCATGAATGGTGTGTAGTTAGTTCCCTTGATTGCTTTACGTAGTCATTTGTTAGAGGCTGCAAGCTTTTGCGTTTAACTTTTTATGATATTAAAATAAGTCACAATGCTTGACATTAAGAGCAACATTTTTTTAAATTATCTGAGTTCAGTTTTTTCTGCGTTTCTGATGCAAAAAGTGATATTGATATTATTTAAGAAATTGTTAGTCTTATTTCAATGGAGGGGCCCGTGGCTAAATAATAACAGCCGCACAGGTCGATCGATTAGGTTAAGCTACGCTTGCCGCGGTTGGTCTGTGGATGGGTGACCATCTTTACATACCGAGACCCCTCCGTGCCTCGAAAAGCACGTTAAGCCGTTGGTCCCGGCTGTCATTCGTAGATCTTTGACAGTCGTTACAGGTAGTCAGAAGCCCGAAAGTTTGACAACCAGTATTACCTAGGGGTACCGTATTACCCAGTAAGTGGGTTGTGGAGGTCAGATAGGCAGTCGCTCCATGTAAAATACTGGTATTCAGCTGCATCCGGTTAGACTGGAAGCCGACCCCAACATAGTTGGGAAAAGGCTAGGCAGATGATGTTGGTCTTATTTCAATCCTCGCTTAGCGTTTCTCAGGTAGGTGTAGCAGTATTTTGCATAGCTGCCTCGCCTAACACGATTGAAAACCTATCATTTCTGGTACGTATCCTTCATTCAAAGCACTTATTTAGTTATATCATCGTTAACTTATTCAATAGGTACTTTAATTGTGATGTCACTTTTGTTTTAACCTTCAAGCAGTCGCGCGGCGTCGAATCGACCGCGATTCGATCGATCCTCGATACATTTATGATGCCAAATTGCTTACAAATTCAAAGAAAATTAGAATTTTATTTTGATTTTATAATTTTGTTTATGTCCTAACATAATGATAATGTGATAAATACAAAAAATATTAAATAATTAGTGTTTTAAATCCCTAAAATATCCTATAGGTCTTTTAGGTTACGCGCGACCGCTGGCGTTACAAATGACCGCGCGCCCGCTTGAAGGTTAATTTAATTTAATTTTAGTTTTCACTAACAATAGGTTAAGGCAATACTAACACTGTAATCTGAAATAAAGAGTTATTATTATTATTATTTAAGGTAACTCGCATGGCGTGCTTCTTTGGTATATGCTTATGCAAATATTGGTGATGCAAGCCATTTTTTTAAATCGTTGGTTTTACCTATTGTTGTTTTTCCTACACAGAGAGAAAAATCTTAGAAAAATTACTGTGCTGTCTCATAATTTGAGTACATTTGAGTGGTAATGGAAAAATTAGCATGCTAGCACAGTAAAAATTCTTATGCTGTACCGTAAAATTGATTTGACAAATAGTGAACTTTTCCCAATCTCACTTAGATTTTGTAGATGTCACTTACACTCACTTTACAGTGACGAGCACAGTACTTTTTCGAAGAATTTTCTCTCCGTGTAGATTATGATTTTAAATGTCACCTAATAAGAAAAATGCTGATGAAACTCACGTTGGCTTGAGAATAAGCACTAATATCAAAATATTTCCAGGTAAGTACATGTTCCTGCATCTTGAAGATATTGGTAAGTTGGTGCAAAAAGCTGATTTTGCGTGAGCAATCATAATTCACTATTGCATCAGAGACCTTTCTCTGGATTGTATTGTCATTCGACATCTGCAAACTAATGGATTACCTTTTAAGGGACTATTAAGCACATTAATTTGTTTATTTAGTTCCCATTTCTGCTTAGAAAATAACAGACCTTGCTTAATTAAAAAGCAAGTTTCCGCATACTACGGTGTATTTGATCTGAATCCATGGCATCCGTTTGTAGAATAGTAGGACAGCAGCTTGTGCTTGTGTGTAGCATGTTTATTTTTACGTTGAGGAATAAATGAGTCTTCAATATAACTTGTTTTAATATGTCTTCTAAGCCCGTTCAGTAGGAGGCCTATGTTGTCCACATGTCCGCTATCAATGGTTGCGGATTGATACTCGTATAATGAATCAGCGATTTCTTCAATGAAAGAATTTTGAAAACAAATTCATCTAACACCAGAGGGTCATCAACCACGCTGTGCAGGGTGAGAAGGTTGGTGACCCGTCCGTGGCTGTACGTTCCGACAAGTTATAGGTAGGCTTAACTTTATAGTTTCTGTGTTTTATATACCAATCAAATATACCTAATAGAAAAAAAATTGGGTGAGTGGAAAATTCATTCTGCACTTCTTGACGTATAAATTGTATTCTTATTGTCTAGACGCCAGCACATCAAGCTACTACAATCTGTCAAAGTTCTTTAATAGATTTTCAACTTTAGCGCTAAAGCATAAGGTTCAAAGTTGATTGGGAAAATTTTACAGTTTTGGGTAGCTTGATGTGCTGGCGTCTGTACGTATGAGCAAGAGTAGGTACGGTGTTTTGAATACTTAAGTTATTCTTGTATTAATTAATTAACAAACCTAAAGAACGAAAGTTGGAATGCATGGAAAAACAAGAATTTACTTTCGCTAGCTTCCTTATAGAAAAAAGAGGTCGAAGAACTTATCGAGGCTAATAAAATTAAACGGTCGCTTAAAATCAAGAAATTAAAGAATGAAAGTTGGAATACAAGGAAAATATAAAAATTACTTTCATTGGGTTCCTTGAAGAGTTACTCAATGTAGGGGGTCGCAGTATCGTTCATAATAAACGGAGGACTCGGGCGTCAGAGCACTGACCCGCCGTTGACTCATTTGATTGCATTTCACTTTCTTACTCGGAAAACCCCACTTATCTGAACGAACATTCTACTCTAATAAATCCTAGAATAGACTTAAAGCCTCCTTCTTTGTCAAGAGATTAATCCTCAATAATTGAAGAATTAAAACAATAATGTAATCTCACGACTTAGTCGTGGACTTTCACGATGCATAGAAAGTGACCTCGGTGTAAGTAGAGGGTTAAATATGAAATATAAACTCAGTACAATTTGTATACGTAGTCGGGCCATAAGTTCTGTCACATAGGTAAAATTTCGAATTTAGAATGCAAGCCGAGGAAAATATTATGGGCATTCGAAATTTGAATATATAAAGAAAATAAAAACAAAGGGTTTCTGGAATTTTGTTCATTTTCTAAAATGGAGTGGACGCGCAAAGAAGACAGTAATTGCATTGCATCGTTGCGTTCACAATTGAGATTTTCATACTGCTGAAAGAAGGTTTTCAAACTGCTGAAGGAGCAGACGAGTCCTGGAGTGGAGACCGCGTATCCGCAAGCGTAATGTGGGATGCCCCCCAGCTAGATGGACGGACGATCTAAAGAAGATAGCTGGGGTAGACTGGATGCGGAAGGCGGAGGACAAGATAGGCTGATTTGATTGATTGAATTTTGAGATCTCCTTTAACATTATTTAAGGTAGAGAAACACGGTAACCAAATAAGTAGGTAAATTTTGGCGATTTGAAGGTTGAAGGTGGCTGGTGTTGACAGGATGGCGGATGCAGAACCGAGAGACCTAATACTATGGTGATGGCGCTGTATTTGAGTAGGTATCTATACCAGAATAATATGTCCGGCAATTGACTGCCATATGTTGAGTTTATATTTTAGGAGATGTGTGAATGTTGATATGGTTAGAAGGGGGTGACTATGGCGACCAATAGAGAAGTTTGGAAGAAAAAGACATGTTGCGCCGACCCCAAATAAATTAGGATAAGGGCAGTAAGTAGAATGACGATGATATTTTAAGAGATGAGGTGAGACAAGTTACTGGAGGGGCTTAAATTAATTAGGTAAGTACGTAACAAATAACTTTATTAAGTAGGATTATCAATTGATAAACCTGCTTAATAGTTATTAGATAGGAAGGTAGGTAGTTGCCTACCTTCGTATGAATTTAACGGTACAATATTTGAATTCGTATACAGTAAAATATTTCTTGAACACTTGCGTTTACCTCAAATAGGACGGAAGAAAATCAATCAGTAATAACTACGTACATAAACATAGTACTGAAGTGCCAGTAGATAGCTGCGTGTCCGGTAATATTTGTCAATTTACATGTAGCTGTGACCATTCGAGGGTAACTGTAAAGTTGGAATGTGAGCTCGACTTGCCTGCCTACTTCTCTCCACTCCACTGATCTAAATATGAGGAGCAGTTTCGATAATCATCAGTTTTGATTAAGGTTTGTATGAACCTTGTTTATGCGACTGACATTGGAGCAATAGATCTAGGTTTGATATCATTACAGGTATTAATCAGGTGCATATCAATGAGCTTATTAGCCTTATTATGAGTTCTCATCGGGTATAAGCCTGAGCACTGCTGATAAGGCACTGGTTATGGCCATTTGTTGAAGTGGGCAAACAAAACTGGATGGCTCGACATGGAAAGTAAGTGCTCAGGCTGTATAGTAGTTATTTTTCCTTATTATTAAACTGGAATTTAGTATTCGACCGAAGCTTGACATCAAAAACATAAGTATCGAAAATGTGATCCATTACAACTTGATTCGGTTGTACAACATACTTGGATTCACGAGAAAGCAATACCATGATTAAACTTTTCCACAGATATGAGTTATAGATGATCACTTTTAGTGTCTATTCACCGTAGACGGAACTTGAGAACTGGGACACTATCATCTCGTCCCCATAGTGGTTTATATGAACCGCAGAGGGCGGGCCCGGTACTAGATCCAACTCGTCACTAAGGTATGGGGTCATGCGCTTGTAAAAGTTGCTATTTCGGTAACATGATAATCATAGCTAGTTGAGATAATACCTGTTTGAATGAGCAGTATAATTGGATAACCACAGAGCTAAGTATACCTACCTTCATAATAACTTAAGTAAAGGTAAGTGGGGTCTCTTTAAACTATAAGACCCAAGTTACGGAACTAGGCTAGATACTAGATATTAGGTAATGGTTGCGTGGCGTGAATAGAAACAATTGAGTATCGCATATCAACGCGCACTATTTATAATTGAACAACTAATGTGACAGCTGAAATAATTAAGTCGTAATTAGCAGTTTCATAGGAAGGCTATTTTAGGTTATTTTAAACCTTAGTGGTTTTTGGTTGCTATTTAATATGAATAATTCAGTATTCTTTTGTATAAATGTTAAATAAATAAAAAACGTGGATGCTTTAATATCAACACTTTGAAAAGAAACAAGCCTTGAACTTTGAATATACACTGTTAAGTTATAACTTAAAATTACAATTTTCTCAACCCACTAGGCTAAGCAGTGGGACATGTTTAGATAATATTGCACATAATGTAAAGGGGAAATTATGGAATTCGGTCTGACGGATCATACGGCACAGCTAAATGTCCAGTTAAGAAGGCATGTGCTTTAAAGCGCTGGCGAGTAAAAAGACGAAATTATTATTGCCAAGAAAATATAGAAAAACTTAGAAACAGCATAAAAAGTCTCACCTTTTCAGACATTTATAGCATCAGTGATGTTAACAAGGCCTACAACCATTTTCTAGACATATTTCGATGTTTTTACAATTTCTAGTTTTCCGAAATGAGAACAATATCGATTACCAAAAGAGCAAAATGGCTCTTAACGGTATAAGGAAATGCAATAAAAAGAAATGGCAACTACTATGGCAATACAGAACAAACTCTTCCCCAAAGAAAAAGTCAAAATATATTCTGCTAGATTAAAAAAAAAAATATCATTGACACAAAAACGATAAAATAACTATTAGGTATATCAAGACCTCCCAAAATAAATCGAAAGTGGCATGGACAATAATTAACAAATCTAAAACCTTATTTCCAAAAGAGCCAATAACAGAAATCCAAGCAGGCTCAAAGCAAATAACAAACCCGTTAGAAATAGCAGTCTTTTAGCACATTTCCCATTCCCATACACTCAAACATCAGTCGTTCTTTATTTATGGAACCAACTATACCGCAAGACATAATTTACCATATTAACTCAGAAATACAAATAGTGTTGGTTATGACGGATTCTGCACTAAAGTTGTAAAAGAATCGGCTTAATACATAACTCCACATCTCAGTCACATTATAAACATGAGTATACCTGATGGAATCTTTCCTGAACGACTAAAAACAGGACACAAACAACAGGATAGGCAATTTATGGCAAACTACAGGCCTATTGCCTTGATTCTGATTCCTGAGATTAAGAATATTAGATAGAATAACAGTTTAGCGGATTTAGCCACTCTTAGTAGCTAATTATAGATTTCCCAGAAAAAAAAGACAATATTAGCTTGAGTAGATATTAAATGGATTTTATTAGACCTTTATACTTATTTATAACTTCAAATGGGTTTGTGTCATTTATGTATGACAAACCCTTCGTTGAGAAATGCAAATTGGTTGATATGGGTGGTAATTTTTAATACTGGTCAAGCAACTGGAAAGTAGGTAGGTATGCTTTTCTTTCAAGTTTGCCAGCTGACCTCGAACGTACCTGTTATTCAGTTAAATATCACAATTCATGGTGCAGTGAGAATTACTTCGTGAGTCTTCTAATTTAATGTGCAAAGAGTATGGAGCTGGTCGCTATTTTTGAGCGACTAATATCTAGGACTTGCGTCAATCAATTTCACTTCCTAGTTCAGACACTTTATAATTTAAACTAATTGGATACATGGAGAATAGAGAGTTAAAACTATTACCTTTCATTGTAATTGACTAAATTACATTTTGTTTTTATAAAAAAGAAAACACGCAGATATTGTTCGTAGGTACATTAGAAGGGGAATTTGAAACGTAGGTAGGTGCGGATCCAAATAAAGATATGTTCAAGGTAAACATATAATACGATATGTAAACATGGCGCACAGTGGGCTAGTAGGGCATCAGCGAAATGGTAGCTTTCGTTCTTACTACCAATGACTGACTATTATCAAGGCAAGGCAGCGTGACCTAGAAGGATACGCCGCATTCCAACCGTGTTAGTGGTAGCGTGCGTGTCACCGTGACTGTTGATAATCATTTTGTTTAGGTTAAACACTTAGGCAGGTACAGATTCAACATATAGTTCTGTAAAAAAAAAATACTCTGTGGACCAATATTGGTTTGGCAAACGCATTGGACATGAGAGTAAATTATGATAAGCTTTATTTTTTTTTTGAGACACCTTCTATTACATGGACATTGTTCGTAACTTCGCAACAGTCCCTTTTCCTTAGCAAAATAAGTGTTCTGCAGTGCTATTCTGTAAAAATCTCACCTTGAGAACTTAGGTGAAGTGAGTGGGAATTGAGCTGTCATTAGGGATTAACGCTATTGACACTGCTCACTTCAAGCTCACTTCACTTATGATTTCACGGTGAGATTTTTACAGAATCGACCGGCAGGCTATCTAATTAAGCTTCATTGATTGCACTAAGTGTATCCAATAGTTATAAAATACCATTTCGATCGCTAATCCCACCGACAAACTGTTGCGCAGTTTGGTGGGTTTATGAAACTTTATAAAATGTTTGGTCCATAATAAATGATTTATTATTATTATTAAAGATCATGTAAAGCTTCATATTTCTTCACTCAATAATGTCTGGCTCACGAGGCTGTCATCGCTGTGTATCACCTCACATAATAATAGCTAGGTTTATTGAATAGAGACATTGCAATATATGATATTTTCACACAAGGCATCAACAATAGCTTGACTTTGATACAAATTACAAGTTGGCAATGTCACAGTCATAGAAAGTGAAGACTGCCCCAATGTGAAGCAGAACGGATCGCTTGTACCAAACAACAATGGGTTACGATTACGATTGTGGAGTGTGGTCCGCCCCTAACTATAATATGGCATCTTCGTCATTGCCTATGCGTAATGGAGCGTTTTTTGACGACCACTTTTCTCACGCATCAATGTGGCGATGGCAAATACTTTTTCTTTACCAAGCCTGTAATACTCGAAGAGTTAGGTACCTCTGTAGTACGTACACCTACATTTAGCCAGTTATATTTAAGTCCCCTGTAATAGGGCGTGTGACTATTGTCATCAACCGGGCACAAGTCCAGGATCCGAGCTACTAATAATAAATTCTAGATGGAAAAATCCAATAACACTGCCCGATCTGGAAATCGAACCCAGGACCTCATGCTAATCAGTAGCGCTTTCGACCAAATAATTACTCTTATCATATTGTCCAAAGTTCAATAATTGTTTATTTACAAACATTCTGACCGTATTGAATACAACGATATTTGGTCGAATGTCAGAGGTTCTTCAACTAACAATCTTAGAACATTCAGAAGAAAGTTAAATTTCCAAGTTGTTAACATCAAGTTGACCTGCTTAAATCCTGATTCTAATTGAGACTGCAGTTTTTATCATGTTGGATTAGATTAAAAAACAAGTGGGATAGTAAACAAAAAATGCTTGCTGTTCGTGCATGGAATATTTCGTCGTTTTTTAAAGCATTCATGTTTTGAAAGTCTCATTATAAGTACGTAGTAAGTTACTGTAGCCTGCAGTGCTGTTCTGTAAAAATCTCATCGTGAGAACTTAGGTGAAGTGAGCTGTCATTCGCTAGGGATTAACACTATTAAGTGCACACTTCACTTATTAGTGTTAATCCCTAGCATTTTTACAGAATCGACCGGCAGGTACCTACTTCTATAAGTAAATACCTATGTATTTAATCACCATATTATTATGATTAAACATTAAAACGTGTACTTACAGGAAAACTTCAAGTTCCTCTTACTTGACTACTTAATAAAAAGAAAGTACAAAATAATTTGTTTTTATTCCGACGTATTCAGAGATGACGAAATTCCTTTATTTAAAAAAAAAAGTAGGTTAGCACAAGATTACATATCTGAAAAATATTAACATAAAGGGTTTGACTTTATTATCAAAGTGGCACAAGGTTTTGTAAATAGTAAATTGCAAAGTCTAAAGCCCTAAGGTCATATAAAACCACGAAATGACTAAACAGCCCTTCTAGGCTTAAACACACCTGTCATAACTGATGATAAAATCGGTTTGTTCTTGATTACAATGTACCTAATTTATAATTTAAAATAATATAAGTAAACGCGTAAACACACGTATTACGAAATAAATATAAATAAGTAAATACATAATAAATTACATAACATTAATAAGTAGGTGTGTTTCAGCTTTTACAGTTTGAAAAGAGAGAATAAATTGTTACCTAACTGGGGTTCTAGATTTTCAACACCGCGATTTTTACACGACTGCCAAAAAAAGGAGTGTTATTATGTTATTATATTTAATTGTTAGCAAAACTTTTACTAACTCTTAACAAGGTGTATTAAAGGTGTCATTGATTAATTTTCGAAACAAAAAGGTCTTTATTTAATCCCGTGTAAGCCATTATTTCTTCTCTCGTTTTCTCTTCATCAATCAAAGTTGAATGGATGCCGCTTCTCCCATGGTTCACGAAAGATGTTCGAGTACGATATGAAATTGCTCGTTCATTCAAACAAATTAAATTGCAATAAGTTTAAAGTTTGTGAGAAAGTGGCACCCTGAGACTGGCACGAAAATCTTTAGATGAAATTAATCATAAAATTTTTTGCACGGCGATGTTTGACACCTACTAAAAAATAATTTGTGCGTTTGATATATTGAAGAATTGGTGCCAAATAAACAATAGCGTGTACCATAATACTCTGTTTGGTCAATATTAGAAACTAAGCAGTGACATCTTCATATATCGAGCGACAGTTCCGTCAAATGACCTATTTAATAGAAACGCGTAAACAACTACACTAATTTTCGTTAACATTAAGTTAAATTGAAACAATTACACTTGGTATAGTTTCCCTCCGTCGCAGGTGAACGTCTGTAGGTAGTCTCTTACTTTTTGTCTTCAACATAATTTGGGCGCTTTTTACTGACGCTTGCGCCCGACCCCACCAGCTCACTTTCTCTGGCGACTCGCTTTGACAAACCATAAAATATATTTGTACAAGTTACTACTAGTGAGAAATGATTGACCCCAATAGCTGCATCGCGACGAGTTCCGTAGCCTTAATGCATCGGAAATTAATTCTTATTACATATTTGAATATTTTGAATAAATAATGTTGCCTAGAATATCGTCTACATGTTTTGAGACGAACTGGTTTTTTATACGAGTACCTACAAAAATAAATTAGAAATTACGTATGTCAAAAGAAGCAATAACATCAACAGCAATGATTGTCCCCTTTTTTTTAAATCCAGATTATAGGGTCATTAAAATGTTTCCAATTATAATTAAGTGTCTAAATACAGTCATCTAAAAAGTATCCACTGAATACAACATGAATAATATCAATCAATTAAGCGTGCATTATGATAGAAAAAGACACGTTTTTCCTCAACGCTTTCTACAACATCGGAAAACAGGAAAACACACGGAAATACGCAGAGAATCGCTTTATAGCATTTTATATAAATGTCGGCTATTTGAATGCGCTGGAATCTGTGTCTCGAACCATCTTCATTCATTTGAAACTTGAACTGAATTAAATCGTCTTTAAATTGAATTGAATGCGTCCAATGCGAAATAATGATGATGTCGTAGTGCATTTATTTTAGTAATAAAAGATCCGAAAAAAAATAATTTAATATGAGCATACTCATAATATGAAATTACTTCATACAACGTGTAACGTTAAATGCGCAAAACCTCAGACACCCCAATTGATTTTTAATTCAATTGACCTATTTCAGAGAGAAAATAAGTAATTAAAAAAATTGTAAAGGTTTTATGTGCTGTTTTAGTTTTACTGGCCATTCTGATCGTTCCTTGCGTCTGCGACGACGCTTTATCGAGGGAGGAGGTGTCACCGGACCGCTGCGCCGCGCTGACATTGGCTTGCTTGACCTATTAATAAATAGACACGGCAACGTTTTTAATGAAGATTTTTGAAAAATGTAACCTATATTAAAAAGTAGTTCAATTAATTCTGCTCGTTATTCTGATCAAACTATTTTCAGGTTTTGCGAATTTAACGTTACACGTTGTATACTAATTTTTACTATTTTATTCGGAACTTTGGTTTTTTTTTTGGAAATCGAGGTTTATTATTTGAAAGTCCAGAATATCTTTCGTAGAATTGTAATTTGAATAAGCTCATGTTTCTTTGTTAAATACAACAATTTTTGTCGGTTAAGTTTGTGTTAATTTTTCGGTAATTCATTTTAACACAACTTAGTATTACAGTCAGCCACGGATCGTTGGAAGTTAATTTGTTTTTCGGAAGCTTATTATTTCCCATTTATTTTAGTCGCAACTCTGCTGAAGTAGTGTGTTGTCTTTTTCATGAAGGTAGGAAAGTAGTGAAACGAATGTAAGGAGTGGAGGGGCATTGCCAGTGGTGGGGCTTTATAGCCTGTAGTATAAGTACTACAGGCTATAAAGCTACCCCACCACTTACTTATTTAAGTAAAACATCTGAATGATCCTTATTGATTAATTCCGATCCAGCCTGTCCCTTGCTGCCCTCTCCCAGCGACGCCCTAAGTCGAGGTCCGTACCCCACAGGGGTGCCCTTAGTGTGTAGTCGCTTAGCTTTTAAGCCCTGTCTGGAGGCCTTAATTTATTGAGGCATCCACAGGTAAGCCCAGTTAAGCAGTCGACAGCCTTATAGACTGAACTGCAAGATGCCATAAAAAAAAAATAAAAAAAAACAATATGACTTAAAAATCAATGCTCTTACGCATTAATCGATGTAGTAGGTACTTAACAATGTTTTTGTTGAGGTTTGCCGTTTGCGTGAAGACGTATTTACCCACAATACAATGTCTATGTCAGCTCTATTGTATTTTTTGCAGCGAGACACATCTATAAACTACAATAGGTTACAAGAGCGATAGGTCTCACTTCGTCCAAACTTTCTTTCATGTAGGTAAGTAACTACTTAAATAGCGTTACGTAAGGCCGCTCACTGGAGGTCATCGATCTCCTAGATATTATCTAATTGTGACGCAATCATTATTATGAAACGGCTAATTTAAATATTGACATTCGCCGATTGGTTCGCACGATGTTTGGACGCTGCACGCAAATAATTTTTGTGACGGCGTGTGAATTTTGAGAGTGTAATTGCTTTTTGTTTATTCATTATGTGGAAAGGAGTGGCTTGTTCCCTGCATATGTGGTAGCTGTGTTCGGATGTTAGGAGGTTTAGTGCAAGTTTTATGTCAAACCAACGTTTTTATTAGTTGGTTTTAAACACAGACATACATATCTGGCTTACCGGAATCCAGGTTATTGTCGATAAGATATTATTGAATGTCAGTGTTAAGTTTTATTTCGTTAAGTTTTTGTTTTATTATTGAATGTCAGTGTTAAGTTTTATAACTTAGGATCCACATACAAATGTCCAATTTTCAAGATCGTTGCTCTACTGTTCCGTAGGTTAGGTACCTAACGCTTTAGATTAACCCTTAAATCCATGAAGAATTTGTTTCTCTCGGGAAAAATATAATTATGTGCTAGGAAAAAAAAAACAAACTATAAGTATCGTTTTCGATGCAATATGCATTAGTGATACAAATTATACGTTTAATTTCTTACTAAATATTGACTGTGTTGTGGAATACTGTGAAGCAGTCTTTGGACTCTCTTGCGACAATAGACAATGAAAGTGACAAAAATTCATGATGTCAGAACTGTCATGTGTCAAACCTCACTTTTTCAGTAAATAATTAAGTAACGATATGAATGATCACTCACCGGGTTTCACAATTAAAAAAGGAAAAATAGTGAAAGCAGGAAGCGGTTGAGAACGCATTGTATCGTTTTCGAAACTCTATGCATTTAAGGCTTAAACTTATATCAATTTATTATTGGATTTGCAGTAAGTAATAAATAACGATTGGCGCCCCATAATGATAACTAAAACCAAAATCAACTCTCACTAAAATATATTCAGTCGAATGTTCCTAATTAGTAATTACCTAGCGTTTAATAAAAATAATAATACAATAATAAAAGCAAAAATTATTGTATTACGTACCCATCATGAATTTCACATTTAACTAATTAAACAATAAAGTATTCAATTAAAAAACACTCGAGAGCAACGAATTAGGGTCACATAAAGATACCTGAAACTCTCGAAAACTAAGAATGCTAGCTTAATGAAATAAATTGTGTTTATTAGACCATCAAATGTTCCTTAAATGAAAGTAATAAAATGTATGTGTCACTTTGTATTATATTTGACGGCGCGACGGTAGCGTCACCTTCAATTTCTAGACGAGAATGACAGATTGAAGATTGTCATTCTGGCGGAACGTCAAACGGGCAACCATCTTGTGGCACTTTTGATGGAGCGCGACAGAGGTTGTACGTCATCGACGAATCGCCTTTAATCTGCGTCAAATTACGTTTATATAACTGTTAATCGATTTGGATTGATTAAATAAGTGTGTGAGAATCATATTCCGCCTTTATTTTAAATCTTACCTGCCCATATACCCACGCAAGATGGACCCACCTAATGATGACGGCACAGAAATGCCGTTATCAGAAGTGGGATCACAAGGGCAGTCAAGTGAAGAAAAAAGGCCACCTGATACGGAAAATGCGAGTAGTATTTTGAGTAATATGGAGATTTTACTGTCTCGCTTGGTGGCAGCGCAGCAACCGAGTTCTACGGGTGTGAATACGGTGCAGTTAATCCATTTTAATCCTGATGATGCCGATGCTGACGTGGAGGGCTGGTGTCGCGTGTCCGAAATGATTATAAAGAGCAAACAACTGGATGGTGTCGCATTGCTAATGGCCTTAACCACCTCTCTAAAAGGAAGAGCCGCTGCCTGTCTTACCAAGCTGCCATTGGATCAACTTTCGTGGGAATTAGTGAAACAAACCTTATTAGCCAAGTTTGCAAAGCCAAAGCTGATACAGGATTATTTCGACGAGATTATGCGTTTTCAAATCGGGATTAAGGAAACTGCGAGTGAATCAGCTATGCGATTGTGGGATTTAATCGAAAGAATACCGAAAGTAGAAATGTCTGAAGAAGCGATTACTGGATTCATCATTTCGGTATTGTGCCAAAAGGATGGATTGATTCGTCGTGAATTAAGTTATCAAGTTATAACAAACAGGGCCCATCTATTTAGGGCTCTTGGAGGTATTTCTTTAAAGCGTCGAGCAGAGAGCTGTGATACACAAGACCATGAACTGAAGAGACCCCGCTTAGCCGATGGACGATTTCCCGGTAGATGCCACTTTTGTGGTATACCTGGACATAGACAAGCAGACTGTCGTAGACGTCGTGAAGATACTAGTAGTACGAGCAAAGTTGAATCATCTGTGCGAACGTCTGAGGTGAAGTCCAACGTGAGCTGCTACGTCTGCGGAAAACCCGGCCATATTGCGACGACGTGCCCAGACAGGAAGATTGCAGGCGGGACAACGAAAGAAGTCAATTTATGCGAACGAGACACATCAAGAGGGATTCTGGTGACATCATCGGGTGAGAGTATTCCATTTCTATTCGATAGTGGGTCGAATTGCTCGTTGATAAAATTAAGTACTTCTTTAAACTTTCCGGGTACTGAATGTTCTGATCTCGTGTATTTGAAGGGGATAGGAAACGGGGAAATACAATGCACTTCTCAGATTTCTAGCACGGTGAAAATAGGAGATTATTCGACTACCCTCTTGTTTCATGTCGTTCCGGATGACTGTATATCCGATCCGTTTTTAATAGGCAGAGATATTATAGAAAACGGTGGCCGCGTGATGATTGATGATAATGGCCTAATTATAACCAATTCTAAGACGGTAGATGTATCTGAAAAACAGGTTTCATTTCTGTATGATAGCACAGTTGATACTGATTTAACAGGTGAGCGTAGGCTCGCACTTCTGCGAATTCTTAATAAATATGCAAATCATTTTATAAGCGGTATCCCTACATAACGAGTCAAAACGGGACAAATGGAAATCAATTTGATAGATCCTCATAAGCTTGTTCAAAGAACACCTTATAGATTAGCACCGGCTGAAAAGGAGATAGTGAGAGATAAGGTTCAGGAGTTGTTGGCTGCTGGTGTTATTCGGGAGAGTTCCTCACCATTCGCGAGCCCAATCTTGTTAATTAAAAAAAAGGATAATACAGATCGTATGTGTGTTGATTACCGGGAACTCAACTCAAACACCCGCGCCGAACATTACCCCCTACCATTAATTGATGAGCAGGTAGATCAGCTGTCAGGAGCTCATTATTTTTCATCTTTGGACATGGCAGCAGGCTTCCATCAGATTTTACTACACCCTGATTCAGTTGAGAAGACGGCCTTTGTGACACCTGAGGGGCAATATGAGTATCTCACTATGCCTTTCGGGTTACGCAATGCACCGTCTGTCTACCAAAGATGCATCAATAGTGCTCTAAAGGACCTTAAACACAAGCCGCTTGTTTATATGGATGATGTCCTTTGCTACTCTTCTGACATCAACGAGGGCTTAAGGCAGTTGGAGGAGGTTCTTGAAACCCTTTCTCAAGCAGGCTTTTCTTTTAAATTACAAAAATGCAAATTCATGAAGCGTAAAGTACATTATTTAGGCTATGAAATTGAGGCAGGTGAAGTCAGGCCGAATTCCCTCAAAATTGAAGCACTAGCCACTGCTCCCTTACCTAGAACCGCAACTCAGGTGCGACAGTTCCTTGGCCTAGCTTCGTATTTTCGAAAATTTATACGAAATTTCACGAAAATAGTCGGACCTCTGTATCCACTTACGAAATTTAAAGGTAGCATCCAATGGACCGCATTTCACGAGAAGATTCGTCAAACCATTATTGGTATTCTTACATCAGAACCTGTATTGACCATTTTTAATCCCGAATTGCCGGTCGAACTTCACTGTGATGCTAGCTCTGAAGGATATGGAGCAATCCTAATCCAAAGAGATAAATCCATGCCGCACGTCGTAGCTTATTATAGTCGTCGTACGACTGAAATCGAGTCTCGATATCATTCGTACGAGCTTGAAACGCTGGCCGTGGTCCGTGCCGTCGAGCACTTTCGCCATTACTTGTATGGCCGTAAATTTACTGTCTTCACAGACTGCAACTCTTTAAAAGCGTCAAAGTCGAAATGTGACCTGACTCCCCGTGTTCACCGTTGGTGGGCAATATTACAGGCATATGATTTCGATATCGTTTACAGAGAAGGTCGAGTGATGGAGCACGCTGACTACCTTTCCCGAAATCCTCCATCTAAAGATTCAGACCTCCCAAAATTAAAGTCCAATGCCCCCAAAACTGTTAATTTCGTAGAACTTCACGAAGGTTGGCTTTCCGTGGAGCAAAAACGGGATAGCGAAATTAAGGATCTCATAACGAAATGTCTGAACTCTGAGCTTCCGGAAGCTGTCGCAGGGACCTATGACGTACGGGATGGGATTCTTTACAGGAAAGTTAGCCGAAATAAAGTTACATCCTGGCTCCCTATAGTGCCTCGTTCCTTAGTGTGGACACTTATTAACCATGTTCACTCAGAAATTCAGCATCTGGGGAGTGATAAAACGCTTGATAAAATCTATGAACAATATTGGTTCCCAGATATGGCTAAGCATGTTCGTCGGTTTGTAGATTCCTGTATTGTGTGCAAGGCATCAAAAGGGCCTTCTGGCGCCCAGCCGATTCGCCTTCACTCTATACCTAAAGTGTCAGCACCGTGGCACACTCTCCACATCGATTTCACGGGAAAATTAAGTGGGAAGAGTGATCAGAAAGAATATTGCTCCGTCATTATTGACGGATTCACAAAATATGTTCTATTGGAGCATACAACGTCAGTTAATGCCTCCAGTGCCGTGAATGCCCTTAAGAAGGCAGTTTTCTTATTCGGTGCTCCAAAACGGATTATAGCAGATCAGGGTCGCTGCTATGCCAGCTCTGAATTTAAAAGTTTTTGTGCAGATCATAACATCGAGCTTCACTTTATCGCCACCGGCTCAAGCAGAGCAAATGGTCAAGTGGAGCGCGTTATGAAAACCCTAAAAGCTCTGCTTACCATTGTCGAAAACGACCCAAATAAAACATGGCGTGATGAACTGGGCAATATCCAACTGGCACTGAACAGCACTAGATCCACTGTAACAAAATACACTCCAACTGAGCTCATGTTCGGAATAAGATCACTGTCTTTAGGGTTGGCAAAAATATCTCCAAATACCCATAATGATAATCAGTTAGAACTTGAAACTATTCGGAATGAGGCATCTAAAAATATAGTAAAGGCTGCAAGTTCTGAATCGGAACGTTTCAACAGAGGTCGGGCTACAGTTAAACCTTACACAAAAGGCGATTTTGTCTTTATCAAGAGTTCAGAGCGGAACCAAACCAAATTAAGTAGAAAATTCAAAGGGCCCTACGTAATCATAAATGTTCTTGACAACGACCGTTACGAGTTAAAAAGCCTTGATGGAACAAATCGCGTTTTTAAGTATGCTCACGAGAACTTGCGCTTAGTGCCCGGGGGTTGTGAGGGTTTTATTGAAATATCAACGAACATTTCGAAAGAGGGTGAAGCCGTGACGGCGGAAAATGGAGAAAACCACGATGACACCGACATAACACCTTTTCACAATGACATGAATGGCTCTGACACTATATCTATTGGGTCTGAAACTTTAACTGCCGACTCCGAAGATTTTAATAATAGCACGAGATTTGAAGTTGAGGTCGAAGTTCATAGGGAATAAAATATGGTTGGTTAAATTTTAGCTTGTATTCCTTAGTATGGTCGTTAGGGTGGTAAATGATAACGTTTTGTGTTGGGTGTCTGGTCGTAAGGACGATGTTGTCCGGTCCATGCCCTCATGGGCTGGTCGAAGGGACGCATTTGTCCGGTCCAGAATAAGATTTTGTGGAGCTGGTCGTAAGGACGATGTTGTCCGGTCCATGCCCTCATGGGCTGGTCGAAGGGACGCATTTGTCCGGTCCAGAATAAGATTTTGTGGAGCTGGTCGTAAGGACGATGTTGTCCGGTCCATGCCCTCATGGGCTGGTCGAAGGGACGCATTTGTCCGGTCCAGAATAAGATTTTGTGGAGCTGGTCGTAAGGACGGTATTGTCCGGTCCATGCCTTCGCGGGCTGGTCGAAGGGACATACTTGTCCGGTCCAGTATAAGAGTTTGTGAAACTGGTCGTAGGGACGGTGTTGTCCGGTCCATGCCCTCGCGGGCTGGTCGTAGGGACGCATTTGTCCGGTCCAGTATTGGAAGTTGTGAGGTTGTGCAACTAGTCGTAAGGACAGTGCTGTCCGGTCCATGACCTTCTGACTGGTCGAAGGGACGCATCTGTCTGGTCTAGAGAATACGATGAGAGAGAGGATGTTGGTCTCATTCCTTGCAGAATCTTTGCGCAGACGGTGACGGATGCGGAACATTGAGTTGTTCGACTATACATGGGACAGTACTGTAGTTGTGTGTCCGGTCCGGTCTTTTAGTAGTACAGGCTCTTGGTAAAATTTTTAATGTTACCCACATGTTCAGTAACATTGAGGAATTGTAGTCAGGTTGGGCGAGCGGTGTAAGCGGAACATTTTTGTGATTACTTGTTACAGAAATGCCCAAGCGCCCGAGGACGGGCGATTGTCAGAATGGCCGTGACGGCGCGACGGTAGCGTCACCTTCAATTTCTAGACGAGAATGACAGATTGAAGATTGTCATTCTGGCGGAACGTCAAACGGGCAACCATCTTGTGGCACTTTTGATGGAGCGCGACAGAGGTTGTACGTCATCGACGAATCGCCTTTAATCTGCGTCAAATTACGTTTATATAACTGTTAATCGATTTGGATTGATTAAATAAGTGTGTGAGAATCATATTCCGCCTTTATTTTAAATCTTACCTGCCCATATACCCACGCAAGATGGACCCACCTAATGATGACGGCACAGAAATGCCGTTATATTCATAAAAAATACACAAACATAAAAATCTCATCTTATAACTAAAATAGAAAAGCAAATTTTTTTTCGACTTTTAAAATTTTCATGAGTTTTAGTACTTTCTATTACCACCACGTGCTGTGCTGTGATTATGCGGTTTGGCGTGCTGTACACCAATTTCTTATACGATGTTGGGGAATATTCTCCCATTCCTCTACGACCACAACTTTGAGCTCTTGAAGCGTGATCGGGGAAGGGTTTCGGTGTCTCACACATCGTCCGAGCTCGTCCCAAGCATGCTCGATTGGGTTGAGGTCCAGACTGCGTGCTGGCCACTCCATACAGTTAATTTTCACCTCTTGAAGGTAGTAATTCACAATTTCACCAGTATGAGACCGGACATTTTCATGCATAAAGATAGCATCCTCTCCCAAATTGACCATAAATGGATTAACGTATTCGTTTAGGATTTCTTCCACGTATCTTTAGCCAGTTATAGTGCCGTTTTCTATAACCACCAGCTCCGTGTGACTCTGCAGAAGTTACGACCCATACAAGTACGGATCCACCGCCATAGGCCACTTTCTCTTCGATGCATGCTTGCTTGAATCGCTCCCCTGGTCTTCTACATATACACTCTTGTTCTTCTGTCGTTCTTATAGAGCACAAATCTTGATTCATCTGAGAACATAACTCTTGACCATTCTTCAATACTCCAATTTAAGTGGTACCGGACATATGTCAATCTCGAAATGCGATGCCCACGCTCCAATTTAGGGCTGTTTGCAGATCTTAATGGTTTTAACTTGCTTCAGCAAATCGTCGTCTTACAGTCCACTTGGGTAACTTCCTCCGAGGTGTCGGAACTGATATGTAAGTACAGTTCCTTTGAGAAAGCGGTTTCGAACCAAGTATCGATCTTCTCGTGCTGTGTCACACCTGGCCCTGCCTGTTCCTGGTCTGCGTAGGTTAGAGCCGGTTTCCTCAAAACGTCGGAGAACTCGTTGTGCAGTTGACAGCGACACATCAACTGTCCTTGCTGTACCACACTAACTCCGGGCGATTTCCAGCATTGTGAGAATTCTGGTGCATTCTTCAGGTGTAAGCGACATTATAACAGCTTCAATAATGAATATTGAACATCAGAAACGCAGTTTACATACCTTTTTATATGACAGAATAGAAACAGAAGCAAAAACAGATGCAAAAAATTCCTAATACCACTTACAAAAGACCCATTTTTTATTTTGTCACCTTTGATAGCATAACTTTTAACGGAGAAGTTTTATTACTTTCATTTAAGGAACATTTAACTGTCTATTAAACGCAATTTATTTCATTAAGCTAGCATTTTTAGTTTCCGAGACTCAGGTATATTTATGCAGGTATCTTTATCATAATCCATTGCTCTCGAGTGTATTTAAATAAAAAACAAAATAATAAAAAGAAAAAAAAAATTATTCAAAGTTGTAGCAACACGTAGTGCGTTGAAGTCTTTTGTATAAGAAAATGAATAAATAGGACAAATTACTAAAAGCATTCATTTTATATTAGAAACAACATTGCTATCCCGTTTATTAGGGCATGCCTCTTTAAAGAATGTCTTCTAACACATATGGAAACTCACAAACATAATTGGTTCCCAGTAGGATGAGGGAAAGTTACCAGAACGTTGGCAAAGTGACCATATTTTCGAAATTCTGTCATCTACATAGGTAATGTTAAAATGGATGTCTTAGCAAGCGACATCTTCATGTTGTGCCTAGGTACTTATATTAGTAGGCTCGTAGGGTGCCTACTAATGCTGGTGCAGCCTACTGAAAGCATAGGTGCATTCGTTACTAATTAGCGAATAATGTTCAGCAGTTATTTTTGCAAAAAAATGTAAAATGTTTTAATTTAAGGAAACAGGAAGTGTAATGTAACAGATGGGCAGCAAGTATGAATGGTTGCGTCTACGCATCCACGCTATATTGCCATCTTTTGATACCGGATGTGATGCAAGTGTTACGTTTTGCATGGATTATGATTTATGGTAATTTGCTCGATAATTGTGTTATGGTATAAGTACAAAACAAATACTCTCTAGCTATGCTTTGGAAACCATCTTATAAAATACTAGCCTCTGCCCGTGACTTCGTCCGCGTAATATTCTTGATCCCCGACCCACCCCATCGCATCGCATCGCATCGCATCGCATCGCATCGCATCGCATCGCCTGCCCGCACTATTACTTCGTTTTCGCTTAGCGTTCGTCCTTATTTTTTTATCTTTGCTCGGCTCCTAAGAGTCCAGGCGTGATGTTAAATGGCCTATAGTTTTCCTTAGAAATCGGACTATCAGTTGCAAAAAGAATTTTCGAAACCAACGGTTACTTTCAGAGATTTACGCGTTTAAACAAACTCTTCAGCTTTATTATTATTATTAGTATAGATTCTGTATTTATCATTCTGATCAAATCAAATCAAAAGTAATTTATTCAAACTAGGCTGAGAATCAGCACTTTTCGAACGTCAAAATTACAAAAGACAGTCCCCCAAAACGCCCGCCCTTCACCACTTCCTAGTGCTTTCGCTGGGGAGAAGAAGTGGCGCAACAAACTCCCCAGCAGCACAGCTGTCTGTTCAGTTAGAAAATACTTGATTGCTTACAATACTAGGTATGCAAAGTAAGTAACAATTGAAGACAGAACATTAAATTAAATTATTTGTCATATGTCAGCTAGCCACGCCAATATACCAACAAATACAATAAAAAACATATGTACTCAAGTAAAAAATATAATAAATCAAAATTAAAAATGTAAACAAAAACTTACTACCTAAATAAAAGCTTCCAGGTATAAGAGACGTGACAGCTTACATATGATTGCAATGCTGGGTTCTGTTCACATAGCTGTCACTTGAAGTCACAAATGATTAACTAGGGTACCATTACCATCGAAGTAAAAAAAATAAACAAGTTATTACTAATACCAACAATAAAACCATGCTCAGCAAGACGACCAGTCACCACCTGCAACACCCTGTCAGTAAGCTAATTCTGGAGAAAGAACATAACCATTGTCTTGAGTTAATCATGGCAACCAACTATTCTTATCGTTTAAGTAGTCGTTGATGGAGAGTATGCCTTTGAACAAAGGTTGGATTTTACTTGAGCTTTAAACGCATTAAAAGGTCAATCTAGCAAAGAAGAGGGTAGCTTGTTATAAAAAGTTATACCAAGCCCAACAAATGAGTTATGTATGAGCCTTATGAAGCCGGTGAAAGGGACCACGTAGTTTGTCCTTATTTCTAGTGTTAACATTGTGAATATTACTGATTGAATAATAATTCAGAATCTATACTAATGCTTTTCCAGACGATTATTATTATTAGGTTAATCCTGCTCTACTGCTGTCGGTAAGCTATAGCAATGTTTTAAACCACTCATTTACTTCATATTATCGTCTCTTGCATCACACATCACATGCATAAGTAATAAGCCAATGAACAAAAAACAAAAGTCTTTCTCCCGACAAAAATATTCCACTCCCAAGCTGGCCAAATACTCGTTGAAAATTGACCAATTACCTAGGCATCTCAAAACAATGCCGACAATAGCCTAACACGTGTTCATTACGTCACGCAGGCGTACAAGGATTTAATTATAAGTTTAACTATTACCTATCGAGTATCGTGTGAGGGAATTGGGCAGCGGGGTCAACGACCCGCGTTCACTTTCTCTAGATGACCGCTGCCTTGTGAGTTGTGGATGACATATACTTATTTTTAGTCACGGATTTAACGATTAAGCGTTATTCATTAAGTTTTATGTTGGGTAATCGTGCGTTACTCACATTTTAATGTATAGAAATAAAGGTTTAATAAGTACCTACATGTGGGTGAAAGAGAAATGAGATATACCAAACTTGTTCGTCGTGTCGATGGCACGACTGTTTATTAAATTTTGTTGATGGCGCTAAGAGTGACCGTGTCTTTTTAAGAGTACAACTAACATTTACCTAAGAGTTCTTCGTGAGTGATGAAAACTTGTGTGTGAGTTATGGAATTATTAGATAAAGAAAAGAGAAAATAAGACAGCGTGGCTTTTGTTACAATACGTATTTCAAGGACATAGGAAGCAGTAATATTTGAATTTGACACTTTAGTAAGGTCAGGTGGGGTAAGAGGAACATAGTTTACTGGTTTTTGAACATTACGACCTCTAGCTACTAAAAATATGTACGTATTCTAATAGCAATACAAACAAAGTTTCGCTAACGAACCATGCTAACTGTTATTTTAACACAGAAATTGATTCTTCCAGTAATAACGGAACAACCTGACTACAAAGCCAGGTCTTCTAATTGTTCCTCTTTCCCGAAATTTGGGGTAAGAGAAACGCTTCGATTCGTACAAGTAAAAACACGTATTTTTATATGTATCTCTAAAAATTTGAGTACTGCCTTTCGACGTAATGGAGATGAAACCATACCATAGCTAAAATATGGTTTAATTTAGCATTACCGAACAATAAAAAAAAATTGGGGTAAGAGGAACATATTAGTAAGGTCAGGGGTTGTAAACTACGAATGTTTAAAACATTATACTGTAATTTGGTTTTAAATAAAAACATTAAGGAAAATAAACGATGAATGTCACTAAGTGAGTGTGGTGTGTATTTATTATAAATGTATCTAAATCGGTTTTCCAACTTTGAGTAACTCAACTGAATAAAAACAAACACAAATAATTGTAAAAATCTTTGTTTTACTTATCATACGTACAAAAAACTTAAAACACTTTTCTGTCATTTTTTCACTCCGATCGTTATGCATAAACGAATATACTGCACTGCGTTTATACATAATGACCAAAATATTCTCAACTTATAACTAAAAAATATTCTCCATTACTTTAATCAGTCTCAAATAGTCTCAATCAACATGACTATGTTCTATTTAAATATATATATTCCATATTTTCTACATAAAGTCCTACAGTCTCCATTAATTCCTTCCTAGTTAGGCCAAAACCGTATTTTTCCATTATTTGCAAGTTTTTAACAAGGTTTTCTTCTACGTCCTGCGACAAAACTGTGGCCCTCCCCAAAGTATTAGACTTTACACCTTTACGATCATAAACCCGATTGATTATAGTTGCTCTTGGTATTCCATAGTGTTTTGAGGCTGCATAACCCGACAGTGCACCACTTTTAACAGCCGCCACTGCTTCTAACAGTTTTTGTTTCGGGTAAGAGCTCCGTTCCGTTTTTCTTGTATATTTTCGAGGCATTTTACTTTTTCTGTAACAAATAAATATATGTACCTCCAATACGGTAAAAATAAATTACAGGAACAACTAACAATTAATTTATTGACACCTAACGACTGTTTATTTTTATGATACTTAATTGTGAAAATCACGATTAACAATTAATTGTTGTGGTGTGTTTTATGCAATTAACAAAAAGAAATAATAAAAAAAAAAAACATTAATCAATTGTTCGTGACTTACCACAAATAACAAGCCTGTTGTATAGAGATATCAACACATTTTGGCGCGCACACATAGTGCCTTGTATGGGTACGATGAATGACTGTCAATTGGCCCGAGTCACTGCCACGCAAATTAAAGCTGTATAATAATTTTAAGCGCATGCACAAATAGCTCCGCGCGCCAAGATGAGTTAAACCATGTATTTATACCTACCTAATCTAGATAGGTGATTTTCAACTTGCAAAATGTTTGTTACCCCTAAAACCGGGAAAGAGGAACATATAATGTTTCTCTTAACCTGGTATGGTAGTTCCTCTTTCTCTGCTTGGTATTTTGTAAGTTATGTTTTTGATGACATCGAAAAAGCACTAAAAACACATGCTACAAGCAACATAACATGCGGAAAATAAAGATTCAACATTAGAATTACACTTACCAACAAAATTTGCCGTATCACAGATGTTTTTGTCCCTTAAAAAATCGCCCACAAAAAACACCCCTAGGTCACATTTTTATAGTTTGTCAACTGATTTTTTCTTTCTGTTTTACTCACGTACTTATTGTGTTGTAGTGCCATCTATCCATAAAATATTGAAACTATACCTAATACTGTTTTATCGACAGAGTAACCATAGAGCTGGGCTTTATAGTTTTCTATTTATGAGTTACTGTTCCTCTTTACCCAGCGTCCCTCTTACCCCACCTGACCTTAATAGGTAGTCGTGTTCGTCAACATGACTGAAGGTTGCGTTCATATTTCTTCAAAGAGCATACGTTTTTATAATTATGATCGGTGCTGTTGTCGTTGTTATGATTCAGCGTGTCTTTTGTATTTACAAAAATGTTTATTACGCGCAAATGAAGTAGTGTAATTAGCTATCATATCGTGAAGTCGCTTGATGTTGATATACTCTTCAGGCGAATGTCACATAGTATAGTTTTATGAGGAATTAATTTATTAGATAGCAGTAGATAGTTTCTTTCAATAAAGAAGCTGTTATAATTATCGCAGGTACCTACGTTTCAGAGACAAAGCCTTGCGATCAGGGGGCCTGATGAATTGATGTTCGTTAAAATGGGGAGTAGAGGTCAGAAGGCAGTTCATCTGGCTTTCACATCGAATATTGATATTTAGCTGGGTCAGTTTATAATGAGAAAAAAGCCAATGCATTTCTCCTATTGGGAGAAACAAAGGCTAGCCGGATAAGCTAGATTTGTACCTACCTAGTTGGTATTTCGTGCACTTAGTAGATAGATATGATACATTTTATATGCATTCTTAATTACTTAGCTGCCTCATTATTATCATTATCTGCTTATCCTTTTCCCAACTATGTTGGAGTCGGCTTCCACTCTAACCGAATGCATGTGAATACCTACCAGTATTTTACGTGAAGCGGCTGTATTTTGAATTTGTGTTGAATCTTTCATGGACCTTTTCCAATGAAACCATTATGTGCGTATGCTTTACTTGTTATTTGCGTTTCTTTTACAATAATATAATAAAACAAATAAGAAACAAAATATCAAATTCTAAATGGTGTGCGCACGCCACGACCGTCGTTCGTCGTGCCTATTTACTAGTAAATATCTTCAAAGTTTCTCTAGCTTAACGCCTTGTTTAGTCTATTTAGCGTTTGGCTAATAACCTTAGCCGTACTCACCAAGACCTTCCGTCCGCGTTCAATAACAAGCCATTATTAGCATCGACCATATAATATGAGCGTGCTTTCTCTGGCTTTGTTATATATTTTGTCCCATTTGTAGGGCGGATACAGAAATAGTTTGGAGTGGTGGCTACTATTATTTATAACGTAGTTAAAACTACTTACATATATTTATAAGTTCTTGTTTAATAATTTCTGAGTCATTCTTTTCAGCATTTACACTCTGTCCACTAGGTTATTCGTTTTTTGACAGCTGCCTTAGAACGTAACTATTCCAGATTACGTAAAAGTTAACTTTAAAATGCGTATTAAAATAAATCTATAAACTGCTTTATCTTATTAATGACTTCTTACAGACATTATAATACCGTACGTGTTTTAGTTTTCACAAACAAAAAATGTTATGCGTATTAAATTACATTCTATCGCACGAAGTGATAGGATCGAAGGTATTCGCTGCAAATGAATATCGAAAATAATCATTTTATGATTTAGGTGAATTCAGTATAGAAAAACCTTGCATCCACTCAAATACTAATAAAATAATTATATAAATTATTTTTCATAAAATGTTATGTATAAAAAAACCTTTTGTTTTAATATGCAGTAAACCCCATATTTATGTGTATACACTACAACACAATTGATACGGCAAAGCAGTGCATACTTTATTTTTACCCTGATTTCCGCTATAAAACCGGCAAAATTGAAATTAAAGTAAACAAAGAGGCTAATTTATATTTTTTCTATTTAATAATAAATACAGGCATAGAAACCGCACCATTTTTTATTCGACTGCAAAAAAAATTATAGTTGTCACTATACACATTAAAGTGTAAATCAATCTAAGACGTTGCTGCAATCACTAGTTCCATCTGTCAAAAATCGGTTAACCTAGTGGCCAGTGTATTAGTTCTACTGGCCTACTCGATAATTTGAAGTCATCAATCTCTCTGCAGCCAGCCTGCTCTTCCATGTGTTAACGATTATTGAAAGTAGACCAAGATAGAGGTAATCTTGATTTGAAAATATGGGCTAGAATTGTCTGAAATAAATAAATTATATATATTATATATATATATAACCCCTCAAGTCTCAAATCCATGTTATGTGTCCATCAATCAGAGGCTCTTGTTCTAATACATAGTCCTCTCCTTAGTTTCGCTTTCGATTCTCGATCTTCAGCACTCAGTCTTAGTTTGCCTTTTTAGTTTGGTCTTTTTTGGTTAGTGACTAACCAAAAATGTTGAATAAGCCGATGCGTCATATTATGCTCACTGATCATTCTTTTCTGCTCCGAATCCTGTTTGTATTTCACAACTACAGAAGCTTAGTCGATGATAGCTTTAACGTTTGCCCAGATTTCATTATTCACGTAACTAGCTAAACGTTGTGTCATATCTTCTAGATTAATTTACAAAACTCGCTCAAAAGAGGCCCCTACGCCGCGCAGTCTGTGACTGCAGACATATTACATAAATGATATCAAAAATAGCACATGTTTAACCGAATATGTTGTTTTAACGGCCATCGACCTTAGGTTGCATAATATTTGCTCGAAAGTGCTGGCAGTGCCTAGAGATTCTTGTCACGTCAGTTAGTATAGCAAATAAAATATATGAAAGGCCATAGTTCCATAGTTTTAAGCAGAGTGGTAAAACGCCTACCTACTTAGGTTACTAGGGCCATTTGCTATGGAACTAAATGTGTAGGTGGTAAACTTGAAAACATACATCCTTGTTACAACAGTCATGTGTCTGTTATCTCCGAAGTAGGTATGCAGCAAAATGAGGCCTACTGTGAGCCAGTGGCGATATGGTTTCAATCACATAATGGTGTGATATAAGATGAATATCTTATTATTCCATATTTTCCTAAAGAAGTTTTAAAACTTCTAATACAATCTAAAAAAAAACTGCCACTTCAGTACTAGGTAGAGTCGGATCATGTCTGAAAGAACTCTCTTCTCAGTCATTTTTATGATTTGTTGTTAGCTAATAAAACAAACATATTAGAAATATTTTATCCAAACAAACAGTAAAAAATATAAAATAAATTGTAACTACAAACAAATGCTTAATGGTATCAACAATCTAGAAACACACAGATTAACGCTGCGTCTGCACAGCAATTTCATTCATTCAGATTACAATCTTTATGTTGTTGCTCACAGATGTCGTTCCGTGCGTTAATTTCTTCCGCCGTCGGTAGATGGCGGTACATGATCGCCGAACCGTGAAGATCTTTAGAAAACGTTTCATCTTTTGTCTTTTCTTCATTACCGAACACAGTCTTCTGCATTTTAGAAATAAATGGAGTAACTTTGCAAACCAAAAGTCGAATACAACTCGTTTCTTCCTCCGAACCTTGTTCTAGAATCAATTCATCAATAGTATCTGGAAGGGATTCGTTTTTAGCAGCTGCGATGAGGTCCTGGAGGTTTCTTGAGTTCTTATTTAAGATCCATGTGGTGGGGTCCTCTGATCGGTGGGGTGTATTTGGCCGTTTAGGCCCTGACAGGAAAGTTGATATCTGGAAACCGTAACGTTACAATAAAAGAATCAATAAACTCAAAAAAAAAATGTTTATGAATCTACTAATTTGGCACTTCGGCTAAAAACATTTAGAATTTTGATTAACAGAAGATTTGTTTCTGCACATCCTTAAAATTCATACGGTACTAAAGTTATCGCTACGGACCTAACAGTATGGTGGTCTTACTTACCATTTGCGCTACAAATACTAAAGCGTTCACAGCTACAGCACTTATTTGGTTCGGCTGCAGTCCAAACAGACGTACTATTTGTCGCAAAGGTGTCAGGGGACTCTGCGTTTCATTGACGTCATAATCCGGGCCTTTGTCGGGGCTATATGATTCGCTTTCACTGTATGAAGACGATTCCTCGTTGTGAAGATCATTTTGAGGCCATCTTCTGTTTGATGTTGCTGGTATGTTCGCCGTTTGGAAAGCTTTAACTACAAATTCTGCTACTTTTAACGCCACTGATTCGGACCCTGGAAGTAATTAAGGAGATCGTTCTTCATACATAATCTTAGAAATATTGCTCGCCGGAATGCGAGCACAGGAGTGATAGGCAGTCATTAGGGTGTAGGTCTTTTTATCATATATAATCGTTAGCTGGTCAGGATCTACCTATGACATTTAGATAGGTACCGTTGTAATATTTATAGAGTTAATGAAGAAAACAAAAATACTAGAAACTTATTCTTTGCTAACGATATGAATCAACTAAGATCATAATGTGTATCGAGTTGTGCATTACTCGGTCTAATTCACGTCAATAACGGCAAAAAAATATTGCTACTAGTATTGTTCTAACATACCAAGTAAATTCTGAGCGAATTTCATCCCGCTGCTTAATCGGTCCATAAATCCATCATTTCTGTATTGTTCACTGGCGCACACAACTTGGAAAGTAATGAGTAGCACGCAAAGAACACGTGGCGCCATCTTGAAGTCGCGTACTGAACTACAAGGAGATGCGGCCGCGGGAGGTTGTGCCATGGTTCGGTTCTTACTGTAATGGGTGCGCAAACGCAATTGTCGTACTAGAGCATAACATTTTAGAATAATTGTGTCTTTGGGAATGTAAAGGGTGTTTGCAAGACAAATCAGTTTTTTAATATTTTATTGAGTGTATCTTTGGCAGGCAGTAGCAAAAAGTTTGAATTCTTCTTTTAAGTAAAGTCTCCTTTTATGATTTTTAACAGATGGCGCTACTTGTTTAACGATTTACCTGAATTTATATGTTAAAAATTATACAAGTTCATGGGGTTTCCAATTATGTATTTCTTAAGCTTCACTTCACCATTTTTGAAAGTTTTGCTAAAGGTTCTATTTTAGGTCCTGTATTGATCTCACATCGCTTTCTCTGTAATCGGTTCACATGCAGTGCCTACGTATCTGTCTGATCAGAGAGATTGATCGAAAAATGTTGTGGAGTTATCTACAACACTTCCTGAAAACGGTATATCTATCTCCATTGATTAGGAATCGCTTCTAAATTCCATGTACAAAATTCCTAATCAGACATTCGTAAATACCAATGTAGAGCAAAAATCAGCATCCTGTATCTACATTTTGCGACGCGTTGACAGAGGACAATAGAAACGGAAATGTAGGCTACGGAAGAGCACATTGCTTTCATATTTGTTACAAAATAAGAAATAGAAATCAGCTAATCACTGTAGTTAGATACAAAAACTTAAAGGTTATTACTAGCCTACCCCAAAAGCGTTCGCATATAGCAAACGAGTAAAAATCAGATTGACTGAATGACATACTACTGCATCTTGATGGTTGTCACAGAAGCTAAAGATACCTAAATCTTATTTTGCATGCCAAAAATAAACAAAGCACCATATTTGATTGCTTTGACGTGTTGTTTTAGACATGGTAGGTATATTTAAACTGGGTACAAGCAACTTAAACTACCTACCCAGCTTTAAGATAAAAATACACTGTTCTATTTATCATGACCGCTAGGCGATTGTCGCGCTTAGTAGACCATAATGATCACACCGTCAGCGTTGTGCTCAACTTTATTTCCACACCTACCAGCCCATGAGTGGTAGTCTCCCAACATGTTAATACTCATCATCATGTTTTCTACATTCAAAATCTCTTCCGCTGACGTCACACCGACAGACGTGGAATTCCTCAATGACATGCCATTGGACAAGCTTTTGAGATTAAAAAATTCGCTTCAAGAACTCGCGACAGCTGAATACGAGAATGTGACAACAACGACACCATCGTACATACAAAGATTCGGGGCAGAAGCACTGGCTATACAAGCACCTCCCGTGAAAAGAGGAGATTACGAAGAAGGGTTGTACAAGAAGGAAAGTTACGGCAAGATCAGCAATATTTTCTCAATGTCTGTCACTACGCTTGCGTTTTTGGCATTTGGCGGATACTTGCTTTGTTTAATAGTACAAGCGGTAAAAGCGAAGCAAAGTTATAGTACTGCCATTCCTACAACACAGCCGACGACATTCTTCGTGAGTGCAGGAATTAAGAAGAGGCCTCAAACTCAATTCGCATCGTCGTACGGAAGAAGGAAGAGGGACAATAGATTTAGAAGAAGTTTGAAGATGGTGGATTTACCTCCTGAGCAATTGTTTGAAGCGTTACTGCAAGTTTGTGAGGGTTACGCGAAATGGAGCGAGAGAAGAGGAGATATTGGAGCTTTCTAATATTGTTTCTGAGTTTTTAGTGACGGACTTTATATTACACCGTGCATGGTGATGGACGTCGAATGATTTAATTTATTTTGGTGTAGGTATTATCGGTATGGACCCATAATGTGCATAATTATTTTATACGTTTCTTTCAAGTGCGGGAGACCACCTTGGTAGTGGTTATAAGTAGAGAAGTGTATGAGTGAAATATTTAAAGAATCTTCGCTTTTCCAGGTGTATTTAAGTTTTAAATTTTATTTAACTATTCCATCTTAATAAGAATCAGCACATAAAGACTATGAAGATATTATTATTTTTCACTAAAAAGCCGAGAGCTACAAAACGCTGTTTACATTAAAAGCAGGAAGCCAGATTGCCCAGCAATATACCTACAATCTGTAAACGTTTTCAAACTGTCAAATAATCACGCTAACACCTAATAATAGCTGCATCTTCGCTTTAAAGATTCTATTGTATATTCCTCTCAAGTGAAGATTCGCTCTGAACTTCTGTATCTGAAAATTCTACTTACTACTGTCCCGTTAGAGTTTAAATTCGAGTATATCTGATAAGATTTTTATGATGTTTTAGCATGTAGCGAGTGTTGGGTTTTGTTTGTAAGAGTCGGTAATGAGGGGCTGTGTTCGCTCTGTCATCGCGACCGCTCTAGTGTTTACAGCCCGGCGCCCGCATACACAGTTAGTGATGCGAAATAGCCGTGTAACGTGTCTTATAAAAATACATTTTTAATTTATCTACCAACTATAAAATTGTTTGTAATTTACAAGAACTCTGTTTCATACTCATTAAGATTGTATAATTTTTTGTTGTTTAAAATGCTGCTTTTAACTATACGGTTTTTAATTTGAAATTGCCATTAACCATTATGTTTTGTGTTTTACAGTTTGCAATGATCGCTTGCAAACTAGGTAACCTATACCTATTATTGTTGGCTAACTATGCAACGTGTAACGTTAAATGCGCAAAACCTCAGACACCCCAACTGATTTTTAATTCAATTGACCTATTTCAGAGAGAAAATAAGTAATTAACAAAATTGTAAAGGTTTTATGTGCTGTTTTAGTTTTACTGGCCATTCTGGTCGTTTCTTGCGTCTGCAACGACGCTTTACCGAGCGAGGAGTCGTCACCGGGCTGCTGCGCCGCGCTGACATTGGCTTGCTTGACCTATTAATAAATAGACACGGCAACGTTTTTAATGAAGATTTTTTGAAAAATATTACCTATATTAAAAAGTGGTTCAATTAATTCTGCTCGTTATTCTGATCAAACTATTTTCAGGTTTTGCGCATTTAACGTTACACGTTGTATACGTAAACGTAGATTAGTGAGAATTAATGAGGGCAACATCAATGTTCGCAGGCACTCAACCTATGGGCACGCCATAATTGCGGCGATAAGTTCCCTCTTTGAGGAGTGGCTAGAGAGGCGCCAAGGCGTCCTCACCTTCCGCCTGACGCAGGACACGGTTGCTTCGGGAGGTTCCTGTTCTGTATAAGGTGGGAGGAGAAGCCCGGAGGACACGGTGGAGCATACGGTGGAGGTCTGCCCGGCTTGGGCAGAGCACCGCCGCGTCCGATCCGACCGCGGCGATCTCTCGCGTCCGGCCCTGGTCCAGGCCATGGTGCGGAGCGACAGTGCATGGGAAGCCGTCACCTCCTTCTGCGAAGCAGTAATGCTTGCGAAGGAGGAGGCGGAACGCGTTAGGGATAGACAATCTTTGCGCCCTCACGCCCCTAGTCGCCGCAGAAGATGCCCTGGTCGTCGGGAGTCAAGAGCCGACTCCCGGCCACCGTAGACGCGGGCTTGCGGACGGCGAGCAATGGGCAGGTCGCCATCCGGTAACGACCAGGCCCGGGTCGACGGCACATTGTGTTCCACGAGCGCCTCAAAGAGATGTGAGCAGTAACTGGCGGGGTCCGCTGAGACCGATGCCTGCCAGGGTCGCGGATTGTTTGAAAGAGTTACCGTGGCCTTTGGACAGGCAACTGAAGGAACAAGGGTGGGTTTTAGTCAGTCAAAGTTTAAAAAAAAAAGATACTCAACCTATTATGGAAGACTAGATAGTAGACTAACTTATATCCCTTTGCAATAGCTGTTTCATTACTATACTCTGTTCATATTATGGACAACGTTAACCTTACCGTATAATTTTGAACTTAGTTTAACTAAACGTGGCGCATGCCGGTTGTTTCCCTGTGGGCCTGAGATAAAGACCCTCACACACCACATGCCCGCCACAGACGAAGACGTGTAAACAAGCTGACTACTGTATCTTATATAATTATCTTTTAAATGTCGCTACTGTATTACTAGTTACAAACATATATTTTTAACCGACTTCAAAAAAAGGAGGAGGTTATCAATTCGACTGTATTTTTTTTTTTTTTTTTTTTTTTTTTTTTTTTATGTTTGTTACCTCATAATAACCGACTGGGTGAACCGATTTTCATGATTCTTTTTTTATTTGAAAGCTGGTGCTTCCCGTGTGGTCCCATTGTCACCATTTCAATATCTGATGATGGGATCTTGTAGAAATCGGGGGAACTCTTCAATAAATAACAGCAGATTAACCGCGATTGTTGCTATAGCATATCTAAGCATTGTTTACACCATCACACAACATAATATCACGCCTGTACTCACTACAAAGGTTATAATTTTTTTTTTATTATAATAATAATTAATACCAGTAAAACAACCGCGATTGCTGCTATCGCATATGTATGCACTGTTTACGCAATCGCACAACATAACATCACGTCTGTACCCTATAAACGCAGATGCAGCTTCCTGTCACTGATATTTACATAGCAAGTAGTGTTATATGAATTTGATTGGGGTAGATATAACTAAAAACTGAAAAATAAAAAATTTTATATAAAAAAAAACAACCGACTTCTAAAAAAACACTACAAAGTGAAAAATAATGTTAATTTCGGAAGTCGGTGTCAAAAAACCAAAATGCAGAACCAACGACACCGACTTCCAAAATTAACATTATTTTTCACTTTGTAGTGTTTTTTTAGAAGTCGGTTGTTTTTTTTTTTTATTGCGTAGTAATAAAAATACTAATAAAATAAATAGTACAAGCCTTGTAATAAAACCGATTTAGTTTCTATAGAATAATAATTATGGATAAATGGAATACATTTGCTTGATTCCTTATTTACCTAAATAAAATGATAAAAGTAAAATAGCGAGACGAAAACAAGCAATCATTGCCGTCGGATGGGCAGGTCACTAGACTAATCTAATACAAAACTAACATATCCTTGGAAGGTATGCATTTTGTAAATTAATATCCATTTTCTAAGGAAATGTGCCTATACCTACCTACGTTTATCTTCTTAATAAAAAATTAAATTCACTGATAAACATAAACAACGCACAACGTAAACCGCTGGGTCTAGAAGCATGAAATGCACAAGAGTGCCTTACATAGCAAAAGTGAGACTAAAGATTTATGAAAATACATCCCCGAAAGGAGTTAAATAGAAAATGAAAGTTTGCAGGGAAGTTTGTCATTTTTGCCGATGTGCAATTCCATCGGGCATAGGTACTGCTTGTGTTCTCAAATTAGTCTATTTCTGAGGATATAATAATATTAATGATTCAATCTGCCCAGGCCTCCCGCGTAATTGAGCAACTCCTGTCTAGTCCGACTAACGGACTTGTATTCAATCTTATTATAACAATAAATAGAATTAGGAATACTTTATACAGTACGTACTTATCGTGAGTCATTTCTGACGTGGGTGCGTAGTCTCGCACAAAGGAATGAACGCTTGTTCGTCGAATTCATAATTTAAAAATATCCTAATTTGTTTTAAGTGTTCTAGATACTGAAAATTCAGAAATACCTTGATTCTACTGAGAAATACCTTGAGAAAATAACATAGGATATTTACCCATTATTTTACTATTTCCGTATCTTTCGCATAAACAATGGTGTTAAATAACCGGATATTATTATTAAAACACGGCACTTTCAAACAATTTCAAACAAGACACTAATCACTCAATAGAGGTGCAACTTATCATAATACCAATGTATTTATTCATATTTCAGAATATAAAATTAATACCCACTCAAAAGAATCTACACAATATAACATCATTTTTACTAAATCGACGGTGAATTGAATAATTTAACATTTTATTTTAATAGCTCGATTTATTCGAGCTAATATGGCTCGAATAATCGAGTGTGTTTAGGTCAAAGGTTTACGATTGAGAAACCTCTAAACTAAATTGAATTCGACTCGGAATCGCATCGTAAAAGAACTCATCGTAAGACTTTACAATGGATTCGAATGATGTTATGGGACATTCGACAAAGAGCTGTAAATAAAATATAAGAAGGCAACTGCACCTCGCGCTATGTTGCTGATAATGCTATCACCATCTGCCTAGCCTTTTCCCAACTATGTTGGGGTCGGCTTCCAGTCTAACCGGATGCAGCTGAATACCAGTATTTTACATGGAGAAGCCGCCTATCTGACCTCCACAACCCAGTTACTGGGTAATACGATACACCTTGGTAAGACTGGTTTTCAGACTTACGGGCTTCTGACGTGTCCCGTAACGAAAGATCCGCGAATGACAGCCGGGACCAACGGGTTAACGTGCTTTCCGAGGCACGGAGGGGTCTTGGTATGTGAAGATATTTACTTATCCACGGACCGAGCGGGGCAAGCGTGGCTTATCCTGATCGATCGACCCGTGTGGCTACTATTACTTAGCCACAAGCCCCTGTTGCAGGTAATGTTATCATCAATTTAAATAACAGAGTAGGCCCACCCTCGGGCTATGGCGCTCCTGTTTTGGGTCTGATATAGAGGCAGCTCTGCAGGGTGGCAGGGACATCGGCGTGGAACCTGTTTCCATGGATTTCGGTCCTTGATTCTGAACCCCTATGAGTTGAAATTTTTAGTCGGTTATTAAAAAAAAAATGCTGTTGCCTACAACATTTTGACCGCGTACTTTTCTATGAAAGAGGCTAAATAAATAATAACAGCCGCACAGGGCGATCGATCAGGTTAAGCTACTCTTGCCACGGTTGGCCTGTGGATGGGATATGGTTGACCATCTTTACATACCGAAACCCCTCCGCGCCTCGGAAAGCACGTTAAGACGTTGGTCCCGGCTGTCATTTGTGGATCGTTGACAGTCATTACGGGTAGTCAGAAGCCCGAAAGTCTGACAACCAGTCTTACCAAGAGGTATCGTATTACCTAGTAACTGGGTTGTGGAGGTCAGGCAGTGAATCGGTCGATGTAAAATACTGGTATTCAGCTGCACCCAGTTAGACTAGAAGCCGACGCCAAAAAAGTTGCGAAAAGGCTAGGCAGATGATGACTTTTCCATGAAACAGCAGATTTTTTTTTCGCATTTTTTTTTCACTTGGGTTTTCTAGAATCTTGTGCTGAATTCATGCTTATAGTTTGCGCGTCGATATCCTTGCCACGCAGTATAAACAGGACTATCAGTATCCACAATCATCGGTTGAATATCTGATAGAGCAACGAGTCTTTTAGGAACCGAGAAATCACGGAAGACCAAAATATTGATCCTTTTGGCTTTTAGGTTTTTACTCAGACATCGACGAGCGAAAGTGAGCTAATAGGAATCTCCGACTCGATCAGAATTAAAGGAATTCCACGACAGGAGGCATTGTTCTCACCTTAACAGAGTGACTTTTTGTACAAAATACGAGAGTAATTTATTATTAAAATGCTATGGCAGTAGCACCTATGCAACAAACTGCTTTTTGCGATCGCCAAACGTTTGCCTGTGCTGTGGTGCTAAGGTTGATTACCGACGTTCGCGGGAATCTTTTAAGAGGTCGACGGTACTTTTAAATCCAGCTATGGTTAAACCTCTCCGACAACTAGACGTCGACCCCGCCTGTTGCACTATTGACGTGAATCCACTCATATCGAAACCATTTTATGCTTATTCGAGTTCGGTACAGAAATAAAAATTATTTGCAAGGTGAAAATGGGAGTTCTTTTTTCCGTTTTACGACCATCATTATGCAATCGTTTTATTAAACAGTTCTATCATAAAATTGTTACAGGAACGACATGCCTTAAGGACGCATTTCGTAATCTATTGGTTATTACATAAAAGCGATTTAACGACAGCGTTTATGTTATCTGCCGCCCACCTCAGGTTCAGGAATGTGTCACCAATCAATAATACTTAACTTGATAGTTGACGGCCCCTTTGATTTGCGTTTATTGTTAATTGTTAGCTAATCTTATGACGAATAAGACAAGTTTGAAAAATTGCTTGATAGCTGTAGGTAGGTATTTCGGAAAAAGCGATTTCGACGCAGATAGATATCCTATACTTATTTATTTTTAACAAGCTATGCCCGCGACTTCGTTCGCGTGAGTGTCGGAAAACAAATTGGATTTCATTGGTTTTATTTTTTTGCCCGTGAAAGTTCCGTCAAAATCAGTCCAGCCGCTTCAGAGATGAGCCGAAACAAACAGACGGACAGACAAACATTTTAAAAATAGTTTTTTGTTATACAACGTGTAACGTTAAATGCGCAAAACCTGAAAATAGTTTGATCACAATAACGAGCAGAATTAATTGAACCACTTTTTAATATAGGCCACATTTTTCAAAAAATCTTCATTAAAAACTTTGCCGTGTCTATTTATTGATAGGTCAAGCAAGCCAATGTCAGCGCGGTGCAGCGGCCCGGTGACGACTCCTCCCTCGATAAAGGGTCGCCGCGTCGTCGCAGACGCAAGAAACGATCAGAATGGCCAGTAAAACTAAAACAGCACATAAAACCTTTACAATTTTTTTAATGACTTACTTTCTCTCTGAAATAGGTCAATTGAATTAAAAATCAGTTGGTATGTCTGAGGTTTTGCGCATTTAACATTACACGTTGTATACTAATAATAAATAATAAAACTTTATTGACATAAAAATATTACCACCGTACATGTGAAGCCCCTGAGTCCTGTGCTAGGAGAACCTGTAGTAGGTATTGAAACAGTAAAACTAAACAGTAAAAATAAACAATAAAAAGAAACAAAACGGGCGTGTGATTGAAATTACTTTCACATGCATTTAGTAAACAAGCTGTTATTTTGAGATTACAAACAGAACCTTCAATTGTATTTATTTGTATAGATGTATAGAAGATGCAGGCTTGTGTATTGGGTCCAGAGGGGCCCACCTCTTATAGCAGCATTACCTACTTTAATCTTTAATGTGGGGAAGAGATTAAGAAAGGGAAGTAAGATTAAAATGATATTGTCAATATTATTTCGAGTTGAGCAAAACGTATGTTTCTTAAAACTAGTGACTATTTAAATTATGTCCAACAACAAAACGTTATTTCGAGATTAGATTTTTTTTTAAAGAATAAAGTGAGTAAAGCACAGCTGGCTGTTTTATTTAAAACCAAATTCAACAGTAACACTCAGTAAAGGGAGAAGTGTCAATGGTTCTGCATAATCATAATCAGCCAATAATGTTCCCACTGCTGGGACATACATATGCTTCCTTTCTTCGAGAGGGGGTGGGCTGTAATCTACCGCGCGGACCCAGTGCGACTTGGTAGATCTCATATGTCTTTGATATTTTGGTTGTAGGACATGCCGGTTTCATCACGATGTTTTCCTTCACCGTTTTAAGAACAGTGGTGATGAAATTATTTACACAACGTAAACGGTATCTTGGTTCTGGTTAGACTCAAATTTCAAATTTATCCTAAGGAACTGTTATAACTAGGGATCTAAAAGTCTGAATTTAATGTTTATGAAAAGAAAAGCCTTTTGTCAAATTTAAAGCTAGTCCTTCCTTTTTCTAAATTTCCATCTCTACTTTTGTTTATACAGTATACTGCAACAACAATAACACTGAATTATTGTAATTGTGAAAAAACCGATTTCTCAAGACTCGCAAAAGTCGCAACTTTCTGGAGACTAGAAATTTCTACAGCACACACGATGCTGCCACATTTCACACATATCGAAGCCACACACCTGCAAATAAACATCTAGAAATAGGTAATAATAAACAAGCTTTTAACTCATCTACATCATAATAAGAAATTATACAGATTAGCAATTACTTCGAACAACACTCATTAAGATAACTCAGCCACTTTAAAATCATTCATTACCACACATTGGAGTCACACTCGCTGATAACTAAGATCTACGGAGTAGTTGGGCTCAACAACTAGTTTCAGAAGCACTGGTCCTATAAGTACTGGTCCTTATAGTAAAAGATCGTAACATCGTGGCTAGGCGTAGTCGTAAGTAATCGATAACGATATTGCTTAGACGTCGTATAATCGCCATGAAAACTAGAAACGATATATCTGACAAGTATCTATGTAAATGGGAGTTGTATAGTTTCCTACGCCAATAGGGGAATTGAAAACATTGGTCGGTTTATATTTCGTATTTATCTATTTTTTTGTGAAATTTTTTTGCTAGATATATGAAAATATGTATAATCCAGCGCTGCTGTGTGCTAATTACATTTGCCTGCCCACGCCTAAAGTTTGGACTGAAATTAGCACCCTAATTGCGTAACACACTTTCATTAAATTTTCCAATCCTCTTAATAATCGTCGTTTCTTTCTTTCAATTTTCATGCCTTATAGTTTTTATACTATTATTTATTTTCTTTGACACATCTCGGGACCCTCGGGTCCCGGACCTTTGAAAGGCGTAGTAGGGGCCAAAGCCAACTCGGACAGGCCCCTCAGACAATTTTAAATAATGAAGAGGCACCAACCGACGATTATCCCTGTATGCACTATGCAAATGCACACAATCACAACCCCCAGTTGGAGCAGGACTATTGCAAAACATGGAAACAAAACATATTGGGCTATGAGTTTGCGTGGTTATAATGAATTGGTTACCTTGAACTATCGAATAACTATGTCCCCTGCCTGACTAATGTTATACATATACGAGTATTATACACGGATAAAATGGCAGAGGGTGACTTACACACTCAATAATGGGCCCCCGAAAACAGTCGCTAGCACATAATGTCGTAGCGACAAGGGGGCAACATGTCCTGAGGTGCTTATGAGGAATGGTGAGGAATTCCACGGCTATCAGGACAATCCTGGAAGTACTATAAATGATAAATGATAAATGATTTATTTTCTGTAAGTAGGTTTGTACAAACACTTTTACATGTCAATCATATTTTTTTAAACTAGATGAGGTCGGCGTTTCCTATCTGACTACTCTGAGAAGAAAGGCCGAAACAAACTCAGAGGTCACAGTCTCTTTTAAAGTCCAGACATAATCTTGGTCAGATAATGTGAAGACCTACTGTCACGATCCTACCAGCATCTTACTGAAATACTTCTTTCCTCCGAGCACGTTTGTTCTTGCGAATGTCCACTCAAGCCAGCCAATAAACGCAAAAAAGAGGTGGGAGCACTGTTCCTCGTCATTGTTAAATCCAGCCGGCCAATAAAGGCAAACCAGAGGTGAGGAACAAGACTTCTCCCGGCGCTACTGCCCAACACCACATGTTGCCCTGTGGGTTTCTGTATCTCTCGTGGTCTGGCTCCTCACCCTAGACCCGTTCCAGCAACGTAAACTCTTCCGGCATAGGCCTAGAGTTCGGAGCGCACAAGCCCCACCACGATGTCAACGTAGAGATACGGCGGTGGGGATACATTATTATTATTTTTCTTATATTATTATTATTATTTTGTTTTTTGTTTTTACATATCTCGGGACCATGGGCTCCCGGTCCTTTGGAAGGCGTACGAGGGGCCGAAGCCAACTCGCAGAGGCCCTTTAGGAAATTTTAATGAAATGCGGCACCAACCTACGATTATCCCTGTACGCAAGTGCACCTAAGGATAAACGCGGTTGGTGTAGTACTATTGCAGGATATGGAATAAAAAGTTGTACTATGGGTTTGTATAGTTAAAGTGGATTGGTTACCAAGAACTATAGAAGAACTATGACCCATGCCTGATTTATGTTTTATATATACACACCACTCTCCACTGCTGGACATAGGCCTCTCCCAGACTACGCCACAACATACTGTCCTCCGCCTTCCGCATCCAGTCTACCCCAGCTACCTTCTTTAGGTAGTCCGTCCATCTAGCTGGGGGGCGTCCCACACTACGCTTGCCGATACGCGGTCTCCACTCCAGGACTCGTCTGCTCCACCGGCCATCGGCCCTTCGACAGACATGGCCCGCCCACTGCCAGTTTGCTTACTCTGCAAGCTATGCCGGTTACTCCGGTTCATTTCCGAGCACTTACGAACGAGCACTTACTGGAATATTGTTCATCGTAATCTGAATCATTTTTAAGGATAACTATTGCTAAACCACTTCTTCTTGTGTTCATTATGTTCGAAAAATTGCTCTGCTCAGCAACGTAAATAACGCAATCAATGTTATTGAACAGATAAACGAAAGCCATTGCTACTGTTAGTATGTTACGCAATTACCCCACTGATCAACATCATGCGTGATTTAACCGAAATCCAGCGTTCACGTGGCTCTAAAAGTCCATGCTAGACATCAACTAATTTTCTTAAATTTCATAAGCTAAGCTTGGCGAAGTTTCCTATATAGATACCTTACCTGTATGTCGACCTTTAACCTCTTCAACTAAGTATGGACTCTTAATCAATTCTTTGATATAGACTCTAAGATGAACATCCTAAATGAACCTAAGAGACTACTTAAATCTATTTCGGATTGAAGGACCAAAAATGAACAGTAATTTAATTTAATGTTTGTGTACTTTATTTCTTTTCAAAGTAATTTTGCACAACTATAATAGTACATGGGGATGATTATGATGATATTGACACTCTTCCTTCTCGTTTATGTTCGTGTGAATCATAGAAAAAATCCTAATAAATTTAAGATTAATATCTTAAACGTCCCACTAATTAGATAATGTATGCAAATACGAGGATTTCAAAGTATTATAGTATTTTTATAGATATGCAAATATATACCAACAGAACGTCATATAATACGCCAATCGGACTATGAATTATTATTATGAACGCAGGCCCAACAAATTACCATTCAAAATGGCACGACGTTCATACAGTGAACACGTACTGGCACAGATAGTCGCTAGTTGCAACACTCATGTATGGCCACATGCCCACTTAGGCATTACATTAAGAAACTAACAATAAATATCTCAGGCAACAAAATACATCGCGCACTCTGTTGACAAATCCTGCAATAAAATATAAGCATTTACAATAAAATTAATTATTATTTACACGGAGCGGTGGGCGCGAGAATTGAAGATGGAATGCAGTGGATAAGCCGCTGAATATTTTTGGAATATGAACGATGTTCTTATGTTTATTCAAGTCGAATATTCCATGTTGTATTCGCTAAATCCTCGTAAAATGATCGAAATATGCAAGTTTATCAATTGTTATACTAAGCACTGTAATGTATTAGCTGCACACAAATTTGATGCAATGGACCTTGATCCGAATATTAATAGGAATGAAGAACTTACAGTTTACAGCATCTCAATTCATGAAAAGATTTATGGCTACGTTAATGTGTTCATAAATTAAACTAAGTAAATAAATACATTTGTTTCGTTTAAATCTAAATACTATTGACCACGCTGGAGAGCAAGGCATTTGTGGTTTAATTAAATTAGAAACAAAACAAGAACTTGAAGTAACTGGCCGATATATATCGACTATAAAACAAGTTTGGCTTAGTAGAGCGTCGGCTCTGTCACTAATCTCTGTGACATTTCCTCTCTAAAGCTATTCATTGTAACCAAAAACATATGGTAGGTTTTGCTAGCCTTCTTCAAATGAGTTTTGTTAAGGCTCCACCAACAACACTAACTGACTAGATTTAAATAAAGTTTAGAAAAAAATCTATATTCAAGAGGCCAATCACTGAACCACGTCCACATTAAGCTTACCAGCAGTTCCGCCATGCTGGAGGTCCGGGGACCCCGCGGCGCCTTGCTTTATCGCACGCTGCGCCCGCGCCGGACACCTCACGTCCCCCTCCTTACCGTGTAGGGTCACCATATCAGCCAAAACGCCAGTACACGCCTACGATGGGATATTAAGGAAGTGGTGATGCCGTTTTTGGTGGTGGTTTATTAGGATAGTTACGAGCTTTTGTCCAAATTGTGTGTAGGAAAATGTATTAAAGTTTATGTGGGTAAGATTACAAACTTTGGAAAGTCGTGTCTCGGGAAATAAAATTGAGAACGATTTTCTTGCGAACAATTGTTGCATTTTGCAAGATGAAGCTGAAGGGTGTCTAAACTACATAAAATAATAAATAAAGTAAATTAAGTAAATTCATCCAAGAAAATGAAATCGAGGAGAAAATTTACAGTATAACATTCCTTCTTATAAAATAATCCAATCCTAAACACCTATCATGTTCTAAAACGTTAAAACCACATGTAATATAAAAACAAAAAGCTAATACAAAAACCCTTTTAAAAAGTAATTCATCTATCTAATAAGCAATTAAAATTCAAAAAACAGGCGTTACAAGGGTATCGATCATTGAGCCGTTACTAAATTATTTTTATGTTGCTTCGCTTCCTGAGAAATTGACACGAGATACGGGAACCCGGCGCCCGCGCACCCTTACACACGCAATTATACACTGAACAAATTATGATACTGTCACAACACCACTAATTGACAATTTAGTTTGCATAGTACGTATTATCAGTGTGACTGCTAGAGTGATAAATGTGGTAGCTGTACTTAGAAAATGGGTTGCGTTACACACGCACCAGCTTGATAGAGGAAAGGTTATTTTACATGACAACAATAATACTTTATAACCTTCTGAGAGCCTGAAAACTTGCCCTTTAATGTCCCACACATGAAAAATACTTGAGATACTTGAAAAGTCAAAAATGTCAAAAGTGCACCGAGACATGTTCACAAAATGCAAAAAATAAAAGCGTGTCTATAGTTTTCAATTATCTCATCCAAGACTACTATTCCATTCATCTCCAGCAACATGGGAGCATTTTCTCATTAATTAATTAAATACACAGTACGAAATTGAGTGCACCGTACAACCGCTACCTCGGTGCTTTACGAGCGTCCCGCGGCAATCATAATTCGTCTCTGGGCCTCCGCCGGCCTCGCAGGCGTCTCTACAGACTTTTATTGTGATTTACACCCCAACAACCTTTGTTACTCCTTGTGCACCTTTTTTGCAACGTGCACGATCTGAATGTACGCGGGTAAATGCCGATTCCGTGGATTGTGATCGCTGATCGAACTGGTTAGAGAAACGGGGTTTTCAAAGCTTGAACCATTTTGGAGGAGAGATAGGAAAGCTGATATTTTTCGCTAAAATTATAACAGTTAAGTATGTAGGTAGGTTCAGGAACGTATGATTGGAATTCTATTTTGGAATTAAAATATTACATTTGATCAGATAGAGCTTTGCAGATTAAGGATTCAGGCAGAAACTACATAGAGTTAGCTTAAACAGTTTTTACATTTTACAGTTTGAATAGGCATGTAAGTACAGACGCTAGCACATCAAGCTACTATCTGTCAAATTTCTTTAATAGATTTTCAACTTTATCGCTAAAGCATAAGGTTCAAGGTTGATTGGGATAATTTGACAGTTTTGGGTGGCATGATGTGCTGGCGTCTGTAAATTTAAAAATACCACGTTACATTAAGTAAATTCTACTCATTTTTAGGTAGAAATCCAATAAATTACTATACCTAAGGTGCATATTTTTACGTTATTGAAATTCAGGTTAAGGATTGTTATAAAAACACACCAAGATACATTATTGTAAATCACTTTTGAATAGCTGAGATGAGTAACTTTTTCTCTCGACTAATAATTGAATATGAGTTCGTTCTGTCTAAAATATTCCATCGTAAAATCAATGTCCCTGAGAACTGGGAAAAACTATACCCATCATTTGAGTTCATAGAAATTAGTTAATAGGAATCGAAGACCTCACTAAAATTAATAACTATAAAATTAGTATAAAATTAAAATTACTAAAAAAATCCAAGATGGATGTTGAAATTTGAAATCTCTATCCGTATACTATGGTATGCTTAGTATAGCAATAAAAATACAATTTCCTTTTCCCACTTAGTTAATGCGATATCTATTCCAACGTCTATTAATAATATTTTATTGATTAGAGTTAATGATTTTGTGCATTTATTATTATAAAAAATTCATTGAATACATGTATATTGAGCTAATTTTCATTATTAATGGGCGATTAATATTGAATTTCATATAGAATATGGTATTAAAATGCGATTATGCAAATATTATTAGTTCTTAATAAACAGTTTATACATTTGATGGGCGCGCCACACGAGAGCGTCCGATAGCGGCCGGGCGCAGCCGCGCGCCGGAGCCATCCCGCTCCTAATTACAATAAATACAACAACACATTAGAATCGATCACATCGGAAAGTTATTCGTGTTATTTATCGGAACTAATAAAAGTGATGTACGGTTATCGGCTTTTATATATTTTTAGGGTTCTACCGTTAACTTATACGAGAAAGAACCCCAAAAATGCCGCAACCCAAGATGATCAAATTGCGCAGATTCTTTTGTATATCAGCATTAAGCATCTAAGTTATCATATAACGTTTTAGACGAATCTGGGCCTTAGTCTTATATTACCTACAATTAATTAAAATTATCACACATTTCCTTTTCAAATATCTTAAATCATGCGAATAAAAAAACTCCATAAATGCCACCTGTGTGCCGAATATTAATTAACTTTTACGTAAATCTAAGAAATATGCAAAATTACGATTTTAATCAAGAAATGAATCTGTCACGCTTGTTTGTCTCACAACGTGAAACAGGTGCTAATTTTAATTTTGGGTAAGATAACAAGAATTAGTTATAGGTAATTGATCTTTATGTAAAAAAAAATGTTAATCTATATTATATCAATAAAACAAAATTAAGAATACTGAACCAATTAGCTTCGAATAATGTTTTGTCAGGTTGTTTTATTACAAACAGGAACAGATATTTAAGGCGGTTGTTATGGGATCCGTGGCGAGACTCACACGACGCGGTATTATTTATTGCATTTATTGGGCGCGAGCTTATGCGTCGATATAAAGCATTTCCCCGGGCGACATCCAAGTGCGCCGGCGACTAACGTGGGGTTATATTCTCATGTTCAAGATGCTATTTGAAAGTACGAGCAGGTTTATTTCTTATTTTTGCTCTTTCAAAATAACTAATAGATGAACTAGAGTCCGAAAATCACACAAAAGAATCGAATTCTGGATAATCTCGAAAGCAAAAACAGTGAACCCTTCACTACTTTTGGAAAACCAAGCTTTTGAAGACCCAATATGTAAGATTTTTATAAAGTAAGCAGGTATAATTTAAGATCACTTGATCACCAACAGCATTACCATTAAACTTTTAGTAAAACAAAATATTAGCAAGTTAATAGCGATCGTAGTGCCTATTTGCTTTTATTGATAAAAACTAGAATAAATTATGAAAGTCATCGGTGATTCACAGCAGGAAACCAAAGATTCAGTTTATTGATGTCTAATTACAAACTGCTGGAAACATAAAATTTTATTGATTTTAATATTAGATCACGTTAGAAAACAGGTCTATAAGGTTAAGGGAATTACATTTTCGAATTCCTATAATTATAACAACTACTTTACATGATTGTAAAAATGTAGGTGCAGATTCCTCATCTACGTTGTAAGTATGTAGGTAGGTGTGTATATTAAGTTACATATTATACAAAACACAATAAAAAAGCAAGCAACTTGCATAACTTATGACTTTTTAATCACCACAAATAAAGTGCTTACTTAGCTTCAATACAACAATCTTGATCCGTAAATCCTGTAGGTACATGAGAATAGCCCCCCGCGATCTGAGTCTCGTTCGGCAGACTTATGAGGATAATTCAAGTCAACAATACACTTTATTAACGGTTAGTTATGCGCTCCGTGATGATATCGCGCCTACAATTAAATATTAATATGTGTTCGAAAGGTCGTGGGCGATCCAACGAGATTTATCAGCTGTTTAATGTCCCTACTTGGTAACAATGTGTGTCATAGGTGAACTTCGATTTATGGACGGTTTTTGATGAACTGTTTCTTGGCTTAGTAGTATTAATCACGGCTTTGGACTGCACAAGCTTTCCTAAGTTGGGTTTTGAGTCAATGGACTTCCTAACTTACAAAATTCATTCAAAAACGTCTGCTCAAACGCATACGGAGACGGCAAATGAAGATATGATAGGGGCCGACGACCCTGATGGTAACGAAACAGATACGAATGTCACAGAATAGGAAGAAGATAATAAGGAACATAGGCTTATTATTATATAGATAATAGGTAAATGATGATGAATTTAGAGTGTTTGATGTTTTTTTTTTATGTTATGTATTTTTGTGGTGTAAATAAAGTATATATAATTAAATAAATAAATAATAAATGCTTAAGAATGTATTGGATGCATTGCAAATCTTGAAAGTGCCATATAGGTAACTAGGTAAGCACACTCATAGGTCGTTGTTGTGACATTTTGAATAGAATTTCCTAATTGGAGAAGCCATATTCTGTGGGATGGTAGATAATACATCCTACGTAACATCAAACACTGAGACAGAATTATGTTAAATTTATATCTCTTCAAACAATACTGTCTGCCCTTTGAATGTATGCTTAAATTTATAAGCTATTAGCTGAACCCAGCGGCTAGATTCTATAGCAGACGGATGGATTTAATACTTAATACATAATATATTGATGCTATTTCAGGAATTACTCAAACTGTCTGAATGATTTGTAGCTCCCTGTATTTTCTAGGTCGATTAATAAAATTCGCAAAAAGAAGGATCGTTTCTCATACAGAATTAAGTACGCCAATCATAACAATATAGCAGTCAGTACTAAGAGAAAGCTTGCGTGCAAGGAAGGTGCCTATATCGTAAGGTCGAATGAAAAAACGGAATTGATAGCCTCCTCCCGTACGTAAATATGTCGACGAGCGCTCTCGTAAAGTGTAAGGGGATATTTTTAACGGCGTCGATATTTAATATTTATTGCGACACAGACACCCAATATGAAACGGCGATTTCTATAAATAATTATCTCATATCAATACTTTTTGATAATCTACAATCAATCTACGATCTTGGCGGAATATAGGTACTTGGGTAAATGTTTAATGTGCTTTTGGTGTTATATTATTTTCTCGAAGGATTAATTTTGAAGATGGCTCAAAACGTATTGGAAATTGCAAATTGCATTCTCGCATGGAGTGGAATACTTTTTAAGCGTGTTCGTTGATGATACATCTCATCTAAACTTTATGTACCTAAGCATTAGTTATTTTTATATTACCTCTATCTAAGTTATTAACCAGTGTGCGAGCAAAAACCTTAACTTTTTACATCAGAATGTATATTTTCTCACCATGTAAAGAACGGATGACTCAGAAATTTATATTAGCCACAGTATTCATGTATTTACTTAAGGAGTATGTACAGTAGCAGTTCTGCGTAAAGGCATAAACTTGGGATGTCACGGATCGTGTGCTCAACTTGCTAATAAGAACACGATTTCTCGGCAATTACAATAAATGATTATAACAATGATAATAAATGATTATAGTATCATTATTTACGTTAGGAGGATTAGAAATGCTTCTGGTCCAATTAGTACTAACTAAAATGGTTTAGTATATATATATATGTCGCAGCCAACTGGTTAACCCTTAAATTGTCACCCTTAGATTTCTTGTGTGTGTATAATGTTGAAATTGAGTATATGGATTGAAATTAGGGTAGAAAAGAGGATAAAGAAAAAAAAAACATTTTTTTGTATTTTTTTTTTATTGTTTTTACAATTTCACATAAAACGGACATTGTCCATTATATGTGCCATTGTGGTACAGTGCTTAGGAGTGTTATAACAGCGTCTGTGTGCGTGGAAATACTGCGTCCTTTAAAATGGACAAAATCAATTTAAGGGCTAAATTAGCCGTTTAGTTAACTGCCTGGCCTTTGGAAGTAGTGCTCGCCTCGCTTCGCTCTCTCGGCTCGCACGCGATTGATCACAGTTCTAACCCATTTGGTTGGGGTTCCCTGGCTTAGTTACTGCGACCAATTCGGTGTTCGTGATCGGTTACAGTTCCAACCTAAACTATAATTGAATATCATCCGGGCCGTTAGTTGAACGGCCGCCGTTTAGTTAAAAGGCTAGGCGGTTAACTAAACGGCTAATTAAACCAGTTGGCTGCGACATATAAATTAATTAAAAAGTCACTCAAATCACACCCCTACATGGAACAGCCAGGACAAAGGAAGGTATTAAAGTGAATCTGTGAACCAAGTGTTACTGCATCTAAAGTAGCATCCTACTGTGGTACGCGTTACGCCTCACCACGCCTCAATATTTATGCTGGTATGTAAACACGGACACTTGTATATTTATTCAGAAGAGGATCATAAAAGTCATTACCACGATAATCAAGCAACACGATAATATAACAATCACAAATCTATAAATAAGGTCAGAATGAACGGGCATCGCTCCCCGAAGGATGCTGTGTTTGTTGACTCACTTATTTCGAATCCGATGGCCTAATTGTACAAGGATCCGACGTAACTCGGTAGGCTATAGACATTAATGTCGATTTTACTATCTCACAAACAAGAGCAGACTTAATAAATCTCCTCAAGATGTGATTTCCGGAAAGTGATTGAATTAGAATGGCGATCGTATAAGGAAGTCGTTTGGAACACCCGTCACTGCTATTCCCATTTGATTCCAGGACTATCATGTTTTTTAATCAAAGTTACGATAAACATACGAGGCGCCACTGTTAAAGTTGATTTAGTATCCACTTTATTGTACCTACCTAGGAGTGAGCGAAGTACAGACGCTAGCACATCAAGCTACCCGAAACTGTCAAAATTTCCCAATCAATCTTGAACCTTATGCTTTAGCGATAAAGTTGAAAATCTAATAAAGATATTTGACAGATTGTAGTAGCTTGATGTGCTGGCATCTGTACCTACCTATAGTTTGTGCAGATGCTTAATAAAGTCAAATCTGTGGTAAAACGGTCCAATAATTACACGATTTCATAGGATTTTAAATTAATTAACTGTTGCGAAGTTGCGGGAGGTGGCTTTGTTATTGTTAAATTAAAATACTTGCGTAATTAATGATTTGCACATGTTTATTATTTTACAATACTCGCCTACACGATGGCCAAACAACAGTATCTTCGTTATGCCCACAGAGTTATAAACTAAAGGGTTACAATATAGACTTTATAGCTTCTGACATCTGTCTGATTTTCATTTTCTCCCTGGCAGACTAACTCTCTTATTTAACATCTTTCCACCTACTTCCTTCCTTTCCTGTCTTGTCCTAATTTTTATTAACGTCTTTTTCACTAACCAACTTACTCCAATTACTAACCTAGCCTGCCGATTTTTCACTGTCTTGCTCTCACCGAAAAACGCCATTGCACCAGCTTCAGCTCTACGGCGTAAATATTTGCCAAATAATATAAAAAAAATGTTATACGGGTGTAGCATCCTGAAAGATTGGTGTAAACTGTTAAATTATTAGTTCCAGACCACGAAATAATGGAGCAGATTATAATTTATTGCTTAAGTAAATGTATAAAAAACTAGGTAACAAATTGAGATATCTGCCATCCTACGTAGGTATAGAACGAGAATGTGCAAAAGTTTTGCGTGGAAGATTATATATCAGGAATTTACAAAATATCGGATATCATAAAGTATAATTATCTTGATTGGTAAATAAAGCATAGCTGTGATTTAGAGCTCCCGCAGGCTTTCAGATAATTCACACGTGTGCCAAGCAATACGTTCTCGAGCCAATCTTTTGATCCTATTTGGCGTTGCGTTTGCCAACCGAGGGCGACTGACACCAATCTTGTTTGACTCTAAACTATATTACCTACTGATTTATGGTCAGCTGATATCGACCATGAAATCCTTGCAGCACTAATGCGACTGGCCTTTTAGCGTAGCGTTGTATAGCTGTGTACTTTCTGAACGCTAAATGCTTTAAACGTCGAGAAAATAATATTTTCAATGTGCTTTTTTCGTTTGTTCGTATTCGGCTTTTGGGTAACGGTCACGTCAGCGACCAGTGTAAAAGTAACTAAGACTTGACGTGTGTGTGATTGTATTTCTGCGCAAAATATGGTCTGATAGCGGAAAAATCCTGAATGGCTTCCCCAACTAACACGAGGCATTGGCGATGGGAATATTTTAAATAAAACTGTCGATTACAACGTCCACATCTGGCGGAGCTCGCTATAATTAGTAGCTAGGTATAGCTACTTACATGCATAATAATTTCGTTGCCCACAGATCATTGATACATAACGAGTAAACAATGTGGGCTGCGCAGCGTGCCGATGCTCTGTAATGATGGGATCTATATCTGTTGCCGCGGATGTAGCACAGGTGTGCTCTGACAAGCAAAATAAACTCAACCGTAATCGATTTGAGCGTTTTAGAGCTAACAGTTGTTCTTATATCGATTGATTCTGTATTATGTTTAGGTAAGTGGGTATAATCGAGTGTGGTCGAAATATTCAGTTTTATTCTTGGATATGTTTTGTGTACTGCAACCCACATTCTTATATGTATGCTCGGTTGAAAACGTAAGGATTTATTAAGAGAGAATTCGGTCTAAATTTTAGGTTGTTTAATTTTTTGCTTCTTAGGGTATTTAGTATAAGGATCTTAATTAGTTACCTACCTTCTTAAGTTTAGGCGATAATCCTACATTAAAACAGCTGCGGGTTTTTATGTTATAGAGCAATAAAGAGCTTTTAATTAACTTGCAATGTTCGTATGTAACTTGTCCTCTTCAAATATAGTTTTTTTCTTTTTAGTCCACTTTAAAAAAAAAAAGCTTGTTCTTAATTATTTATTTTTTGTTTTTTTTTTTATTTTTTAAGAATCTCTTGCTAAATTGCTTTTCAAAATTCGTACTTAAGTGGATATCCATCCAATACTCACAAATAGGGGTCATTGACTTGAGCCATCTTGCACAAAGATGAAATATTTATTTTCAGCGGAAACCTTTGATATACTTTACTGAAATACATTATGCATAATTCATGTGATGCTGCAGTATTAAGGCTTGAGCAGATTAAGGCGGGCCGCGTCGCAACGCAACACTTTGCAAAAATCCTCCTTCATCACTTTCGTACATTTTCTATGAACCATCGCTGACTACAGGCAGGCCGCATCGCACTTTTTGGTATGAAAATGCGTTGCGCTGCGGCCCGTTGCGGCTATAGGTAATGTGCGTTTGGCTTTATTTTGCATCATTCATTTACCCGCACTGGGCCTGCGTGGTGGAATACGGGCCACTCCCTCTCACGGAGAAGAGGCCTTCTGTGTCCCAGTAGTGGGAACATTGTAGGCTGATTATACCGATTCATTTACGCCGCAGAATCATCACTTCACTACATAGTATAAAACAAAGTCGCTTCCCTGTCTGTCTGTCCCTATATATGCTTCGATCTTTAAAACTCCGCAACGGATTTTGATGCAGTTTTTTTTAATAGATAGAGTGATTCAAGAGGATGGTTTATGTGTATAATACATGCATAATATAGTAGAGAAACACTGATAATTAAAGAGCCATTATTTCTCGTAAAAAGTATAGGAAAAAAATCGTGATCATCATTGCACCCGTGCGAAGCCGGGGCGGGTCGCTAGTAAGTAATATGGTTGCGTCGATCGATATTCGTTTTGGACTTTTTTCTTTACTTGTGTTGACCTTGTTGTTAGACCTTGCTTCTTGCCAAATTTCATGATTCTTCTCTTCATTATTCTTCTCTTCATGATTCTTCTCTTCATTATTCTTCTCTTCATTATTCTTCTCTTCATTATTCTTCTCTTCATTATTCTTCTCTGCATTATTCTTCTCTTCGTGATTATTCTCTTGAACGGGAAGTACCCTCTAGGTTTTGATTTATTTGCGAGCATCAAAATATGCCGCGAAATCGCCGTAATTTTTTTCTTATTTCATTGACTTAGATCAGTCTTTCTCAAAGTGGCCGATAACGCCCCCTTGTGGGCGCTGGAGGCCCAGATTGGGGCGGTTAGTGGCCCAGAAAAAATGGGGGGCGTTTAAGTGGTTTAAGGGGGCGATGGCTGGTTTGTATACCTTTTTGAGAGCAGTGGTGATGAGAACACGAAGTGAAGTGCCTGCCTGGGTTTGAAGTCACGACCTCCAACCCGTAAGTCGGGAACGTTACCGCTGGGCCAACACTGCTCCCACCACTGCTGTTGTCTAGGTAGACATACTTCTTCACAACTTCGAGAAGCGACCCTTCTAAATAATAATAATAATATTCCACAACTTTCACACAACGCCATCTAGTCCCAAACTAAGCAGAGCTTGTGCATAAGCATTAATGCATTGAGTGAGTGTAATTTTTTTTTTAAACATGGTAAGTACTAAAAAAAATACTAAATTGTTTGATTTTGTAAGAATGAGGAATGCGTGAAGACAAGAAAGTTTGAAACAAACAAGAATAGACTCTCTATATAGGGTGACTGGTAATTAGTGATCGATACTTAAACACATGATTCTACTCATGACAACAAACAAGTTTTACTATGGGACCAAACCTGAAATCGCGAAAAAAAAATCAGGTGTTCCCCACATTTTGACGACTCGTACGAACATAAATGTAGGGAACAGCTGATTTTTTTTTTTCTCGATTTCAGGATTGGTCCCATTGTAAAAAAATCAGCTGTTCCCTACATTTTGACGACTCGTACGAACATAAATGTAGGGAACATCGCTGATTTTTTTTTCGCGATTTCAGGTTTGGTCCCATAGTAAAACTTGTTTGTTGTCATGAGTAGAATCATGTGTTTAAGTATCGATCACTAATTACCAGTCACCCTATATATCAATGTGTCATGTGATCAAAAAACTTAGTAGGTAGGTACTTATGTAATGGCTTTGGTACAGTTCGCTTTTCATGATTATATTTCGAGAATAAACCTGTGTGAATACTTTAGTCAGATTTATTTTATTATTACAGCGAGTCAATTCTGTAAAAATCTATTCTATTCTATTTTTTTATTATTTCACACAAAGCTGATTTCGACCATTCTACAAATTGCCTAAGGTGAATTGGAATAGCATGTGCGCAATTTTACTCTGTATAAATCTCAACGTGAAAACTTACGAAGTTAGCTGTCATTCCACCTGATGATAGGGATTTTCAATAGGTAGGTATTGACAACAGACTCACTTCCAGCTCACTTCACCAAGTTTTTACGGTGAGATTTTTTGCAGAACAGAAGACCAAAACCTTTTTTGCGTGCTGTTCCAGAGACGTAGTTTTACTTGGATAACTTTTACCCTCGTAAAACACAAGATGGTTTTAGGTATTATGTGGTCTAAGTATCTGATATGCACAAACAAAGAATACCAGAAAATGTTGGTCTGGGAGTGCTTATTCGGTACCTAAGTACAGACGCCAGCACATCAAGCTACTACAATCTGTCAGATTTCTTTAATAGATTTTCAACTTTATTGCTAAAGTATAAGGTTCAAAGTTGATTGCGAAAATCTGACAGTTTCGGGTAGCTTGATGTGCTGGCGTCTGTACAATAAACTGTTATTCGAAAACAATAGCGTGTGTCATGTGTCAGCAGTACCTACATCTCGAGCATAACGTAGGTAGGTATAGCACGAGCTTGCAATACCTACAGGAACATCTCTTATAAGAGTTCACTTCTGAACACATTGTTCGAGCGTTGACTATAATATAATGAAATGAACACCACTGTTGAGTTTTTAAACTTCGAACTACACCAAATTATTAATGAAAAGGAATTCGATTCCAGTGCTTGTCGCCTTTCATTTATTTTCGCTAATCGGCAAAGAAGTTTTAGGTATATTTTATTAAAACTAGTTTTTTCAACTTTAAAAAGCAGCTGAAGAAATGATCGTAGAGATTCGGCGAAACAGTAAAAAAATATAAGGAGGACTTCCCCGACCAGGGTAGGTATTTTTTTTTTTGTTGGCCGGATTTTGCATGTTGAATTTTGGGCCCAATATGACTGATCTTCTTTGTTTGTAATTTTATAGGTATATAGGGGGTAATCTCTGAAACTACCAGTCGGATTCGGAAAACTTTTTTTTGCATATACAACGTGTAACGTTAAATGCGCAAAACCTCACACACCCCAACTGATTTTTAATACAATTGACCTATTTCAGAGAGAAAATATCAATCAATCAATCAACTCAGCCTATCGCAGTCCACTGCTGGACATAGGCTTCTCCCAGACTGCGCCACAACACCCTGTCCTCCGCCTTCCGCATCCAGTCTACCCCAGCTACCTTCTTTAGGTCGTCCGTCCATCTAGCTGGGGGGCGTCCCACACTACGCTTGCCGATACGCGGAGAGAAAATAAGTCATTAAAAAAAATTTAAAGGATTTATGTGCTGTTTTAGTTTTACTGGCCATTCTGATCGTTTTTTGCGTCTTTTTTTTTAAATATGACCTATATTAAAAAGTGGTTCAATTAATTCTGCTCGTTATTCTGATCAAACTATTTTCAGGTTTTGCACATTTAACGTTACACGTTGTATAGCTACACGCACGCACGCGCGCACGCGCGTTGCACGTTGTACACTTGAGAGCAATAAAATCGCACACCTTGACTTTTTTTGTTAAGGCAGTTTTTTTTCATGAATCTGAATAAATTTTAAAAAACACACACACTAATTGAAAGTCTACCTCATTACCTTTCTAATGATATCAAATACAGTGTAAAAAAATACCCAGAAGAGGTTTTACGGCACAAAACTCAACAAACGGGTAAAATTACCCAATTTCGCTTAAGAAATAATGAAAATCAAACTCAAAATCCTTGATCAAATTGTTTATTAATAGGGTGTATTCCCTCCCCTAGCCTTAATTACAGCTCTTAATCGGTATTTCATGGACCGTAATAATTTTACCATGAAATCTTGTGGTATAGCGTTCCACTCCTCTTCAATGGCAAGTTGAAGCTCTCGGAGGCGCGTAGGAGCAGGGCTTCTTGCTCGAACTCTTCTTTTTAGCTCATCCCAGACATGCTCAATCGGATTGAGATCAGGACTACGAGCTGGCACCTCCATCGCGGTAATTCCAACGTCTTCCATGTAGCCGCAAACTATTCTATTCTAGCCACATGCGGTCTGGTGTTGTCATGCATTAGTAGAAAATATTCTCCCATAAGCCACGCAAGCGGCCTCACATGTCCTTCAAGCACTTCTTCGACGTATCGTGCAGCCGTCAAACCTCTCGATCTCGGAGCGTTATTCGCCCCAGTGATGAATACAATGTCAGTTTTAGTGTCCAATATTATGCCACCCCAAAACATACACGATCCACCGCCAAAAGCCACACGTTCGCTTATGCAGCATTGTGAAAATCGCTCTGATGACCTTCTGTAGACCCTAGAGCGTCCATCATGACCATGTAATGTCATTCTGCACTCATCAGAGAACATAACAGACCGCCATTGGTTATCCCTTTATAGGGCAGAAGATCCTGGCTTGTATTTGGACACTGCCCCTTCTCATGTATGAAATTGTGCAAAACATGGTGCAATGCATAATGGTACTTTGCATTTGACACACAATTTTGCTCTTTTTTCCAAGAGCTTTACTGCTGCATTTGTCTAACGTTTAGTTTAGCCGAGAAGATTCAAAATGTATGGTGTCCAATATATGGACAGATCCCTATAAAGGGTTATACGTCCAATTTAAATGTTCCCTGGCAAATTGTAGTCGGGCTTGTCGGTGAGCTGTGGTCAATTTGGGACCATTTGCTGGGCGATGTGAAGTCAGTCCTGCTTCACCAAGTCTTCTTCTGACTGTCCACCGACTTATACTGACATTGCGAACTTCTCGAAGCTCTTGTCCCAGTTGAACCGCATTCAGTTGCCGATTTCTTAGACCTCGACACAAGAAAGCGGTCATCACGCCCTGGTGTTCTGCGTCGCCGGCCAGATCCTGGTCGCCGAATGTAGCCACCGGTCTCTGGAAACCTCTGGTACACACGACGAACAGAGTAGAGGCTCAAATTTAGTCGCCGAGCAACTTCACTTTGATTATGGCCTGCTTCGAGCAAGGCATTAACTTGAGCGGCTTCTGCGGGCGTGGTATCCATATTTTTCCGTATGTTTTCAGTAGAGATGTTATCACGTTGACCTTCGGTATGAACCGATTAAAAATAGAAAAAACCGACCCTTTTATACCTGCGGGTAAGGGGTGCAAGTAGTGACAATGTTAACGGGTGAATTTGGCTAATTTGGTGTTCGGCTGGTTTCTGTAAGTTACGTGAAAGTCAATGATTTTAATTTTGTGTTTTTTTAAAGCTAAGCTTGTATTCTTTAATTTTGCCTAATAATTTGTACTCAATATTTTTAGATTTAAGAAAAAAATCAGTAATAAACCAAATTACAAGGGTAGTGCAATTTTATTGCTCTCAAGTGTATATAGATAGCTTAATTCTTGAGGACGGCTCCTTAACATCACGCTATAACCAAAAAAAAACAGAAAGAATGCTTAGCTAAAACCAAGTGGTAGCGCGGGCAGGTGACGCAATACGACAGGCTATGTCGGGGGAACAAGAAATGTCACGCCGACGGAGTCGCTGGTAGAAGCACGTTAACAATAACTTGATGTTCTGTCTACGAACCTAGTGTAGGTATTCCGTGGTAAGTAAAAGTAGGTAGGTACAGACGCCAGCACATCAAGCTACCCCCAACTATCATATTTTCCCAATCAACTTTGAACCTTATGCATTAGTGATAAAGTTGAAAATCTATTACCTAAAGAAATTTGACAGATTGTAGTAGCTTGATGTGCTAGCATCTGTACATAAGTGCTGGTTAACTTAATCATTTTAAATAGGTAGGTTAATCTACCTAACGTAATTTTAAGAATATCCCTATAAAGTCACGAATGACGCAAGTTTCTTAGCAATAAAGTTTAATCTAAAGTGCAAAGTCATATAAAACACATTAAAGAAGGAGTTTATTGTAAACAAGTGCAGTTGTTGGTACCGTCACGATCAGTCAATGCTGGCTCACTCCATAATGCGGCCGCAACGCCCAATAACGGGCGACCAATCGGAACGCTCCATTAGAATCGGCACGCCCCCAGCCTGCGCTTGCGCCGATAACAGAGCCGCGACGCTTGTCAGTTTTTCAGTTGCTTTCATAACAGAAGGTCCTCCTCTTGGTTCGTTAGTGAAATTAAGAGACAATGACGTCGTTGAATGGTGATGTTAATTCTGTGAGTAAATTAAAGTTCAGTGTGGACAGTATTTTGGGTTTGGATAATCATCGGTCGAGTGCGGCGATGACGGAAGTGGCTCGGAGCCAGGAGCCGCCGTGCGCGGGGTGTGTGGCCGCGCTGTACCGCTGCTGCAGGGACGAACCACCCCTGCTCCAGCTGCCATTGCCACTTCCATACACACATTTACATCCAGCGTTAAGGCCTACAACTGGTAAGTTTCCGTTTTTAACTTGAATAAACTTTCTGTTTTCGTCAAGAGCTTCTACGTCGTTTGTGGATAAACCACTTAATATGTGTCTACTGCTGAGATATTCAACACACTTGTGCAGTTAGTTTTAGCGCTATCGTTCTGGTTCCTCTTGCATATTTTCTGTACCTAGGTGAAACTGAGTATCTATGGGAAACTATTATCAGTAACCTTTATCCTTAGTTGCTTTGAGAGATTAGGCTAGGTCTAGAAGAAGTGCCGAATTGTTTTTTTTTTTCCAGTACTTAATAGAAGGTAAACTTCTTATACAACGAAAAATAAAAGTCAACATTTTGTAAAACTTTTGAGTTTTTTGTGATCAATTCTAAGAAGTACGAACCTATTTTTAAAGCATAGGTATACCTAATGGATGGTGACTTTTTCACCTGCGTTTCGCTTTTGTTTGATACAGGGTGTCATACTGAATAATCCTATGAACCTAGACTGCATGGAAGGTGCACAAAAACACTACCTTCTTCCCAACTGTTGTATTAGAAAGTTTTTTATGTTTATATAGGTAACATTAGACTCTCCATACTTAAGTGCTGGGTCGTTCTTTGGCCAAAGAATTAGCATTGCCATTCAACGTGGCATTGCTGCCAGTCTTCTGGCCACGATTCCGGATGACAGCGATGTGGAGTTCTTCGACGCTTAAGTGTCCTTGGTTTTTGTGTTTATTTGTATAGTAAGTTGATAGTCATTCACTTATTATCTAGTGTGAACAGGTAGTAGCTAAGTTCTTAAATCTTAAAAATAGAGCAATATTGAAAATGTTTATGGCTTATGATTCTTTTCGCTCTTTTTGTACATGTACATATTATTATATGTAAGTACATTTAATGATGGTAAGACAACGGTGCGGCTTAAAAGAAGATGCGGTAACAAAAAATGAAAAAAAAAAGTTTGGTCGTGTTAAGAGAATTAATGAAAGGCGACTAACGAAAGGTATTTACAAGGCAGATGTAAGTGGAAACGCCTTAGGAGCATATATAGCGACCTTATTGGTGATGTTCTTCAGAAAGATCAGGTTCGTAGTAGGTACTCCCAACCGGCGTGTGTGTAGGTATGACATGTACCTATGAACGTAAACGGCCCAAAATGAGTATGCATGTGTGGCGTTCTTTAGTTTTTGATTACCCCCATGTGAAGAAGGCGTGAGTTTATGTTTGTGTGTATATTTGTTTCCACATGATATTATTTATTATTTACTTCCATAGCAAAATAATAACAATTCATTTTATTCTTGCATTATTTTATAAAGCGAGTGCATCTCGTTTATGTCTTTTACTCTGTAAAACGCTTTCATATTAGTTGAATGAAAAAAAATTTTAAAATAACCATTTTATTCAACCAATTTTGTACGTATCCCACAAAATTGGCTCATAAAAGCTGTTGTAGGTACATCTCTAAAAATTGTTTGAATTAAATTGGTTAGGATTATACTATTTCTACGGCTTTAATATTAAAGAAAACCTATGACTGAAATGAGGATGTTTTTCAAATATATCGTTAACATAGGGTCATAGAAATAATCAACCATGTTTAGGGTGTGCCTTGACGATGCCCCAATTTTCTTACTTAACTTTTAATCATTAGGTACGTTCAAGTGTTTAGTATTTTAAAACTTCTGAATGTTGAGAAATCTTCACAAACGTGTCTTCTGAATGTCGAGAAACCTTCCAACTCAAATTTTTCAAACTCAAACTCAAACTCTCAAACTCAAAGCATTTATTTCAAGTAAACCAATTATAGGCACTTTTGAATTGTCAAGGGGTCAGTCAGTCAGAAAGATGAAGCTAGTTGCCCATTCCAAAGCGAAGTAGGTACCTGTGGAGTAGAACGGTTGAAAACGTTGAAAACGTTGCTGCAACCCACTCGTGGGTTGCAGCTGAAAATCAGCGTCAGGTGATACACACTGTGTTGTCATCTGACATTATGCTGAGCTGAGGCCCTTTTGGCATTATAGTCTTTGTTTACTGTTTTATAGATTTAATGTGTATTTATTTTGATGTAATGCCAATAAACGCATTTTCTTTCTTTCTTTCTTTCTAACGGGCAAGAAACTCCACGGACACTCTTTTAAATCATAAAAATTGTTACAACATTTTGGTTACATCATTCAAGTTAAAATTACTTATACATAGTTAAAATTATATAGTTATCGAAGCTATTGGGTTCCTTGATTTGGGGCTACAATTTCTTCGTCAGATTTGCCTATTTAAGCCATTATGGGTTAGGCCACATACGATCATATAAAAATCAACGGCTCTGAAGATCACTTAATTTTTGGCCCTTTTTTGAAATCTGAAAATGTTCTCCTGACCAAGGGGCTCCTATCTGAAACTTTTTAAATATAGGTATTTTCGGTGTTCTCTGCTCATACCACACCTACTCAGCTATCAACTTTTCGCCCTGAATATGCTTGCTCAAAACCCTCTGGGCTCCCCTACCAATGGCTTGTAGGGTACTAATTTTTTTTTAAAAAAAAAAGGTGGAATATTGCATTGCGTTTCAAAATACTGGCCGTTTTACTAGTAAAAAAAAAAAACTGCAGCCAAATAATCATTTTAAAAATGTTTTAAAAAGAAAACTTTAATGGCATCTTACATTCACTTTGATATGAAAAGGCCAGTTTCCGTTCAGTTGAAATAAATCCTATTTTTTTTTATCCTTACATAATCATGATTTTTATAAATATTTGGTGTCTAATCCTCCGTTTTAGGCACCTAAAAGAAGAAGTGTTATATCTTACTTTATTTTGTGGTCTTTTAATAATGCCAAGACGTTACGTGTTTTACCTGTTTTAAATGATAGAATAAGTAACTGGTAACGACCGGCAACCATGGAATAATATCCGTGGTCATACAGTGTTGCAATGACCTAGTGAAATAAGTTAGGTATAGTAGATATCTCCAACTGTGATTACTATAGCCTTATAGGTACTAGGATCATGTTCCCCGTAAGATATAAGTATAAGATAATAAAATCATTAAAAATCCTTAAAATAGCTCACAAACAGTAGTACAAGTTTGCGAGGTTGCAAATATTTTTATTTCTGTTTAAGATTGCCTACGGGATAGCAGTGCGCTCTTTTTTTTTGACACTCCAGCATTCCAGCAAACCGTATTGGTTTTCTTTTCCAAAAGCTATATGTTTTTGAATGTTTTTGAATGATCAAGACTTTCTTACCAACCCAATATAATTTAAAAACTAGTATTTTAGCTGTCTAAAAATTACTGTTGTGATAAAATAGCAAAACAGAAACTTAGTCAGAATATCAATTTTATTTTGTTTTTCTTTTTTTCCCTAGACTAGTCCTTATATAAGGACAAAGCTATTTTTTCTAGATTAAAACCCCACAAAATAGTAATGTTTTGACAATTATAATACTAGCTTTGAAATTATATAAAATGATCAATACAATTAGCATAAAATATATTATTAAAATCTCGATTATGATTGTACCTAATGTATTCTTGGTCAATCCCTAGTATCAGGTAGGATGGATGACACTGACAGCTCACTGCACGCTCACTTCACCTAAGTTACAAGATACATACAACGTGTAACTTTACATGAGCAAAACCTCAGACACCCCAACTGATTTTTAATTCAATTGACCTATTTCAGAGAGAAAATAAGTCATTAAAAAAATTGAAAAGGTTTTATGTGCTGTTTTACTTTCACTGGCCATTCTGATCGTTTCTTGCATCTGCGACGACGCCTTACCGAGGGAGGAGTCGTCACCGGGCCGCTGCGCCGCGCTGACATTGGCTTGCTTGACCTATTAAAAACCAGAGAAGGTATTTTCAGGTTTTGCGCATTTAACGTTACACGTTGTATACAACGTGTAACATTAAATGCGCAAAACCTGAAAATAGTTTGATCAGAATAACGAGCAGAATTAATTTAACCACTTTTTAACATAGGTTAAATTTTTCAAAAAATCTTCATTAAAAACGTTGCCGTGTCTATTTATTAATAGGTCAAGCAAGCCAATGTCAGCGCGGCGCAGCGGCCCGGTGACGACTCCGCCCTCGGTAAAGCGTCGTCGCAGACGCAAAAAACGATCAGAATGGCCAGTAAAACTAAAACAGCACATAAAACCTTTACAATTTTTTTTAATGACTTATTTTCTCTCTGAAATAGGTCAATTGAATTAAAAATCAGTTGGGGTGTCTGAGGTTTTGCGCATTTAACGTTACACGTTGTATATAATATGGTTACAGAATCGTACCTACTGTTGTACGCTCTTTTAACTAGAAGTTACTAGAAAATCAACGAAAAATATTGTTTCATAGATAAGTACTTATTTTAACTATCTAGTGATGTAATAAAAATAAACTAGAACGTTGTTTAAGTTTCTTTACACGCTTCACAGGTGGGGCCCTCTCTTGCGGGAGGGATATGAATTTGCCACGGGTTTGAACGCCACTGCTCTAACACCATCAATCTAATCCACGCACTTGTCCACCCAAACGTCACCCGTGGTTGTTGTAGCTCTTAGGCGTCTAAAGGACTGTGGAATCTTGTACGAAGTTATGGCTATTCGCCAGCCATACCAAACGTGGCGTACCCATAATTGATTTCATCTATAATTCTCCTCTGACTATCCTACTGCTATGGTTGTGTATGGGTCCATGGTATGACAGTGGCAGCAGACTGGTAATGGCGGCAGTACCATAAAAATTGTTGCAGCTAGATGGGCGCACTATCTACATTCCAAGTGTTTAAAATAGAACATATGTTAAATTATAGATACGTTCTCCTCTTTGAAACGTTTTCTTTTATTTCCAGTATATCGCCTCCCTCTTCCTTCATCATCACCGCCGCAACAGTCATCCGCACCTCGATGTGACGTCACATCGAGCGGCAAGAGGAAGCGGTCGTGGTCCCGCGCAGTATTCAGCAACCTTCAACGAAAGGGACTCGAGCGACGGTTCCAAATTCAAAAGTATATCACAAAGCCGGACAGGCGGCAGTTAGCGGCAACGTTAGGACTTACTGATGCTCAGGTATGGGGGTTCTATTTAAGGCATAGTTTAAGATCGATTTTTCCACAGTCTGGTCACTTTTATCTGCAGATTTTATACGTCTGTTAGAAAAATCTGTCAAACTCATAATTATTCCTCAGGTAAGTTTATCTGACGGTTAAAAAATCGGTCCCTAACGAAATATTTTTCTTAGCTGGATTGTGATTGAATTGAACTGCTAGGTTTTAATTTAGATAGGTATATAGGCACCTACTTACATATGTTAGTTTGGGTATACCTAGCTGTAGAGAAATCACGAGACAAAAAAAAATCCAGACTTTGGATTGAACTAAGGTGTGAGCCATGTAGTATATGTACGGGATAGGTTGCTGGTTTTAGAGCGTAGGCGTGTTCGATTATGCTCTCAATATTGAGTATGTGTTGTTATGACCTTAGGTCGCGTAGTGTGCGTAGCAAAAGAGTTGGTGAGAGGGTACACAGATTTATCTATTTATTTTCTATCATCCACCCCCCTCATCCACACCCACTACAGTCAAGACGCTTTAAAAAAATCACAGATTCTGTGTGGTCGAAATGTCGGGACAGGGAAATCAATATATTGGGTTGGGGAAAAAGTATTGAGAGATAACTGTTGGCAGATGGTGTTGGTATTAAATATTGCGCAACACTAATCAGATTGCGTCATAATTATGGGCAGTTGATAGGTCATACTTCAGTCTACAATTTTTGTGCGGACAGCTCGTACGTCGTCAATCGTGTCGAAAGTTATATTAGTGTACAATGAGTGAAATTTCTGTAAAAATTCGTTATATTTTGTTATTTTACTATGAGAAAGGCAAAAATGCTGCGCAAGCCCGGAATAAAATTTGTGCTGTTTATGGTCAAGATGCTATATCAAATGCAACAGCGTGTAGGTGGTTTGCTCGCTTCCGTTCCGGAAATTTTGATGTGAAAGATGCATCTCGCTCCGGTCGACCTACCGTGGTAAATGTTGACAAAATATTGCAAAAAATCCATGAAGATCGACATATAAGCACTCGTGATATTGCTCAAGAACTTAATATTGACCACAAAACAGTTTTAAATCATTTGCATAAGGCTGGATACACAAAGACGCTTGATGTTTGGGTGCCGCATCAACTGACTCAGAAAAATTTGATGGACCGGATTAGCATATGTGAAATGTTATTGAAACGAAACGAAATCAAGCCATTTCTGAAGAAGTTAATAACGGGCGATGAAAAGTGGGTAAAATATGAAAATATGGTTCGAAAAAAATCGTGGAAAAAGCGAGTTGAACCAGCACAAACGACTTCGAAGCCAGCATTGACGCCTCATAAAGTTATGCTTTGTGTGTGGTGGGACTGGAAGGGGATCGTATATCATGAAGTGCTAGAACCCGGTCAAACAGTTGAATCTAATCTCTATTGTCAGCAATTAACTAGATTACTGCAAGCAATTCAAAAAAACCGTCCAGAATTAATCAATAGAAAAGGTATTGTCTTCCACCACGACAACGCCAGACCGCACACATCTTTTATGACGCAACAAAAATTGAGAGAGCTTGGCTGGGAAGTTTTGGTGCATCCACCATATAGCCCGGATCTCGCACCTACAGATTATCATTTGTTCCGATCTCTACAAAACTTTCTTAATGAAAAAAAAATTACATCAAAAAGAGACTGTGAATATGAGTTGTCTGAATTTTTTCGCCAGAAATCCCAGAAGTTCTATACTGACGGAATTATGGATCTACCCATAAGATGGCAAAAGGTCATAGATAATAACAGTCAATATGTAATGAAATAATATTCATTCTGATTAAAGCATCATTCAATTTAATATTGACAAAAAATCTCTCAATACTTTTTCCCCAACCCAATTACTTGAATATACCCACGTTGCATAGGTAAGCACACCAAACAATTGCTAAAGGTATCCACAATATGCGTGTAGTTCAAAGCCATGGAAGTTTCAATATCTAAAATAAACGACGAATACTTAAATGAAGACCATAGGTAACTAGACTTTACCTAATTGTGTAAACTCTGTGTTAAGGAGTTTTGGAATGCTTACTCCGTGTCATTCGAAAGTAATACCTATTGGAATTTGTTTTTGTGGATGGAAACAAAGATAGCGCCACAAGGTTATTTTGGCACATGTCCAAAATCGGAACTAACGCCGCCATCTTGTATTGTTAATACATTTTTCAAAACAATGCACAAATGTTTACCAACAGCGCCCCTCCGTCAACTTCATTGAGCTCCAAAAGGTTGCCTACATAATCAAAAAGGTTGACGCAGTTAAATGAAAAAAATAATGGCCACTTTTCCCAAAAACGTTAAACGAAAGCCATTTATTAATTTAAAAATATATAAATAAAGAAAACTTTAATGGCATCTCACAAACACTTTCATATCAAAAGGCCAGTTTCCTTAGCTTTGTGACGTATTTGATAAAAAAGGTTGAACATAAATTATGTAAAGAATATCCCGAATATTATAATAGATAAAAAAAAAAAGATTTCCTAGACAATTTTGGAGATTTACAAGATGGCTTCGAATAGTGTTACGCTCGTCGGTCGCGTAAGAATACGCTCACGTTAAATGGAAGTGTATAGTGTAGCACAGTAGCCCTGACGATCAGTGAGCGCGACTCCATGGTTTTAACACTATTTCTACCCTGATTGCCAGGGAATTTATATCTAAAGGGAATAGAATAGAATATTGCTTATCTGTGCTGCGACAAATAAAGTTGGTTATAATTTATAAAAAAAAAGTATCTCTAGAACATTCCTCTTCTTCTTACTTTTCGTTGTACTCTCAATGCAGAAGTTCACGACCACACACGGCGCGTCTCCAAGTTATGCGGTATTCTGCAGTGTGGATCGCTCGGTAGTCTGCCTCCAGCTTTCTTGATCCAACATCCCTCTAGGGTGTGCAATAATAAGGAAATATGAAAATTTCACGAAAACATGACATTTCCAGGTACCCCTAAATATGCAATTTGTGGTACGTGTCACGTACGAGGCTCGGCATTGGCGGCATTGGCGCGCGGGCGATGGGGCCTCTTGGCCGCGGTTCGTGGTGTAACTAGTATAGAAATTATCCTTTGTGCTATGTCTTACTAATTCCTACCATTTTCATTGAACCTCAATGTTCTTACCGAGAGGTATTCTATAAATCATAACGCTCATAGCAGTAGATTTTTTAATTCCTTTTGGTTGTATCAATTTTCCGTTAATCGCCCATAGCGCTGCCATTGTGGCTTTACATAGGGATTAACACGGGATTTCATTGCTGTTCATCTCAAAAATGCCCCCAGTTTGACTTCAAATTCAAATTCAAATTCTTTATTGCGTACTTCTTCAAAGCATTCTGGTACCTACAACGTCCAATGTCTACCAATGTCGCTTTCTCTCGTTTTCTTTTAATGAGATAGGTAGATGAACAATTCATCAAACGGTTATCTTTAAAAGAGTCGCCTTTGGCGATAATAATATCGTACAAATTTAGTATCGCTTGGCAGGAGGAGGGGTAATTGGGAGGGGGGGGCGAGTGAGGGGTGCCCTTCTCCCCTGGCACCACTTCCATGAAAAGGTAACGCACCGTTCTTGGAAAAAACAACCTATGCTCAATGGTTTAAAAAAAAATAGCCACGAAGGGGATGGTGGGGTCTGAGTTGCTCGCTATGCTCGCTCACAAGACCCCGCCATCCCCTTCGAACCTAACCTGTCCGAGTCGTGGTGCCCCGAGTGCCGAGCTTGTTTCGTTCGCTCTTGCATCCTAAGTTCTCCTAGTAACAGTAGTAGCATTGTCTTTTGTACACACATACGATCAGTACCTAGTGGGTGTACACCAACTTTCTTCTGAACAGAATTTCTAGGTTGTTATAAAAACAAATAAAACAACAAAACATCCATATTTTTTTTTTACCTTTCGTTTTATTGATTTTGCACAACATATTATCGTTTTTTTTCTCGTTTTATTGACAACATTTTACACCACGGACAATATATTAGGACAGATTTGGTTTTCAATCGCCCATTTTAACGTTTCGTTTTCGCTTTTTATCTGATTTAAGGGTACATTTTTATTTATTAATCTCGAAGAATATGCAGAGTGGTAGCGTTATAATCGGGGACCCAACCTCGACCAGCTTTAACCCCTTTTATCCCCCATCTCCTGCCAAACGATAGGTACTAGGTCCAACCCGCACACTGTTCACAGGCACATAATAAAAAGTATTTCATTCGTCCTTTGACGTATTTCGTATGCACTTCCTAGGAATGTGCAATGCAACAAAATCATAAAAAAATGTTTTCAAGATTTTATTTTACCACTTTGTCGGCGTGGTTAATATGTATATCCATGCCAAATTATAGCTTTCTAGTACTAAGATTCTCTGAGCTGAACTGCGGACGGACGGACGGACAGACGGACATGACGAAACTGTAAGGGTTCCTTGTTGACTAGGGAACCCCAAAAACGAATCAGAATCATCCTATTGTATAATCACGCAAGTATGTAGGTACTATAATCCCGTACACATGCAAACACTCAGCACGTTAAATTATTTTATTGAGAAGCTATTGAAAACTAATATGCATTATGTGTTGAAAGCTATTATGGATTTAAGCGTAGGTAGGTATGGGCTCGCGAAACGTATTCGCCAGCGAAAATAATTCCCAAATTATTTTCGGTGTTTACCGCGAAGTTTTTTAAATATTTGAGTTATTATGTTGTAGTAGTAATACTGTGACGCTTACCTATAGGTTCGTCATCATCTGCCTATTCTTTTCCCAACTAGATATGTTCCAATAAATATGTTGTCGACTGCCAGATACAAATGTACGTAGGTAGGTACTAGACTATTTAACTGAATGTAAAGTTAAACGTAACATCATGCTTGCATTTCCCGTAGGGGTAAACGATTTCTAGTTTGGCCCCATAGTAAAAGTTGATCATATTGATTAGTACAATGACCCCTAAGAGGTTTTCAATTATTACCTACAATACTACACCCTGTATACTGGACCTCACGCTCATCAGTCCCGGTTGCGTCGACCCCTAGCCTCTAAAGCTATAATAGCTAGACCATAGAGACTAGCAGTGAGGTTTAATTAACCGATTTAGGTAATATCGAAAATCACTAAAAATCAGATATAACTTAGGTAGGTACCGAAGTCTGTGTTATGGTAGCACCGCGTGGCTCTAGCGCTCCGCTGCGTCAAATTGTCGATGTCGTACGAAAACATCTGTATCCGATAATGGTTCTTAAACGATAGCGCCCGCCGCAGGCGGTGTGGCGCCGGCGTCGCCGCTGGCATGGTGTGAAACTGTTAAAGTTGCCTTATATGGACAGTATTAAGAAGGTAGATAGATATCTATTACTTAGCCCAATGTTGCGATCACACAACATTTAGAGCATGTGGTAATCTTCGTTCCGTATCAACGGCGTTAGGTACGCCCATGGTACCTATATACTACATGATTTTTTTTACCGTGTCCCAATTTTTACAGGGTGTTCTACCCATGAATATGAGCAACTTTCACTATGGGACCAAACTGAGATCACAAAAAAAAATCAGCTGTTTCATACATTTTGGTCAAGTAGGTATTGAACTTTTGTATTAAACAGGTGATTTTCGTGATTTCAGAGTTGGTCCCACAGTGAAAATTGTTCATGTGTAGGAGACCCTGTAAAAATTCGGAGACTGTAAAGAAATCATCCAGTATAGTATGCCTATAAATTATCTCAAAAAGTACACCAAAATGGCAAAATCGACGCTATTATTATCGGTGTCAATCCGAGGACATGTTATTAATTAAAGCCGTCGGCTATCGAGTTTATGAACTCTGACTTTATCCTTGACCTATACATTTAGCTAACTTGTCCGTGTTACTAAACAATATTTTTGTTCACAGGTCAAAGTGTGGTTTCAAAACCGCCGCATGAAATGGCGGCACACGAAAGAAGGGCGCGGCGGCTTAGCGGGCACCACCGGCTTACCGGGACGGGACCCAGACTCCACCAATGATGACAACGAAGATATTGACGTCGACACACTCAGTGATTAGTTGGAACAATGGTCTAAGGTGTTTTAAATTCAAAACATTTTATGAATCATCTTGTCTTGAGTTTCATGCCTTTTTGCCGCGAAGCAGCAAGCTGTTTCGGCTTGAAAGGTATGAGGGCCGGAGAACTAACTAACGACTTTTGTCGCTTAAGTTGTCGATGCACGAGGACATTCCGGAGGATATGCTGCAGCATAGCTATAGGTGATGGCGGTCGATGGCCTGAATACCAACGTTTCTCTTAAAAATCTCTTAGTTTCATGTCTTTTTCAATCTTGCGGGTTGCTAAAGTAAGGTGTCCTCTTTGTCGGAACGGACGAATGCCGTCGCCGTCAGGTACCAAACTGGGGTAGATTTCGGTTTTATTATTTGTCATCAATGGCAGGGTTACTGCAGGCAGTATTTGTCAAGAGTTTACATGGTTAAAAAACAATAATTGGCGAGAAAGTAAAACTGATTGGTAGCGTTGTTGTTATATTTTTCCATGTTATAATTCATCAAAAATTTAAGTCACATTGTTATAAGTACAATTTTCAAAAATTTTGTTAAAATATTTTTTAAGATAATATATCTAAGCCTATTTTGTACATTTCTTCTTTAAAGTGCACATAAGACAAATTTATTACATTATTTTGATATCAGATATTTTAATAGACTTAATATAATTATTTATTATAAATCAACCTAAATCATTTCTATTCGTTTGTGAACAGTAAATCATATTTTTGTAGATAATAAACATTTTATTCTAGTATAACTACTGTAATTTTTAATAGCTGTAGGGTTCATCCCTTCCACTGTCAAGAAATCTCCTAGAGATCGGTAACAATAGAAAAAGTAATCGTGTCTCATTAGTGACAGTTGAGCTACAAACAGACAAACAGCACGGGCAGACTATAAAGGTGAACATCCACTGGTCCGCACGCACGCTTGCAAGGCTCGGTGCGGGCGGTACCGATAGTGGAGCACGCAAAGGATATTGGGTTGATTTGTATGAAACAAAGCAAACCAATATCCGTTGCGTGCCGGGCGTGCGTTGCGGGCGCTGCGGACCAGTGGATGGTCACCTTACATTGTAATGCAAGCGCACGATACAGCCGCACCGCATCGCCCTTCAATATATAAACGTGGTTCGGGCTGCGGCCCGCCTGTAGTGCGATGGTTCATACACAAAATATACGCAAGTGATGTAGGATTTTTGCGGTACGGTTCACCCAAATGTGCGTCACTTTATAGTGAATCTACAACACAGATCTATGAATCTGCTCTATGACATGATAGCGGAACATCATAGCTCACATGGTAGGATGTCTCCTACCACGTGGGAGGGAGGGGAGCTAACTTACTAATCTCATCGCTTAAGACTACACCACCATCTTACAAATGAATGTGCAATTTGTGTGGTTTCGGTGGGTAATGTGGATATCAGAAGTTAGAAATACTTATGTGCAGTGCTTCTGCTGGGAGTGGAGGATTTTATCTAAATAAAATAACGCAATAGTGCAATACATCCTTTTATTACATTTAAATTAATTTACAAATAGAAAGAGCTGTTACACAACAAGGATAGGTGTTAAAATATAAATTTACATTTGATAGGTGAACAGGACAGTGCATGACAAAATATTAAAAAGTAGTTTTTTAGAGTAATCACTAAAAGGAAATTCACCAAAAAAGAAGTTATTGAAAAAAAAAATAATAATAAACTGATAAATAACTTCTACAAAAATGTATACTTATTGCAAAACGATTGCCATAAATACTTAACCGCTTGGGTACGGATTTATTACTTTCGCTATCACTATCATAAAATATATTCCTTGTTTTTGACAAATGGGGCAGTGTATCGCAAATAATGTTCACCGGAATACTGAATTGCCTCTTCTATTATGACTGATACAAGCTAAAATAAAATGCCTAACCTCAAATAACGTTTTAGACACGTCATCCGCTCCCAAATGTACCCACAAGGGGTTAAGTAATTTAGGTGTAACAAGACTCGCATCAACACAAAAGTATGGTAATTCCTACCAATTTAGGTTCTACGATATGTTCAACGTAAGATTCTACATAAAACATCCTACACAACTAACATTTGATTAGCTACATAAATTTTACCTATTTTGGCTTTAACACATTTAGACCCTATCTAATAATCTACAAGTTTCACTTTGCTCTTAGCGTATGCGTCGCTAGCGTCTTTATCGTAGTCTTGTGAGGGACTACTGCTGTGCTCGGTGTGCCTAAACCCGTGGCCCCTGTACCCACCTCTATGTCCGTATGGCCTCCTCCTTCCGGGAGGATAGCCTTCCTCTTTCCACCTGCCGTCATGACTCGGACTTTCATAACGATTATAGCTGTCATAGCGAGGGGCTCCTTGCTCGCGATTCGGATACTTATCGTATCTATTTGAGTAGTATGGCGGTCTTTCCTCATCGTTTCTCCTGTCTTCCCTAGGTTCTGGTTCTTGATACCGCCGTCTCTCTGTGTAGTGTGAGTTCTCTCCATATTCTGATGGCCTTGGTCTCTGCGACGTCGATGTGGACTCTCTGTTGGCTTCCCACACCGGTATCCGCGGCGGAGGAGGCGTAACGCTTCGAGATTTACTCTTGTCCTCTCGTTTCTTGTCGTTCGACAAGGATTCTCTGCAAAGTTAAAATCGAACGATATAGAAACAATATTACCAAACGCAGTGTCGAGAAATCTTGTGCTAAATAAATTTTATTTGATAATTATTTAAAGAACGAGAGTGTATGTATATATATACAACGTGTAACGTTAAATGCGCAAAACCTCAGACACCCCAACTGATTTTTAATTCAATTGACCTATTTCAGAGAGAATATAAATAAGTCATTAAAAAAATTGTAAAGGTTTTATGTGCCGTTTTAGTTTTACTGGCCATTCTGATCGTTTCTTGCGTCTGCGACGACGCTTTACCGAGGGGGGAGTCGTCACCGGGCCGCTGCGCCGCGCTGACATTGGGTTGCTTGACCTATTAATAAATAGACATGGCAACGTTTTTAATGAAGATTTTTTGAAAAATGTGACCTATATTAAAAAGTGGTTCAATTAATTCTGCTCGTTATTCTGATCAAACTATTTTCAGGTTTTGCGCATTTAACGTTACACGTTGTATAAATCCTCATTTGAGCGTACATGATTCATCGCCGCCCGTTCGATGTCCACCGCGCACGCGATGGATGGAAACCAGCACATGAAGTAAATTTTTGCTCCATTGGTGTAATTGCTGAATGGCGTTCCGAGTGAGGATAAATAAATAAATAAATAAATACCTTGAAGATGACCGACTATGACTCCTATCCGAGTCGTCTTCGCTTGATCTTCTATTCTGTTGGTGTCGCATTTCCCGCTGCCTGTAACAAATACCAGTATTGAAGATGTGTGAATTCAAACAAAAATATTGCCGTCATAAAAAAATATACAGATGCGATGCGATTTTTTCAGATATGATTAGATTTTCATAATGATTATGAATGCAGGTGTTTTACGTTTCACGATTTCATTTTTTTTCCAGTGTCAGTATATATATTGAAAACTTGCGATAAATAGAAATAGGAGGTTCAGTAACTGTTACATAATCATTATAAATTATCAGTTCCCAAATCTAAAACCTTCAAAAAAAAAACAAAAAACCATGCGAGTCGGACTCGCGCACCGAGCGTTCCGTACAAATTTGTAGATATGTGACTACAAATTTACGGTTTTCGGATTCTTCCCTTTACATTTGCTACATGACATCTATGCCCTTGACCAACGGGAAGTCGACATTATTGGTTTTGATTCCCTCGCGAGTGTCAAAATATGCGGCATAAACGGAACATAAAGGCCCGTATCTTTTGATTGCGTTGACTTAGAACTTTGATTCACTGCTTCAAGGGATTGCAGCCCTGAGTATTTTATATTAATTTCAACTTGATAACTCGCATTCGTTCCTGTGAAAAATGGGCTTAACAGACGGACAACGAAGTGATCTTATAAGGGTTCCGTTTTTCCTTTACAGGTACGGAACCCTGTAATTATCGCCTTAGATAGTGCAAACTAAGTCCTTCAAGTATACACGAATTATCGCCGTTCCAGATGTTTTTTTCTTCATATTATTATAAGAAAATTAAATTATCAATTTTAGCGCGCGCCCGATAAGCAATCCATTCATCGCTGAGTTCACAACATGAAGCAGATTGACAACGCGTTGAACTAGCGGTATTTACCTAATTTTTACCGTTCCTAGGAAAAAAGGCGCGCGAAAACGTTGCCAAATCGCTCGCCTACGAGCACGTTGTGCATCCCTTTCCATAATGACATGCTCTAAATTTACTTTATAACACGTTGAATTCGATATTTAAATTTGTCGCACCTATTCAATTTCATTCTGTATAGTACATACTGGGAAAAGGTGGATGGATTCTTTGAGGGATACTATGAATGAAAAAGGGAAGGAATGATATCTTATCACTGACACTTGACAGGTGGAAGAATGGTGGAAGAAGAAAACCATTTTCTGACGACCCCAAGTAATACCGGACAAGGGCAGGCTAAAGGTCAGTTAATGTTTATGCTTATATAAAATATAGGTGACACAGACTTGCGTCGCAGTTTGATGGCTAATTCCCTCATTTCTTCGTCACGACGCGCCTGGCGACGGCTCTCGCGCTCTTGGCGCTCGGCTTCAGCCCGCTTGTCTGCGCGAACTGTACGTAATAAATCATTGTAAGTTACCCCGGCGTGCTTAAGGTGAAAAATTGTAACACGGAGCATAAGGTGAGTGTGAAAAACCCATTGATAAATTAGACATTTTTACGGTTTAATATTGATTTTAAATTCTTTTCTTAAATGATATATTTAATTATATAAATAAAATATATGTATATGTCACAAAATATCGAGCGATTTATTAGGGTGTGGGTGTATTATACCCAAGCTTTCGCTCGCCGGGTTATATTATGGACTAGCAAACATAATTTATTTATCATCAGTTAGATATATATATTTCATGTGGGTTAGTATTATATTAGATAATATTATTCATAACATTATTAAATATGTGCATATTAAAAGATTTATAGATATTCCACAAACAATTTATAGTTATTAAATTCTTAGCTCATATAAAACTCACGCTGCCTTGATAATTGTGCCTGCATTTTCCTCTTCAGTTTTTCCTTTAGTGAAAGTGTTTCACGCGAAGCACCCTGCAAAAGTCGTCATGTTAATTTGATAGACTATTATGGGAGAATAGACTCTTTTCTGAGTACAATTCTCGTTAAAGTATTTCAGGACTGTCCCACTCCTTCTGTTGGTGAAATAAAGGTTGCGTGTGTTTAATACCTACACGTAGGATGGTCTCGTTTCAAGCCTAAGAATGAGGTGATATTGAATATTGTAGCACATTTGTAAGGAATACCTTACCACAAAAAAGCCTGTACGTCACTATATTAAGGATACCTTTTCGGCAGTCCTACTGGTTTGGTATTTAGGTCTTGCTTTCCCTAGATGAACTTACAGAATCGCATTGTCCGCGCATACATCTGTCGCTTATACATATAGGGGATAAACTTGTTATGAGCTATACATGACTATTTTATATTATTGTCAAACTAATCTATTATTACTGTTGGTCCATAATAATATAGGATAACATTTCTTAACTTATAAGATGATATTTTTTACAAATAATGGAAAAAATACACATTGAACAGAATGAAACGACCAACATTCATTTACATAGTAAAATAAAAATTCAAGAAAGTTCTGCACAGCAAAAATGAGAACTAGTAACAATCCATCAAAGTCGAATGTTAACGCACATGGCGCACATGGCGGGGAAGGCGACAAGTTGACATAGTGACATTCAAGCAACAATCATCAAAGAAATCGAGCAAGACAATGCCATGGGTTCAGATAAACATACAACCGGGAATTTAGCAGGTTTCGTCACAAACTGTCATGTGGTCATTTCGTTTCGCACCACAGATAGTAAAAAGCGAAATAATCTGCTGTTGTAAAAACTACTGCCAGTAATGTCGTAAGGTGCTAAAATGAAAGCAGAACAAATGTATAAAGCAAATGATTCTTACTGACTTTGGAGCTGGATCCAGACAATCGTAACTGATTCTGGTTTGAATTGGATTTATTGCCCACCGCCATTCTGAAATGTGAAAAAATTGGTTGTGTCAGGCAGAAAACTTGGTGATATAGTGCTACTTGCTAGAGGCCTATAGAGAGACTGCGATAATCGTTGATTCCCTCGTGGGGTTGACTAGTTTTCTTAATTACAACAATATTGAGAAGCATCGTTTTTACCCTATTTGTCATACCTAAGATCAGAATGATCTTTTGGTTGAGTTTTAATACAGCCCAAGACATAAATCTTACATTGTTTTTCAGACTACTGAGCGCTTGTGACGGTAAATAATAGTTGGCACTAATAAAATCGGTACTTTTCATTCAAAGTCCTTTCTTATCATCATGAAATGAAATAATATAGAATGAAATAGCACATGGTAGTGATTCTTCAAGGGATTTTCTACAAAGATTTTTTTGATGATGTTTGAAATGTGATCTCTCAGCCGCTTTTATACTGATGATAATATGCCAATGACACACTACATATTTATGTTGAATATCGGTGGAAACTGGACTTCAAATCGCAACACAGTGATTATCAAATAAATAACAATTAATTATCAGAGAAAGTTTTGATTCGATAGATTGATTTTAAGAAAACCTAAATTTAGAGTAAGTTTTCAGATTTTGTAGATAAAACAAATTTCTTTAGAACAAAATATCGGAACTCACTTTTTCGCGTCGTCGTCAGATTCACTGGAGTCGGAGTCAATGGACAGTTCGCTCGAAGACTGGTCCTCCTTGCGCCGCCCATAGTACCGCGGCACGGCCGGCTTGCTCGCATTCTTATCACTACTGTAACATAACACCACAATACTTAGCCTCGACATCATTTAATTTAGTCGAAATACCACTAAGACTAACGGGCTCCTTCGCTTTATCTGACTCACCTCACCATTCAAATAAATCTAACTTCAAAACAAGCTTACCTTTCAAATGACATCGACCTGGAGTTATTACGCTTGGCATAGCCACTAGCATGACTGGAAAATACAAAGACAATTTAATTTCAACCTAAAAATACGAGCAAACTATTGGATACATAGAATCTGTGTGAAATACAAACTTTGCAGGGCTTCGAGAATATCTGTTTCTACGATTACGTGACCTGGACCTCGAGCGGGTCCGTCTGTAGGGGCTGTAGGACCTCGAACGAGACCGTGAGGACATGGAACGTGATCTCGACGAGCGAGACTTGGACCGCGACTTCCTCCAAGAACGCGACCTCGAACGAGATCTTGACCGCGACCGCGAGAATGACCTTGAGTTTGGCCCTCTTGGACCTATCTGGCGGGTGCGTCGACTGGTTGGTGGTGATGGCCTGCGAAGATTTAACAAATTAACATAAATGTAGTCTTTGAATGTAAGTAGGCAGAGGTGGTTAGTACATCCACATTCCAACAATTTTCTTTATTTATACCGTTTACGAGGTTTGCGTGCTACATCCGCGTATAACATCTTCAGATTCTGCTTCACTTTATCTGCATACAGGGGTTTAGCCGCCGTTGCTGTGGACAGTAAGAAAATGAAGTCACAAAACCGACAAAAATAAAAGGAAAAACATCTTCGCTTTTTTCATAACATAACACAGGATCATGGATGATTGGTAATATTGCTTTCTCAAAACGGTAACTAAATGGGGCACGCCCAAATATACTCCTCAGTCTAATGGACAGATAGAGGAAAAGCAATAACACGTAAACTCACATTGTTTCTCTTCTTCCTCGCCGCCGAAAGAAGTGATAAACTGTATATTCTCGCCCGTTTCTGGCGAAGGACTTCGACTGGGCGATCGACTCGGCGATCGAGCCGGCATTGACGACGGAGCGGCGTAACTCGGAGGACTAGCCACCCTCGTAGCAAGTTTCTTGTCGCTGCAAATAAACCGTTATTACTCAAAGACACGCCGACTGGCAACACAATAAAAAGAAGACGGCCTTACTTGCGTGCCTCAATAGTACAACTTCTTGCGTCAGCATGAAATTGGAATTTTTGCTTTATTATTATATTACATTATGGACTTATTACGATGGTAAATTCTAAGACATTAATTGTTATTGATATTTGTTAAGTAATGGTTATACCAGGTAAAAATATTTTAGTTGTTGGCTGTAGACAACAACTAACTGCTAACAATATTGAATCAACTTTTCAATATTGGCATTTAGATTCATGAATATTATCAAGGACTTTTTACGTTTTATAACCATTTCTAACAATACATTTGGAGTGTGTAAACTCTAATTTTCTACAGTATAATATTATGTGTTCTCTTCCATAATCTAATCGCTATGAGGAACTACAGGAACCATGCATTTTATCAATGTGTCTTGGATTTCTTGGTGTACAATAAAGCAATATTCTATCTATGCGCAGAAAGCGTAACAAACGTTCACCAAAATATTCTAAATTAGTTCTTGATCATAAATTAGTTATTTAAGCCTACTCACCGATGCGCACGCCTCTCTCTCCTACTCTTTCTCCCAGAAAACATAGCTTTCTCCTTTTCTTCCCTTAGCAGCTGTTTCTGATGCTCCGCATCATCGGCATCGCCCGTCAGGAATGAAAACAGATCGCAGCCCGCCATGCCGAACTGAGGCCCCACACCATTCAACTCGTGCGCCTGTGCTCCGCAAAACGTACCGTGAACGAAGGAATTTGATGGAGTATACATACTTATTTCGATAAATAAAAACAACAATATGTTTACGACATGTACTGAATGATGTATATGTATATTAAGAGTTGCGTGAATAAAGTTATTATGAACAGAAATACTTTACTGAAACTGTGCAACGGTTAGGAGTATGTAACATAAGGATTCTATGTATGTCAGTCTCATAACAATCAATACCTATACACATTACATGCACAAACAAACAAACAAAAACATCTGTTAATGTAGGCCATGCAGTTTTCGATGCATGTTTCGAATCCGCGACATTTAGTCTCCACTCCTTTGCCAATTAGGTCAACATCAATTGGGTCATACAAATTAGGAATATGGGTCATAGGATACAGTAATACATTGCTCCTAAAAACGTTTAAACCACAAAAGAGTGCTCATAAAGACATTTAAATCACAAAGTAATAATGAATCAAGTAATTATTGACAAATAAAGAAAGAGCATTCTGATGCAGTAATAGTATGACCTAAGAAATTCATAATAATGCAGTATTTCTGCAATTATGTCATGTAAGTATGACAACATTTTTACACAAATAAAAATAATAGGATCCTATCAAGAGAAACAATTCCTTTAATTACACACACAGCCTACATTCTCTATGTTACGTCTAATCATAGACAATGACCCAGCAGTCACTGTTCACTGTGAATATGCAATGGGAACTACTTATGGTGCATTTTCTGTGACCTTGAAATGCTCATACACACGAGTGATATGCGCCGACGACGGAGGCAACTGCAGAGGTCGACAACATTCGCCGTGTATTTGACCATATTCAAATACACCACTAGCGGCACGTTGTCAACTGCATGTGTCAAAGGCTGTTGGTTGCCTCTACTGGTGATGCATATTGCTCTTGTGTATGCATGCACATTAACAAGAATAATGTTATGGGTTTTATAATTTTATGTACCGAACTTTGCATGTATTGGCCGATTGGCTCTAAAGATCATAATAATGTTAATTTGTAAATGTTATGTTATGTTATGTAAATATTGTAAATGTTAAAATATTACAGTAAAAAAAAAAGAAGAAACATATTTTGTTAAAGTGTTAAAACAGTCATAGAAGCAGAAAAACTCACCTGTGAAGCCTCCATTTTATTCACATCAATACTCAAGTCCACATCAATGATTTCCAGATCCGATTCATCGTCCGAATCTTTTGGTTCCACTTTTTTAGTCTCTGGTCCTGTAATTTAATACTGCATGCCATAAGAATACCCAGAAAAGACCGTAGATTATACTACCCCGTGACCAGACATAAGTAGCCGTCAAGCATCACAGCACATTGAGGGATAACAGTAAAGCTGAATCTACCGTTAGAACCAGACGGTTGTGCTCCAGGATCACTATAATTGTATCCTATAGCAGCACCCGTGCCCTTCTTTTCATGAAGTTTTTCCTTTTGTTGTTCTTTTTCCTCTATGGTGACTCCAAACTGTTCTTCTATGGCCAGCTGTTGGAGGAACTTATCTTCACCTGGAAGGAATTACTAGTGTTCAGTATTGTTGAAAAAATGAATCATATGGTTGAAGTAAAAGTAAAAATAGTCAACATTTATCAAATTCAGTTTTGTAAAAAATGGGCCTTACTTATTCCCAGAAAGACATTTTGTGCCAGGATTCTGTATCTTTCATAATTGCACTGTCTTTCTTCTGGACTCAGCTCTTCTGGTGGTATCTCAGGGATCCTCACTTCCGGTATGTAATCCAGATGGGCTCGGACATCAAAACGGTCAATCATATTGTTGGTGTCACCTTGCCAAGGCATCCTAGGTACATAAATATAATTTAGTTGTTATTTTATGTCAATTGGTTCATAGATATTTATGTAATTCTTGATAACTTTTGATAAACTTGTCTCAAGTGACAAATATCATCAGCATAATATGTAAATACTTGATGAATCATTCTTCTATTCTATTATGTTTTTATTAACTGGCAAGCAAAGCTGATGTTAACTATTCTGCCAATGTCTAAAGTGAATCAGAAAAACAAGAGTATGCATGGTTACACATCAAGCTATACATAACCAGTATTGTATTTGCTTTTTCAGAAGTCAGCTTGACTTCTGACTGTATGAAAAACCAAACAATGCGAGTTCAGCTAAAACTCGAAATGTATAGCTTGATGTTTCGCCGTGTACATGATATAAAGAAACAAAAAATAAAATTAAAAGAAAAACAACCACTGAAGACAACAAAAATTTTAATGTAGATCTTGTTGAGTTAGCATGGAATTCATCAATCTTGATCAATCAAAATTCAGAAGCGTTCTCTGTAATTTTTTTTTTACTCAGGTATTTGGCTTAAAACTTCCCCATTTCTACCTATTTCAAATGTCTTTATTAATAATAACAGAGATAGGTTCAGTAATGTGACGTTTAGGTACTAACATGATTGCTGGGCCTTCTCCTGCCGCAGCAATAGCCGGGTCCAATTGCACCTTGCATGGTCTTCCGTGGAGCTGTAAGAACTGAGTTGGCTCCGCTTTCTGAAATGAAGTCATCAACAGACTTGATTTTAAAAGGTATGCTTTGTTTCTTTCTTTTCTTTCAGGAACGACTACATTTGGATGTCCATTGTACAAATGCAACATTATAAAAATTACAAACAAATAATATACAAGTAAACAAACGATTCGCTCACAATCTTTTCGTAAAAATCCTTGCGGCGCTCCGCCCTTCGACGATAGTCAACAATCATTCCACGAATCATCCGCTCTTGTTTCCTTGCTTCGTGCCACATTGTGATATTTGTTTAGTGAACACGTAAACCGAAATAAACTAAACATAAATTAACACACTTATTAGCGCGACCCGCTTTGAAATACGTATCAGATTTCACCGATTGATATGGTAATTTTTTTATATTTCGCACGCCATTTTGAAATTTCAACTAGTGAAGGGAAAAAGTTATAGGTTTAGTAAGTAACTTCAGTGGAGTTTTAGTCGATTAGTGAGTAGTGGCGAGGACCACACTAGAAATGTAATACACTAGCATCCGCCCGCAACTTCGTTTGCGTAGAATTCGGAATTCCCGCCGTTTAAATCCTATTACCCGTTTTCCCGTAGGAATGAAGCATTTCCCGTGGTAAAAAGAAGCCTATGTTCATCAGGGATAATGTCGGCTTCTAATGGTAAAACAATTTTTCAAATCGGTCCAGTAGTTTCGGAGACTATTCAATACAAACAAACGATCAAATCTTTCCTCTTTATAATATATGTAATGTAATGCAATACATAACTAGCGGCTTGCCCCAGCTTCCAGGGCGCAATGTTATTTTTCGAATTTTCTTTCATACAAACCTTTTCCTGGCAATACCGAACACAACAAAAAACAAAAGTCATTCGGAAGTTATGCGCGTACAGACATTTCGGAGACTTTGTTTTTGTTTTGTACAGACTCCAGCACATCAAGCTACCTGAAACTGTCAGATTTTCCCAATCAACTTTGAACCTTATATTTTAGCGATAGAGTTGAAAATCTATTAAAAAAATCTGACAGATTGTAGTAGCTTGATGTGCTGGCGTCTGTACTATGTAAGGCCTGGTCCCCATTGGCGGCACGGTAAGGCAAGGTATTTTCAGGCGGCGAATAAAAATATAACTTAATGGTACCTAATAAAGTTGAAATTTCAACGTTAACGGTCGTAAGTAAAACAATATCGCGGTATGCATAGGCATGCCGTGTCGGCAGCCTTCGGAATCCCTCGGAACGCTTTAGCAGTCTTTGGGATACGCCCGCCCAAACTCCGCGGCCCCGCTCTTAGCTCCATTAGCTTAGCGTAACTGCTATGAGCACTAGGTCCCAGTCTACCATTATACGCACACTTCCCTACAACAAGCTTGCGTTAAAACCGTTCTGAAGAAAAGACTTGTTAAAAAGCTAGGCGCGAGGTCTAAGGACGGCTCGGCATGCCTAAGGACGCTTCGGTATGCTTGAGGACGTCGTGGCATACTCAAGGATGCCACGGCAAAGTTACCACCAGTGTGCGCTTACACGTAGGGATGCCGAAGGATCCCCTGCCGTAACGTACCGCCAATGTGCGCCAGGCCCAAGAATGACAATGCCATCGGTTTTTTCATAACAAAAGGCTCAAAGTTTTGTATTTCTAATATGCTATAATCTCACGATTTATTTCAAGCCCTATCCTAATTTGAAAAATGTCAGAATTGTTCTGTTAGAGTTAATGCATGCAGCCTATATTAAAGTCTGGGTATGCAAACTTCTTTGAGTGCAATGTGTGTCACCATAGAAACCTTGACATGTTTATAATGTCTTGATGTTTTCTTGTTAAATAATAAAAAAGACACTGAATTTGAGAACGCGTATTTCTTTACTGATAATGTTTAAATCGAGACTAAACAACTCGTAATAGGTTATGGGCCCAGATATATTCAACTAAATATTTGTTGGAAACTAAGCATGGAGCTAAGTAAAATACAAATAAGTAAGATTGATGGAAATAACTGGATACAATGGAAGTACCGCATGTCTGCTCTGTTACGGGGCATGGACGGACTTTTGGACATTATTCAGGGAAAATTTCAAAAACCGAAAAAGCCTGTAGCTGAGGGCGGTGATGCTGATGCTGCGTCCGCAGTGGCTTTGACGGAGTATAACAAAAAGTTATCGGATTATGTTAGGCTGGAAAGTACCGCGTTACTGCTGGTTACGAACAACATATCAGATGAAATCTTAGACAAGGTAATCAGATTCTCTCATCCTAAGGACGTATGGGATGAACTACATAGACTCTATGACGGTGTCAATGAAGACAAGTTATATGAAGTATGTATGGAGTTCTTTAAATTTCAAAAGGATACTGCTGATGACATGGCAACTCATGTATCGAAATTGAAAAATATGTGGCACAAACTGAATCAGGAATTATTAAAAGCTGAAGAAAGTAAGCAATTACCAGAACTACTTTTAATTTGTAAGATTTTAGATACACTGCCAGAAAGCTATTTTTCATTTAAATCGAGTTGGATGTTGATGTCCAAGAAAGAAAGAACTGTTGAGAATATTACCAGCCAACTTTGTGCGCATGAAAAAGTGCTGATAGGAAGCAAGGAAGGCACGTCTAGTGAAGCGCTTCTCACAAAAACAAGTAGGAAAGGTGTCGAGAAACAGAGGGAACAGGCATCAGGGAAGAAAAAAGTTACCAAGTTCAGATGTCATATCTGTAAAGAGGTTGGTCACTTTAGGAAAGATTGTCCAAATAAAACTAGTAAGGAAGAAAGAAGGAATAGTAGTGACAGCCCCAATATGATGGTACTACTAAATCTGACTGAATGCATCGATCGTGAAGGATGGTTTGTTGATAACGGAGCTACACACCATGTTACGATGAGAAGAGATTTATTTGAAAATTTCGAGCACTTCAGTAAACCTCACACAGTTACTACGGCTGATGGAAATGTAATAGAAGCCTTAGGAAAAGGGACAATTAGAATTAACCCTAATGTCGGAAAAGAGTTTTTCCTCAGTGATGTATGGCTTGTTCCTTGTATTAGCAAGAATCTGTTTTCTGTGCTAGCGACACAGGACAAGAATACAAACAGTTTATTTGAGTCACGAGTTACTACATGCTCTATTAAGGTGAATGGAATGGTCGCCGTGACGGGAACTAGAAAAAGATATGGTGGGTTATATAAGCTGAATTGTAAAGCAATTAAACCGAAGGTAGCCGTATCGATTAATGCGGTAGATGCCTTGCAGCTGTACCATGAACGCATGGGCCACCAAGATAAAAGGCATGTGAAAAGTCTTATAGAACGAGAGTTGAACATAAAGACAAAGGATAATGGCATATTGTGCGAAGGCTGTATTTTCGGAAAAGCTCACAGACAGAAGTTTGGTGTTAGAGAAAAAGCTAAAATGCCTGGAGAACGCATACATTCGGATGTTTGCGGTCCTTTCCCGTATTCAATCTCGAAGTTCCGGTATTTCGTCCTTTTTAAAGATGAACACACTCGATTTCGCTACGTCTACTTCATGAAGACAAAATCGGAAGTACCTGAAAAGCTGAAGCAAATGCTGGCAGAAGCTAGAGTAGCAGGACATACGATCAAAGAATTCCTTAGCGATAACGGTGGAGAGTTCGACAATGAACTAGTTCGGAAAGAATTATTGAAATACGGAATACACCAAAGACTAATAATGCCGTATACGCCTGAACAGAACGGGTGTAGCGAAAGAGAGAACCGTACGATCGTAGAGTCAGCTAGAAGTATGATGCATGCACATGAAGAGTTGCCTCAACAGTTGTGGGCGGAGTTGGTACAGACAGCTGTTTATATTTTAAATAGAACAGGACCAACTTCCGTGGAACACAAGACTCCGTTTGAGCTTTGGTTTGGGAAGAAACCACGGATAAAGCACTTGAGAATTATTGGCTCGGTTTGCTATGCACATGTTCCTAAGCAAAAAAGGAAAAAATTGCATAAGAAAGCTACAAGATGCGTACTGGTTGGATACGATAATGATGACGGTTATAGACTATGGAACAAGGAATCCAAATACATAGTCAAGTCGAGAGATATCATTTTTGATGAAAAGCCATTGGAAACGAAATTCAAAGAGCCAGATGAGGATGTCACAGAAGTGGAAATTCCCGTTCAGGTACGAAGGGAGTATGACGAAGTAGTGACAATCAATAATCAAGTCGTAACGATCGATAACGAAATGAATAGTCAATTGGATAGTCATATACCTGTTATCGAAGAAGACAATTTCGATGATGCTGTATCGACTCATGAAGAATCAATTGAACCAAGGGGAGAAAATGACGATGTTGATAATGATGATCTGGAGCAGATGGTTGGAAATGATGACGTTAATGAAGATGAAGATAATCTTGAGGAACTTATTAACGAACAGAGTGATCGAGTACTGCGAGATCGATCATTGATCAGACGTCCTGCTAGGTTCAATGATTATGTCATGGTTGCAAATGGATTTTTCGAACCAACATGTTATAAAGACGCTGTATCCTGTAACGAAAGTGAACTTTGGAAGAAAGCAATGGAAAGCGAGATAAATTCTCTCAACGAGAATGAAACATGGGTTCTAGAAAAGTTACCAAAAAACAGAAAAGCAATACCATGTAAATGGATTTTTCGCGTGAAACTGAATGCTGATGGATCAGTCGACAAATACAAAGCAAGACTAGTTGCTAAGGGTTTTCGCCAGAAGAAAGGAGAGGACTATGATCAGACTTTCAGTCCTGTTGCGAAAATGACCACTGTCCGGACTGTAATTAGCATCGCAGCAAGCGAAGGTATGAAGATGTGTCAATTTGATGTGTCGACGGCATTTTTGTATGGAACACTCTCGGAAGAAGAAATTTACGTTAAGCAACCCGAAGGCTATGATGATGGTTCTGGAAGGGTATGCTTACTGAAGAAAAGTCTCTATGGGTTAAAACAAGCCCCGAGATGTTGGAATCAGAAAATTATTAATTTCTTCAAGGAAGTGGGCTTTAAAATCAGTGAAGCCGATACCTGTTTATTTGTAAGACAGAAAGACCACCGGAAACTGATTGTGGTTCTCTATGTTGATGATGGGCTAGTAGCTGGAACAGATCAAGAATTAATTAATGAATTTATTGAAGAGCTGAAAGAAAGGTTCAAGATTACAACCAAACCAGCAACCTATTTTCTAGGTATAGAGATTTCAACCAGAGAAGGTCTTGGAGTAGTAATAAATCAAACATCTTATGTTAAGAAAGTTTTGAATAGGTTTGGAATGCAGGACTGCAAACCTGTGACTACACCAATAACCAAGGAGAATATAGTCTCACAAAACGAGAACGATGAGTACGTTCTGAAAAACTACAGGCAAGTAGTTGGAGCACTTGCATATGTAATGGTCGGAACAAGGCCTGATATTGCATACGCAGTCAGTGTAGTGTCAAGGAGTCTGGAGAAACCGACCCAATCTGATTGTGTCAGAGTAAAACGTATCATGAGATACCTACAGTACACACAAGATCTCGGCATTATGTATAAAAAGAACTATAAAATTGGAATTATAGTCATACAGCGATGCCGACCACGCAGGCGATATTGGAACTGGAAGATCGACTTCTGGAGTACTTTGCCTGTATGCCGGAGGACCAGTCTCCTGGATGAGTCAGAGACAGCAAAGTGTTGCTATTTCGACTACGGAAGCTGAAGTGATCGCTGCCAGTGAAGCTGCGAGAGAATGTGTATGGTTGACTCGACTCATAGGAAGTCTCGTACAACTTAAGGGTCTTCCTACGTTACTAGTGGATAACGAAGCAGCAATAAAGTTAGCTGAGAATCCAGAATTCCACCGACGCACCAAACACATCCGTACACGTCACTTCTTCGTAAGAGAGCTTGTGACTAATGGAGAGCTGCTAATAAAGAAGGTAACAAGCGAGCTTCAATTAGCGGATCTTCTCACCAAGCCGTTGCCCAGACCTAGGTTTCGCAAGCTTGTGGATATTATGGGACTACATTGAGAGAAGGTGTTAGAGTTAATGCATGCAGCCTATATTAAAGTCTGGGTATGCAAACTTCTTTGAGTGCAATGTGTGTCACCATAGAAACCTTGACATGTTTATAATGTCTTGATGTTTTCTTGTTAAATAATAAAAAAGACACTGAATTTGAGAACGCGTATTTCTTTACTGATAATGTTTAAATCGAGACTAAACAACTCGTAATATGTTCATGTAGGTATAAAAAAAAAAACTTTATGGAAAAGGTTAAGTACCTAAAGGATTGGCGGGGCAGACAGCATTTTTTGCCCCAACTCGAAAACATTATAGATCCAGGGTTGAGTATACGTATTATTTAAAGATTACCAACAGCACAGGTTGACATTTTAAAATAAAACTAACTTTATACTTTATAAGTACTAGGAAAGTGGCGAAGCAGAATACTAACATGAAATACTGAATTTGTAAGATCTTTCTTCACAAGCAGCGCTTTCATCATGGACCAAGTAGTACTGCCTCCATCAACGTTCCATTAGATCCATGCAATTTTATTTTTAGTTGATTTCAAAAAGAAACATCAAAAATAATCAAAACCAGTCAAAACAATATATTATTTCAGTTGTTTTAATTAACAGTGTACAAGAATAGATCATTATAATCTTCAATATCAAAAAATATTTCATTTTCTAATTGATTTGGTTTGCAAACACTCAACCAATTCATGAATTCTTCAAATATATCTAGATTTACTAATGTGTCAGTCATACTTCTGTTGCAAACTAGATAGCTACCTTTCTTGATATATTTTTTGAAGAAATGCCACATTTTTTTATGCTTTTCGTTATCCACAAAGAACTCTAAAATATTGATTACTATAATGTCAGAGTTTGCAACAAGATCACTTCTGTCCAACACATCAGATTGGACTACTTTTATCCTGTTACTGTCCATTGTGTACTGTTCAATAATCCTCTTTTGAACATCACAACATTCTTTATTCATTTCTATTCCTATGATTGTGCCTGCATTTGAGAAATAATATGCCTGAAAATAAATTCAAATGTTACTAAATTAAGTAAACATTTCTACAACAGGAAGGCATTAAGTCCACGTTTGTACAGTACTTTTTCTTACTTGTGCAAAAATTTTTATAATTAAATAAATAAATTATCATAGTTTTGCTTAGGTTTACAACTTACACCATATAGAACTGCACCTAATCGAGAACCAACATCCAATATCTGTTTTTCTTCTAAGTCACTTGGTAGTAAGACCTTGAATATGTACTGAAGTGCTTGTCGGGACATTGAGTGAGAAATGTATATCAACTCCTGAAAACATGAAATGTTATGTGTTACATACATTGTGATTAATATAATGTTTCACTACACAATATCAATCTAATTTAAGACAAAATATTCAAACAGGACACAATGATGTATAAAATAATGTTTTAATGTATTAACCTCTCTTATCAAATAACAACGAAAACCCCACCCAAATCGGATCAGTAGTTTTTGAGAAAATTGTGAACATAAAAACATGTACAAAGGTTGAACAGAACCTCCTTTTTTCAAGTTGATTAAAAATAGCCAGTAACTCAATACATAAAACGAATGCCTCAGATATGGTAGAGGAAACAGAATACCTAGACAACTTAGGGTTAGGACTAATAAGAAACAAACAACTAATAATTACATTTATGTTCCGATTGTAGCAGTTTGTGCAGTAATGTTTTTTTAGTTTTCCCTTCTTGACAAGGTTGTCCACTGCATCATCATCGTAAAGAAATTCATCCACATGACAGGTGTTTGTACTACTGCAATCAGCTTGGTCCCCCACTGTTGGTGGTTTTATTGTTTCAGATGGCATTTCTGCTTCAAAAGGCACGATCTTCTTTATAGAATTTCCAATCTTTATGAGCGTTTTCTCTGAACTTTTTAGCAGTTTTAAGCGTTCCAAATCTGTAAGAATAAAACACAGTTTTGAGATACAGCAAAAAAAAACAATTTCAATAGGTTATTAATATTTATGTTCACTATACACATACCTTTCCTGTACGAATGATTACATATCCATTGCTCGATGGTATCCATTTCAGTCTCATCCATTTCAGAGAACAATTCCAACATACGGTGCTTCGCGTTTACTAAACTATCTTCAGACATGATTGTACTTTGTTGTTGTTATAGCAATAATCACACTTCTTGATTCTTAGTTCCAAATATGTTCCGGAATATTAAAAGGTTTCTCTTATTCAGTTAAGTATTCAATTCATAGAAATCGTTAAATCAGTAGGTGCTAAAATAGAAAATACTCAGAATTTCAAAAAAATAAACAATAACCATGCCATTTACCGCGTGCACCTTCCCGTTTGACAACTTTGCTTTGAGACTGAGTTTGACATTAACAGTGACAAAATATATTGTGACATTTAATTTGTCAGCTATAATTGGTGGGTCTGTAATAACTTCGCCTTTTCCCAACTGTGTTGGGGTCGGCTTCCAGTCTAACCGGATGCAGCTGAATACCAGAATTTTACATGGAGCGACTGCCTGTCTGACCTCCACAACCCAGTTACTGGGTACAATAAATTCATTCGAAGTTATCTATATTTATTCGGCTTACAAGATTTTGTATCTGTCCCGGCTTGCGCTACAATAGTGTTGTTCAAATCAATAGTGGTATGATTAAATATCTCATTATGTTTGGTGGCATATCTGCAAACTCCTAGAAGCAAAATATTATAAATTAATGGAGTTAGCCATATATGCATGGTCCATGCTTGCTGCATGAAGCAAGATTTTCAGCATCATGGTGCTGAGAATCGTGTTTCGGACACTAAATATAATTATACACAAGGTCAAGTTAAATTAGCTAGCAATACTCCACAAACATGTGATACACTTCACAGATATCGATATTTAAGCATAATAAAAAAATATATATTTCGTGAATTTTTTGGAGTCGTCAATACCTATTATATTGTGTAGAAACTTGAATTATCAGTTTTTTGTGTAAAACTCTCAGACTTGATGGGAAATCTAAGCCCGATAAAACAAAAAAAACTTCAACTCATACATCAAATAACTATACTGCGATCGTTGACCCCAAAATCATCAATTTTTTTTTGTTTTGTTTAATTGGGTTTAGATATCGATATCCATCACGTCTGCGGAGTTTTACTAGCTAATTTAGTTTGACCATGTTATCGTTAATGATTATGATTTATTATTTAACATTTCTTCCTGCTAAGTAATTTAATAAAGTAATTGTTTTTATAAAGGCGTTTTTTCAATCATTAGATAACTTTTATTTGCGGAATAAAGTGTTCAATAAATAGAATAAAATTTCCAGTTTCACAGGTTTTGTATTGAAAAGGGTAGTATTTAAACACAAATTAAAAAAAAAACTTTTTGTACCCAAAAATAATCCAAATCCCAATCAAAATTACCGATTGCACAGCAAAATACTCCACTCAAAATATAAGTAAATAACCAACAATTTATATTCGTGCCGTACCGCTTATTTATCATAATGCATATGTACTCTCATATAAAATTACAATACCGCGTTGGTTTCCAAGCAATAATAATAAGCCCCTATTTCTGTCCGCAGGGTTTAAAGGAAGCTAACACGAAGGAGATGACGGGGACTCATTCGCTTGCTCTGCTCGCTCACTTGAGCCCCCGGCATTCCCTTCGAACCTGACCTGCCCGAGTCGGGGTGCCCCAAGTCCCGAGTTCGCTTCGCTCGCTCTTGCATCCTAAGTTCTCATTGCCTTTTTACGAATTCAACCATCACCTGCCTAGCCTTTTCCCACTTATGTTGGGGTCGGCTTTCAGTGTAACCGGATACAGCTGAGCACTAGTATTTTACATGGAGCGACTGCCTATCTGACCTCCACAAACCAGTTATTGGGTAATCCAGGAAATCATCGAAATACCCATATAAAATTGCAATCCAATCGGTTCAGCCGTTTAGAACTTATATCAAAATGATAATACTGAAGGATAATTCATACTACCCGTTGTCCTATTACCCGTTTTCACATAAGAATGAAGCATTTTCCCGCGGTAAAAAGTAGCCTATGTTCATCAGGGATAATGTCGGCTTCTAATGGTAAAACAATTTTTCAAATCGGTCCAGTAGTTTCGGAGCCATAATTTTAGTGTAGATAGTGTGATTGTCGTATTTTTATATGTACAGACGCCAGCACATCAAGCTACCCGAAACTGTCAAATTTTCCAAATCAACTTTGAACCTTATGTTATAGCGATAAAGTTGAAAATCTATTTAAAAAAAATGACAGATTGTAGTAGCTTGATGTGCTGGCGTCTGTACCTAAATTAATTTATTTGTCTCGCTTTAGAGGAAAAATGTAATGTAGTGTTTATGTATATTTTCAAATTATATGCCTGTACTAGTTTTGTTAAACAATTGGTTTATTTGTAGTGAAAAATAATTTAATTGATGTGAAATAGTATATGAATTATGAAAATAAATTGATATGTGATTATTTATTTGATGTGAAATTAATATTATCCTTATACAAAATAATGTCAAACCGCTACATTTTATTCTCCAGTTATCTGCCGATTGAAAATCACCCCTAAATCGGATATTTTAATCCATATAATAGGGGCATCACTAACTTCCTTCCTCAAAATATGACATTTGTCGCGCCGCGTTAGCCGTGTAGTGTATTATTGTTTTGTAAAATTCTGGTTTTGTAGTTCGTAACAGTTTCTAAGTAAATATTGAATATGCTGTTCCTTATATTGCATTCAAGGTTGATTCCTAAATTCTTGTTTGTCCATTGACTTTGTGTTCGTTTACAAATTAAATCCAATAGCAGTTTACACAGCTACGGATAGGTTTGAAAAGACCGAAAACATTTATCGTCGTTTATTTAAGTTCTTTATTTTTATTTAACGCGTTAAAATGGATAGTTGCGTGTCTCAAAATAAAACCATTGGTTTGTGGATGTCCGACAAGAAAAGCCAGAAGCTTAATTGGAAAGAGTTTATTAAGGCGTGTGCTTCTCATGGATACAATTTAGTCAGAGTGAGTAATACTGTATTAAATTAGGTAATATAAAAGACCTTAGCTGTGCCGCAGTATGCTTTTTGTAAATTTAAATTGGCATCATCAGAAATGCCTGTTGAAGATGTTTTATTTTTTATTCTCATTTCAAGAAACAGTAGAATGACTAAAACTTATGTTATACAATACTTAATTAATATTTTAAATTGAAAAAGGTTCAGGATAAAAATCCTATTAAAAAAAAAAAACTTATTTTACATTTTATATTAGTCTTTATTTTTTACTCTATTTTCTTAACAACAGCCTCAAATCACTTAAAGCAATAAATTAACAATAATTTACCATGCCACTTATTTTTCAAATTAATTATATTTTACCTAATTTAGTAACTCTGATTCCGGAGCCTTTTTTGAACAAAAGTATGTTTACAAGATCATAAACTTAATTTACAGTTGGACCTGGACAGATCTTTGGAAGAACAGGGACCAATCGATGTGTTCCTCCACAAACTAACTGATGTCATTGCTGCAGCAGATCATGGAGATCCTAAGGCAACTAAAATTTTATCCTTATATTTTAATTATATTTTAAAATATTCATATACATGTTGGTGCAAGGAAGTGGCATTCAGTATTCAAGATGGAGTAACCACACCACCAAACTAACACACTAAAGTAATTATTTATACATCATTATTATCTATCAATTATTTCTTAAATCTGTTGAACTAAGTTAAATAAATGAGTATGCCAATATCATTGGTTGATTTCGTGTAATCAAATAATAAATTATCTAAGACCACTAAGATGATCAAGACATCTGAAAGATGACTCATGGACATTTAGTTGACTCAGATGGGTAAGAATTAGCAGGTCAAAAAAACACCTCTATTTTTTTTTCTCTTTTATTCATTTATGCATATTTACACTAATCATGCTAACAATGCCAAATTCTCTTAGCTTGTGTGTTAGTTATGTCACTGTCATCATTATCTGTCTAGCATTTGTCCAACTATGTTGGGATCGGCTTCCAGTCTAATCGATACAGCTGAATATCAGTATTTGACATGGAGCGACTGCCTGTTAGTCTTCTTCAATCCAGTGTCTGGGTAACACAATACCCCATATACATGATAGTTATGTCACTGTAATGTTTGTTTTTAATATCTTATCACATTTTTAGTGAGAATTTGTTTTAAGGTCAGTGTCTTGTACTGTTCATTATAGTCAGCAATGTCCTTACTATGCAGGGTCAATAAAAAAAAATAGCTAAACAAGTGGTTTCACTTGAATGACTTCAATACACAATAACAAAAACAACCAAACAATTGGTACTTTTCCTGTAATTTTCTTGTGGCTGGAATGTACTGTTTGATTTGTAAATGTTCATTGGTTTTTAATGTAGCTCTCTTTACGATATGTACTGAGTTATTTATGATTACACTCACAATCAATGATTACACAATGATTACAATCACAATCATTTGAGAGTGCCCAGTTTCATCCACATAAGTGTCGATCCCATGGCTGATATTGCCAAAATATCCTGTGTGATGTTGTTCTGATGTATAAGCTATATCACTGTGAAGTTTTATCAAAATCTTCTCAGTAGTTTTTGTGTGAATGAGTAACAAACATCCATCCATCCATCCATCCATCCTCACAAACTTTATGAGTAGGAATGTAGGAATTAGTAGGAAGTAGGATTATAATAATAATGGTAAATTCAAGAAATGTTAATAAAGCAAAATTATTTTCTCGGTTATGCTTTCTAGAGACATATAATCTTTCTGTAGGTGTGAAATACCCTTCAGGTATAGTTTACTACTACTTCATTACTAAAAGAAAAGAGGAGTATTTAAGGATTATAGGAGGTGGCGTTCTGAAGGGGCCCGTGGCTAAATAATAACAGCCGCACAGGTCGATCGATCAGGTTAAGCTACGCTTGCCGCGGTTGGTCTGTGGATCGGTGACCATCTTTACATACCGAGACCCCTCCGTGCCTCGGAAAGCACGTTAAGCCGTTGGTCCCGGCTGTCATTCGTAGATCTTTGACAGTCGTTACGGGTAGTCAGAAGCCCAAAAGTCTGACAACCAGTCTTACCTAGGGGTATCGTATTACCCAGTAACTGGGTTGTGGAGGCCAGTTAGGCAGTCGCTCCATGTAAAATACTGGTATTGAGCTGCATCCGGTTAGACTGGAAGCCGACCCCAACTTAGTTGGGAAAAGGCTAGGCTGATGATGAGGAGGTGGCATTCTGCAGTTTCTGCCTACCCCTATGGGAAAAAGGCGTGAGTTTATGTATGTGTACCTCATTACTATTGGAAAAACTTCAAGGCCCTAAAATTCCCATTAGTGGTTAATTGCTCCACAATTGTTAGATAGCATAATGTTGTTTATTCAAATGTGATGGGTTTCCATTAATTGTGTTATCAATTTTGTGTTATCAGGCATCAATAACCATTAGTCGAGTGGAGCAGTACTTGTCAAACCATCCAAATATCACTGTAATTGATCCATTGGATAATGTGAGGATTCTACTGAATAGGTATGTATATTTTTAAATTATAGTAATTTCCATTACTAAAACTGTTTTAAGTTCTCATGAAAAAAGTGAGAAATCGAAAGCATCAGGCACTAGTTGTTTGGCATTTTTGCTGAAATGGGCTTTTTTGGCGCAGCCGTGAGGCACACTTTCCTGTTGAATTCTTACATCGCATTTTACACTTTTTTATTTGATTTTAATTTGTTTTTCATCTTCAAAAGTCATTATTGTTCTTGTTGGAGACAGAGGTGGAGCTATACAGGACGTATAGCGTCATGCCTTTTCAAAATCGGAAAAGTGATGGTTATTATAACACTTCCCTATATAGGCTCAGATATACTCCACTAATCTTTTTCCTTATGTAATTTCCAGATACTGTTACTACACAATATTAAACGATGAGCCATCACTACACAAGCAAGGGATATTCACGCCGTCATTTGCAGAGTTTACCACAGCCAATATAGAAATGAACATAGAGATTATGAGGCAGAGGGGTGTCAGGTTCCCTGTTATCTGCAAGCCGACTATAGCCCATGGGTCTAAGTCTGCGCATGATATGATCGTCATTTTCAATGAGAAAGGACTACATGTGTGCAAGCCACCTTGTGTTGTTCAAAGCTTCGTCAACCACAATGCAGTACTACACAAAGTATTCCTAATAGGAGATAGGTCAGTATCATATGTAATTAATTAATATTCAAATAACAGTTAAATTAATTTTTAATCATCGTTATGACTCATTAGGCCAATATCATCGACATTGCTCGATATGTCAAAAGCATTTGACTTCGTAGATCATAAACTGCTTCTCTTCAAACTGAATCGTTATTGTACTAGGGGAAACACGTTACAGTGGATAGAAACTTATCTAAATAATCGCCAGCAATGCGTGGAGATATCTAGGCATACATTATCAGAAAATAAAATATATAGATCCGCCTATCGTCAAAACTCCTGTGGTGGTCCTCAGGGCAGTATATTAGGCCCCTTTTTGTTTATACTATATATCAATGATTTGCCCAAAGTAACCCCATATTCATGCATCCTGTACGCCGACGATACAACCCTTAGTATTGAACTCACTGATAACAATATGTTGTGTTTATAAATAAATATATGTAATTTTTGCTGTTTTAATAGGTTATTTATGCCGTTTGTGGTAAACATTGCATCAAATCAATAATGTTTGAAATGTAATTATTTGTTCCTCTAGTTACCAAATAAAATTAAAATTCAAAATGTATTCTGTTTCATTCCAGGTATCACATTTGCGAGCGTCCAAGCCTGAAAAACTTCTATGCATCAGAAGATTTAGAACCAATTTACTATAGTACAGGAGAAGTTTGTAAGGCAGATAGTCAGTCCACACTCTCGATCCTCGACCCTCACGATAATACCGATATCACCGTGACGCTCAATGAGGACAAAATTAAAACTATCTTAAGGATACTAAGAAAGAGGATTGGCCTACTCTTAGCTGGCTTCGATGTCGTCATAGACAATATCACCGGTGGACATGCAGTCATAGACATTAACGTTTATCCAAGCTATGATAACTTCCCCAACTTCTTTGAGCATCTCTTAGATTCCATAGAGGAGGCCGAGAGTAGGAACATGAACAAAGTATACACAAATGGAGATTGCAATGGCGCCTATGAGGAAGAATACCTAGGCCATAAGATAAATGGTTTAATAAATGTTGGAATGGATCCAATAAAATTCGGTGTAACCGGTATGAATATTAATTGATATGATTGTCAATGTGTTAAACGCTAAATGTATGTATTGATATTATTGTTATTGGATATAATTGATTGCTCCAATGAGTCATATATGTATGTGTAAGGTATTGTTATCACTCGTTTTAATGTTATGTGAATAATTATTTTCTACACATGTGTAATGTCATATTTTATGCACACTTAAAGTTCGTAATTATTCAGATTATTATTCTTTTAATTTAATTTTCTTTACAATGTTTACCTAGTATGTAGAAAATGTTTAGGAGATACTCATTTTAACTAGCAATTTTTCTTCGAATGAAAATAATTTTGGAATTAATATGCAAGAAAATAAATCTTATCTTTCCACACGGTATAAACAAATAGAATTTGATTTTCGATTTCGAAAACTGCAAAAGGTTCTTTTTCAAACCATTATTTTATACCCCTGAACATTTTCTTAGACATTTATAAGCACTGTGAATAGTTGTGTAAATAAATGGTCTGTCGAATAAATATGATTACAGGTCTTTAATTAGTAAATTTTTTGTAGTTTAAATTATTTTATTGCAGTTGTAGAAAATAATTTAATTTAATATAAAATAAATATTAATAATGCCAAGGCAACACATTAATTCGACGGACCATAGACAAAAGTTTTGCGTCACTTCATTGTTTTGTGATCTGAAAACATCATAGATGGCAGCACTACTGAAATATACTTTTTACCAAAGCAATCACAATCAGCAATAAGCAGAAAGAAAAGTTCGTGAATGTGTTAGTTAACTAAAATACATAAGAGATAGGTATTTAAGATATGGAAACAGTTTTTGACTCTATTTATGCTCCATTTACTGTATACTTCGGAGTTTGTGATTCTAACGTCTTCAATGTGAATTTCTATTGTAAATATAGTAGTTCGTCTACCCAACTATACAATGATATATTTCAACTTTTAGTGCCTAAACAAACACAGTTATATATTCCCATTGTGTACAGCTGTGTACTATATTTCCGTCACGTTATATTTATATGTGAAGTTTCGGATTACATTGTATATTCCATTGCATATTGGCATTTCTGTTTGCATTCCATCATAAATTGTAATATGAAGTCATTGCGATTTTTTATTTTATGGATTCACAACACAAGCTCATGCATATAAGGGCGTGCACACATCTGCAATAACTCTACAAAGTATAAATTAATAAGAACGCGAAAAGTTCCTTATCATTGCTTTTGTTATACATTATATGCTATAAGTATCTTAAGGTGGATGCACGCACGAGGCATGTGCTTCTTATGCGATGAGCCGCACGTCTCGCAGTGTGTATTCCCCTTTACCCTTTTACCGATGTGGACTTACTCAATTAGTATAAATGATAAATGATTTATTTTCTGTAAGTAGGTTTGTACAAACACTTTTACATGTCAATCATATTTTTTTAAACTAGATGAGGTCGGCGTTTCCTATCTGACTACTCTGAGAAGAAAGGCCGAAACAAACTCAGAGGTCACAGTCTTTTTTAAACCAGACATAATCTTGTATATTAGTATATACTCAATTAGTATTATTTTCATGCAAATTATTTAAAGTTTTGATGGAAACGTAGTATTTAACACAATTATTTAAGTGTTTACAGTATCTCGTACGTGTAACGTATAATATGGTGCATATGTATTGAGAACCAGAATAGTTAATATATTTGCTTTACGATATATTATGTACCAATAGTACGGGCTTAAGACTGATATAATCATTTAATTAATCAAATAGGTATTATATCGCACAGACGCTTACACAACGGAATTGAATTTCAATAGATTAGTCAAGGTAATAGAGAGATAAATAATATTTATTATAGATATGATATTGAACGCGTTCAAAATCACGTTATTACCATTAAGTTTCGGGGCGTTTTGGGGTACCATCTTGACAGTTAGAACGTTTCGCACCTACACTTAATGACTTAGAGTGCTTTCAAAATCAAACTATTACCCTACAGTTTCGGGGCGTATGATGTGTTTGGTGTAATCTTGACTGGTTGAACTTTTCGTACTCTTCGAACGCGTCAAAATTACGCTACCCCCTTTATATTTCGGGGCGCATCGGGGTACAATCTTGACTGGTTGAACGTTGCGTCTTCCGAACGCGTTTTAATCAAAAGCCAGCTTTATCTTCTATACGAAATATTATTTATTTTTCTATGGTCAAGTTAAAAGAAATAAGTATATATCTCCATGTTGTTCAAACTTTCTGAACTTTGTGACTTCTTATATATATTTAGAGGCTAATGTATATTCACAAGTTTAAGTAAGTGTAAGTAAGTAAGTGTTAGTTAGAAGAAATATGTAACTTGTCTTCTAGGAATAGTAATAGTGAACTCTCTGTGTGACCCTATTTTGAACGGTACCTGTCCGCTGCCGCTGACGCATTTTGCCTTTAGTCCAAATAAATTTATTGAACGTGTTTAGCTGTATTGACTTAAAATTTAAGATAGTTAAGAAACATCACACTAGACCACAGAGCACGGAGACGTTTCGGCGGCCGCTACTAGCGTTGTCCTTTTCAACACTTTCCAATTGCCATACAGACCAAGTGTGCCAGTGTGTGCCTCCATTTACTCCCCTGGCGTACTCGCGCTACCACACAAATGACGTTAAGAAACTGACGGCTTTGCCTGGCGATCCGTAACGCACTTTCGGTGCTAAGCATTTTATTAGTATTGCCGTCAACGCAGCGATCCCGTGCTCTGTATACTAGAGCGTACCGATGATAATGTAGGTTCTTCATCGTCATTCAACATATTCGTACCATTGCTCGTACGTGGCTCGCCCGTGCCTCGTATGGGCTATGGCGTACATAGTGTAGCGAAAAAAAGAAAACACATATTCTCTTCGCCACTGAACACGTTTAATTTATCTTTACATTAAGACCGAATATAAAAAAAAGTATCAAAATGAATATAAAAAAATTATAAAATACAAAAACTCGCAAAGAAACTTATCACATTAAATTGTCTAGAACTGTCCTATAGCACAAAAAGACAAATAGGATAAAAATATTGAATGATGAAGAAACTTTTTGAAAAATCTAAAGGTCAGAAAAACATACCCCGATTCAATAAATCACCATCACATCACTTAATGGACTAAAAAGTAAAATGTTCTGAGAATTTCAGCATAAAGATTCCAAAATATTTTAGATTTTAGTTATGCGGCATTTGACTGGAACAAATTTTCAACAAGTGACCAACGTTTCTAAGAAAAAAATCCCATGTGACGTAAAAACAATTCGTTATTTAAAATTTCCAAAATAAAATTTCTGGTTAAGCAAAGTACCCAAAAAATAACACGCAGGATTTGCTAATACTGCAATAGGTACAGAGCACATTAAGCTACCCAAAAACCAAATTTTCCCAATCAACTTTGAACCTTATACTTTAGCGATAAAGTTGAAATTCTATTAAAGAAATTTGACAGCTTGTAGTAGCTTCCGAATAATTTCCAAGGATATTGCTAATTCATTACTTCATATGTTCGAAAATGTGTCTGCTCAACAACATAAATAACGCAATGAATGTTGTTGAACTGTCAAAATGAAAGCCATTGCTACTGTTAGTGTGATAAGCAACAACCCCGCTGGCTTAGTTTATTCCTTATTTAAGTGGACATCTACCTTTATGTTTGTGAATAGAATAAGCTTTATTGAATAAAATATTATTATCACATTATCAATTGTGATTGTTACTGAATTAAATAGTTCCTGGTTTTGAAATGCTATCTTTTTTTGAAGAGGGTGATATGTGTGAAAAGTAATGATTATTAGATTCGTTTTGCGCATTGTCGTAGCACTTTATTTATAATTGCAATAAAACATAGAATAATTAAATTATATACTTCACTTACGTATATTTTATACTAAGTATGTATTTGAAGTGGTCCTGAATTTTATATTATCTATTTATGTGAGGTGTCAATCGGATGTTGATTAGGCCTATGAAAAAAATGTTTCTAAAAAAATTAAATTGTTATTTACGATTAAATAAATTTCATACTCTGTAATTAGTATGCTAGGTGTAAAAGTTTGTATTTAAGCTGTTTTTGAATTACACGATTAGTGTACCATTCCATAAATCAAGTTTGTCAAAAATGTATTATTTTGATGGAGACTGATTTCTAGATTTATGTTGTGAATAGTTGTTATATCATCCTATTTTTATAACAAGGAATATATTAAGGCCTGTATTGACATGGGAAAATGTTAAGTAACCTTCTGCAAAAAATGTTTTAAAGGTTTAACGCGAGTTCGAGGTCCAATTTGGTAACAAGAAAAGTTGATAAACGTTAAGATGATCAAATTATTTAAAGCATTTGTCAATAATCTGCACTTTTCTGATAAGACAAAGCCACTGCTTTTACCTTAACCAAGCTTTTACATAGGTATGTAATTGTTATTGCAATACAAGCCTTATTATTTTTCTATTTCTATTCTGTTCATAAATATTTAGCACTTCAATTTATCATGAAAACCGACATATGTGAAGCCTCTGAACTTTGATATTTTTATAAATTGAATCGTCAGAATAGAGATCTTTCGATAACCTAACGGGCTACTTTAAATTGCTTGTGTAAACGCCTCAAACTTTGCCAATGCATTGACAAAGAATTATTCGGAAAATGCCTTCAGAAATAACAAGAAGTATTTTCCGCGAATATGATTGGTACGAGTCGATTAGATTGGCCTTTCGGCATCTCTGCAAATTTCTAATGGTTCTGATTTAATACTGTCGATAATTACTGCTTACTTTATTATTTTGTGGCAACAACTCTTTATTTTTTAGCCACTTCAAAGACTATCCCATCTTTTTTGCGTATCAAATTACAACTCCTTCCTTGTTGACCATATCAAAAGCTTTACTCAGATCTTTAAAAAGGTCATAATAAAAAGCTTCTTGATCTTGACAATGCGCTAGATTTATTCGTAGACTGTGGCGGGAACACGTAAGGGTCCTGCTTATTCCATGAAGAGTATGGTCATGTCATCGTGCAAATTCAATATACGTCTTTAAAAGTACGTTCATATTTAAATGCTCATTTATATTACAGATATTTATCGAGTACTCGTAAGGAGGAACCAGTACCATAAGCTGTTCGCTTAGAGAGGAACGGGTCAATGGCAAATACTTGCTTATATGTATTAATATAAGGCGTAACCCAAGCCCTAGCTTCTCTCCTACAAAGTTTATGAAGTTGATTACTTAGTGAAAGTCGAAGTGCCTGACTGTACCTAGGTAGTAACAACGAATGGGTATAATTAGGAGGTGAAAGTTTACTACTAAGCCTATTCCCTTTTCTGTTCACCTGAGCGAAACAAAGGAACATTCCAAGATTTATTAACTCTTTATTTGTTTAGCTCTTTGTTAAGACGAGAAGAAAATAATAATACCGTGTGCAAGTTAGTTCTAATTAGGGATGCCTCGATACGCCTTTTTGCCGATACCGATACTCTTATAAAAATAATATTTTTATAAGAGTATCGGTATCGGTATTGTATCGGCAAAAAGGCGTATCAAGGCATCCATAGTTCTAATATAAGAATATCAAACGTTGAGAGGGCTAATGAATCCCAAGATCTTCCGATGTAATAAAGAATCCGTAGTTTGTAACAATATTCATAGTAATTCGTAATATAAACACTGATGCCAATACAAACGCTGTTTTAAATCAATCTGACATAAAATATTGAACTTAATAACACCATTTCTTAGTTAAAATCCCACGTAAGAGCACAATAACGGTCGTGTTCGGTTAACGTTACCATAAAGGCTGTAATTGTTAATTCGACACAGTTCTGTACATAAATCACATCTAGTTGCAGCTAGAGAGGCGAATCTGCTGTACAATTTATTATACATTACCGTACGCAATCCCGGCCCGTGTAAACAGACCGCTTCGTCGCATTCAAAACACAGGAAGCGATTCTAGATCGCAAATTCAATGTCATTAGCGTCGACGACGAAACATTTCAAACTAGACAGAGAAGGTAATATCCTATTTTGTTGTTCTATTCTTACACATTTGAATAAACGAATGTAGTAGCGAGATTATATAATTTTCAATATTTATTGGTGCTTAATATTCCGAAGTCCTTTGGTTTAATGTAAATAATGATCTTAGCTAGCTTACTGTAAACAATTATCTTATAAAATACATTCTTGACTATTTATTCGTTGTCTCTGTTAAATAATGTTCTGTTTAACATAAAAAATCAGTGCTTTCTATTTTGCAAACAGTACTGGATATTTTAGCAACACTTAAGAAAGGGAATTGGAATTCAGAGCATCAATTACAGATTGATATCATTATTTGATGTAAAAGATCTAGCAGACGGTCAGTGGCCGGTGCATGTTAAAAAGGTTGTTAGCGAAAAATTGGAGGCTTCAGCCTTGTAATTGCAGCGTTGTTTTGAATTGCGATTCAGTCAGCTGTCGGCACATGCGGACAAAGCACGCGCGACGTGCGCGCAGGCCGGTTCGCCTCCGCCGCACTTTTCGCGCGTATCCAAATAATTCCGAGCGAATTTTACGTCTTGCACTTCTTTGTTTTTTTACATAAAATATCTATCGTGTGTGATTAGTTGATTACTTTTAATTGTGTATTTAAACGTGCTTTGGATTTAACAGTGAATAGTTGTGTTGTTAGTGAGTGTTGCGCGATTATGATCTGTTCAATCACTGTATTGTCCGGTATCGCTTTGTGTTGCTAACTACCCGCCAATCTGTCAGTTAATCGACCTAAGTGACGCGTGTAATCGAAAGCACTAATTAACGAATCTGTGTCAAAGGTGTTGTGTGGATAAAACGGAAGTGTTTGGACGTTAAAACGTGTTTCATCGGACGGAGGTAAGTCGGGCATCATGTTATTGATTGGACATAGTGAATATCTGTGTTTTTAATATAAGAAACGAGGAAACGAGTTGGTCACATAATACGTCTATACAAAAAGTTATTTTTTATAAATTCCAACACTCGATAGAGCTGTGAAAAGTTTCAAGAAAACCAAATCTCAATCAAAATGTGTTTGATGAAGAGAAATTTTGACATGTTAATAGACAGATCAATGAATGTTGTAATGATCCATGGTCTAAAATTCTTGGGCCCAGCATGCTCCGGTAGATAGTAAATTGGAAAAAAATCTGTAATTTAGAAACATTTGAGAACAATAAAACACGTGAGAACTTAAATAACTGTGTACGAATACGAATATGCAAATCAGAGCGTTAAAAAGACCATTTTACTTGTTAGTGCGCCTCTACCTAGTTTGAATTTTATTTAACTTTTACGACCATTAAATATCAAGCTGAAATACTTTTACAACTTCAGTTTATTGAACTACGTAATTTTATAATTATGTAGTGCCTTTTTACATACACCGGTTAAGGCGAAATTGTTTTCCTCATTCAATAAAACTTTTGCTCTGACATATAAGATTTTATACATTTCACTTCGCACTTACACACGTCCTGGCTCTTAATAACTCCACTTAATTCAGTCATTTTCTCCAAAAGGACGCTAGAGACTAGTTACTAATTATCTCTTTCAAGGTATGCCGAAGGCGTCCTACCTTCGTGCTACGATAAGCTCTGCGAAGATGTTTGGAATACGAAACAGAAATAATAAGACTCCTTAGGTGTTACGATTCTCGCAGGATATAGGCCGTATTATTTGGCCAATTTCAGATATAAGTATCCAAAACGCAAATCTTTCATAGATTCTCTCGTTCAAAGTTTCCATGTCGTTGTGTCAAGTGCGACCATTGATCGCGTCATCGAAATCCACGATCGTCAGTGCTGTGGCATTGTCTGCGGTGTCCAGAATCACCGGCAACTTGCAGAACGAATTCCGGATTGGTCCCGCCCGACTTCCCGCGACCTTCGACTACGTATCGTTGCAGAATCGAATCGTCTCGTGGTAACTGTAAAACTAGTTTGACTGTTCGTTTCTGTAATAGGATCGGACGCGTTCCGGACAGTTGGGACTTTTTCTATGCCTTTTCTAAATCATTTGTGTACATAGAAGAAGCGGATGGCGCTCGAGTGTCGTCGAGACTTCAAGAGCAGATTCAATCTTGCATCCGCCCTCATTCAATTATTGAACATGTTTTGGTTCTAATATTTAATAGGTTCTTTAAGAATATTATCATATGGAGGATCTAAGAGTTCAGGGGGAATAGCACTGTGGTCTTAAGTCCAAATATTTTCGGTGCCGGAAACGAAAAATCGAAACAGAACTCCGATTCTTCGTTTTCGTAATGGAAATAGCGTCATTAATTGGTATTTTTGCAATGTAGGTATTTAATTGCTAATAAAACAAAAGCAATGTTGGTAAAGAGTGCAGAGACAGCAGCTGTGCATGTCAAAAAAGATTATATCATCCATATTTTTCTGATTCTAGGATAAATATTGATACCCACTCGAGCCGGGTACGTATTTATAAAGAAAACACGCGAAAGATGAACGAACTGTGAAGTTATTTTGTAGGTGTACTTGTGCACATTATTCTGTCGTCGTTGCAGTGTCGGGTGCGATGAACCAATATCATTTGGTACCTATCGGCATCTACGTCGCATAAATCTGTCCCATTGCGAATGCAACGCATAAGAATTTTCTAATAAGCAGCAGGTTTGTAACTTTAGTTTCATGGTCAAAATGCGTATCTTCAAGAACTTTAAATCGATTGTTTATGCTGGCTGGTAAGAAGTCGACAGATAATACGCGTGCGGTTTCTTTAACCATTTTATGTTCTCTTACAAATGTTGACCCTCAAAATACTAGCCTAACTTAGTTGCAAAGAGCCTCGTCGATCTAAATGTTGTTTAATACGAAACAAATGTGATTTATGATTCATAGTTATCAACATTTAGCAGCAGCTAACCGACGTACGACATCAAACTACGTTTAAATGATTGTAAAAATATGATAATTTAACCATAGTAGTAGTCGGAATTTGGATAGATCTTAAAATGATTTTCATAGATAAATAAAGATTGATAGTAAACAAGGTGTAACGTGGGCGTTTTAATGGTGTAGGCTTCGTGTCTCAGAGGCGCCTTTCAGGTTGGTTCTTTGGAAACTGTTAGGTGCCTGCGAAGTACTTTCGAGGGAGTAAATATTGACAAAGCTCGTCGGTAGCACGGAGATGACGAATCGTTTGGCGAAAATAAAATATTTGCCGTTGTTCGCGAGGAAAATATTATGTTATTTTTACGTGCATGTACGTCCGATACACATCTGTATCATGCACAATACTCACGTCTTCGCTCGAACTTCACACAACACAACTTTTTAATTGGACGTTTTAAATCTGGTGTTAATTTTCGATCAAGGCCTATCGTGGGGAGGTGAATGTACTTACCTACTTCCTTATTCGCTTTAATTATTCAAATGTTCTGCACCGTAATTAATCATCGCAGTAATTTCGCTTTTAAAACGACACGGTAATCAATATTTTCTAACAGCTTTTTCACGTTCAGCGACGCTCTATGTTATTTAAATGTTTTTGATGATTTTTGTTCCACTATTGACAAGGCTGTAGACAGGTCAAGGTTGCTTGGCTGTACAAACGTTCCATCACTATTTGAACATGAGATGGGCACATGTCATAGACTCCAAGCCCTTGAGAGAATACTCTGTGTGTGACATTTATGAAAAGTTAATGTAAATGAATCGTAAAGTGCTAAAGTTTCTTCGTGATGAGTAACTAAGATTGAAAAGGTTTTATGACCACCGGCAAACTACAATAATTACTGTCAGATTCTCGTCACCTTTTTTATCATCAATTACAGATAGTCATATGAGAAAACCTAACTACGCATTTTTCCAAACTTTTCATTTATGAAGTCTGCGGTGACGATAAAATCTATCAGAAGAAAAATACTTCAAGGTATTGTAGCGTTAGCCGTGTAAAGCTGAATATATTTTTTACGATGTTGTTATTCTTAAACTTGTTTCAGGTTTTTCCAATTGAAATACATATAGGGGACTGTGAAAGTCAATTTTTTTATTAGTTATGGTACCTAAACATTGCAAATTATTCATGCAAAGAACTTTTATTGGCGTCTGCGGGAAGTCTATATTTGACTCTTATGTCGTGCAGTGCTCGATAAGGGATATAAAGTTCAGTTCCGATACCGAGGCAGTTTTGAAACTCGCTCGTAAGTGCCATGAAAGTTATTATAGCGTTGAGCTTCTGTTTCCGCCTCGGCTGTCAAATCGAAATTTTGCTCAATAATTGCATCAACTTTCGCCTTTTGTTTGCTTGGGCTTGCGGTTTATTGATGGGATTTTCATTAGTTGATTCTGTAATGGCAGTTCTATTGCTGTGATGACATTATATTTGCGGCTAGCTAGTCTTCGTGCTTCCAAGATAGGGTTGGAATGTTGGAATAGTAAACATCAAATATTTATCATAGTTTATGAACAAATTGAAATAGTCTTTGATAGAACTGTCATGTCAGTTTTAAGACTTACCGTGCAATAAACTTTGTTAAACTATCTATTTGAGTTTATAATTACTTTTCCACCGGTTATGGGCCCAAGGTCAACCTACCCAAGTTTACAATTTACATAACTTTCTCTATATTAACTACCTACACTGCCTGCAGAGTTCTGTACTCTTCCAATTTCTATGGAACAAAACGCTAGCAAAGACTGGATTTTCATTTCTCGAAGTTGTGCCTACTACGACAAATATGATCGCGCGTGGCAGATTAGTTCGCAGACTGTTACTTAATGATGATGGAGTCGCCTCGTCTTTGTGTAACAGAAGACACACGATACGTGTGTGTCTGCGTGTCTGTCTGTGTGTCGGTAGTTCGGTACATGTAGATTACCGTTCACGGGAGCGCCATATCGGGTGTTTGCGCCTCCGCCGGCGGCCAATTGAGTAATGTTTGAACAATATGTAGGTTCTGCGCCAGTAATGTTGTAGTTTTAATTCTAAGAAGGCGCCTAAGTATTATTTACTTGTTTCGACACAGCCAACCGGCAAACATAATGGCCAATCTAAAATGTGTAGATCAAGAAACAGATAATTTTTCGGTCAAAAGCTAATTATAGAACTGTCTTGACTAATTGATATGGTCGGTGGTGCAAATTCCAGAATGCTGGTAATAAGTTTGAGATGTGTCGTGAGATAAGCTAATAAGCTCCATCAAAAGAGAGGGGTCGAACCGAGTAGGTACTGGATAAAAAGAAAATATGGGTACTTCTGTAATTAATGTACAAGTTTTGCGACGATCTGTATAATTTCATATCGAAAATAATAATCATGAAGAAAAATAGCATGAGCTTCGAAACAGACACGTACTTATTATTTATTACAGTTGGTAGAACTCAGTTTTCTCTGATGATCGTAATTTATCACAATCTGATGCAAGGATGAAAATATCACGTTTAGTCCGATGATTACGGCTGTGTACAGATAAGAATAATTTGCAATCGTTAACAATAATATGAGATTCTGACTTCGAATAATTATTATAAATTCAACTCAATTTCACGCCCTCCGCGGCTCTACAGCTTACAGGTAAATCATTTAAGCTTACAATTTGCAAAATTCCTTGAACTACCTTTTTGCGGAAACCATTAAATGAAAGCTAGTATTGGTCTTATAAGTCAAAGATCTATAAAGGTATAGGTACCTACCACAAGTATTTAAGAAGTAAAACGGACCTACTTAACTAGGGACCAAAATACAGAGAACCTTCAGTATCTATGTATGTACATACCAACATAACTAATGCACAATTTTATTACACAACCTCATGCATATTTACAAATATCAAAAATACTTTCTTATCTAAACATCTTATTAAAACTAAAGGGAAACATGATAATAATCGTATCTATTAGGAATACCAGTAGGCATACTCGTTATGTTTTCTAGAGCCAAGATATTCCTGAAGTAGGAGCAACATTGCCGGATAAGTAATCCTCAGTAATTTATTCGAGACATCCCCCCGGCAATTATGCTGTAATATTTAGATGTGCATTAGGGTTCCACAGGATCAAAGAAGGAATTATAAAATTTTGCTCTTAATTATTTAGGTATTCTTCTTTGTAAGAATCTTTCGATGCGCCTTTAATTTTACGTAGCGTCTCGTAGCTCTGCTCGTAGCTAAAATAGATTAGGAATAAGTTTTGTTAATAAAAGAAGTCCAAAAAAATTCTGTTCTAGAATTCTAATAATAATAATTAATAAATAATTAATTCTAATAATTCTAGTTCGGATCACCTAATAATGTTAAAAAAAAAACAAGTTGATCATGGCAAAAACGTGCTGCGCTCTTAGAAAAATCTTAACTTAATTAAGTTAAGATTTTCGTTTTTAGAGAACAGAATTCTGTTCCGCACATATTGTTCTCACGATCGATTCGCGCTTGTCCATTTTTTGCGCATAAAGTACGTCTCGCACTGCCGCGGTTGACCGACGTTGGCCGTTGATTGTTTTTCTCTATTTACCCATCGATGGTAACAGCCGCACAGAACTCGACTGAGCACCTGCCGTGTCAGGGCCTGGGAATAATTTTACGCTTAATGAGTAGTCGATGAACGCAGCCAATTATACATCATTGGTACTACTGTGATGTAATTGGTCCTCTTCATTGTTATATTACGATCATATTAAGCGTGTTTTACCCTTCATCTTGAACACAGGCGTGCAAACCAATTCATGACCAACGATTTTGTATCGCGTTATATTTTGTTTTGTTGTGCAAATAACACGGGAGACCGTTGGTCTATTCTATGTATCGATTCTAGCTTGGTCGTTGTGCTCCGGGCGCGTTGCGAGATCACTCACCTTTTACCTAGTTACCTACCTACTTGCATTTCACGTATTGTGGTGTGCAAGCGCAGGCGGGAGAGCGGAACTTCCGATATCCATGTCTTTCAACAGACGAACGCGGTTGTTGGCACAATGGATATGAAATAAAATCGTGCACGAATTCCCCTACGCCCTTTAATTTATGGAGAGTATTTGTTTTATTTGTACCTCACTATCGTTTAAGTACCTATGAGGTCGAAAATGTGATGAAATAAACTTGTGTACGTTAGGCTTAAACGAAATACCAAATAATTATATTTTTTTAGAAAAGTCAAACACACTGTAAAACTTGTACCATTCAGCATAATTGAAACATTATAAGCAAAAGAGGAGTATCGTTGTAAACATGGAAGTTAAGGCTTGAGTAAAGATGATAATAAGTACTAATTAGTTTATCAACAACAAGCACGCATGACACGCAAAGCCTCCACTCGAGTCAATGCCTCATTGCCTCGTACCTCGTACTCGTAGACATAATGCCTATGCGGCGATGAAATTATTTTGAAACGTAAACGGTAAACGGTAGAGTACACAATTCATAAATTAATACACAAGAGAGTACTCTTGTGTATTAATTTATGTATTGTGTACTCTACCGTTTGTATGGAGAAGATATTTTATTGTGTTATGTAGTAGAGTGACCTTTGAGATTTAGTAAAGCGTTGACAGTGTGTAATAACGGAAACTAAAAAGTTCCACCTGCAATGGCATTTTAGAAAGAGCTTAAGTATTTATTAAAACTACTCTGATAATTATTTAAGCTCTATACAAGTCCTTCCTTCACCAAGATTTATACACTCGTGTCAGCTCTACAAACGAAGCTCTTAGTCTTAATCGAGCGTCAAGTTTACATTCGTTGCTCCGAGTCAGCATTGCCCTTAAGAAGTGAAAGTATGCGACCGCTACGGGCACAGCCTACAGGCGATACCATCTCCCCTCATTAACGTCCTCACGCTTCATCTAATGAGGATCGCGACACTTCGCTAAGAAACGCCCATTGTTGCACTTTGCCACACTTGAGGGTTTAATTACGTGCCCCGATGACCTTTGGCAACACAGGTGCTATTGTGATACTTTAGTCACAGCTTTAGTGCTTTTAAAGCACTTCACGCGAGTGACCGTTAGGTTTCGCCATTCAAATGGTTTATTGAAATAGCAATTGACTTTGGAGTTCTAATTTGGGCTTTTGGTACAGAATTCTCTGAATCTCTATCTGATTCTCTTCAGGTTTATTATTATTATTTATTCATTCGAGTTACAAAGACTCATAGACAATATACAAAAATGTAATACATCAATTAAATGGCCGAAGATTGTAGGTGACGTGTATGTCACTGCAGAGTCACATGTATGGTCAGCCGAGCCTGTCCGCTGTGCTGCCATCAGCACGCTGTTGGGACTGCCCCGCACCCTGCGCACCAGAGACGCGCTCCACTTACTCATCGTTGAAAAGCAGTCGACGCTAGCTGGCAAACATGCCCGAGGCACTACATTTTCGCGGCAGCCCCATGAGCGCTCTGAAGGCGTTGTTATATTAGACGCGGAGGGCTTCGCATGCTTTTTGGGTGTGATTCACCCACAGGCTGCACGAGTACAATGAGGTACAATGGGCTTTAAAAAGTGTTTGCTTGGCCGACTTTGAACAGCGTGCAAACCTGTGGCCTATCATATCAGCTCTTATTGACATCGCCCTCCGTTACCTCTCAATATCGATACATACAAATGCAATCATACAATATGTATTTCAGACTGTTCTCAGTAATTACTCATCCCTGTTTGTTATTCTGCATAAGATTTTCCTTTACTCCTTGCGACCTGTCATTAAGTCACAGCTCAAAGCACTAGCCTTCCTAACACTATGATGACACTCACTTAAGTATCTCAGTAAAATTCGCCATCTTTATTCATAACTACTGCGTATGTTCGCGAATACTTAGCTATACGAACGTCTGATACTTCCCTCGTAAAAATTCTATTTTCAGTCGAGTGCTGACCGACAATGAATGCAAGCACATGTCGAGTGCCATATAATATTTATGTACGCGCAGATCGTGCGCTGAACATCGAGTTATTGTTTTACTCAATTTCCTGGTTATGATATGAAATGCTTCCGGTGTTTTGGTGTTCTACAATAGTCAAGTAAATTACATATATAAGTTAGTCTCTCACAAACAAAATGATTTTGTTCAGGAACTGAAACACATCTTTTCTTTTATTGCTTGGTATCACTTCGTATTTTCGGGAAGATTTGTCCTTTGTGTCAGTAGCATTATTAAATTACTACTACATATCTCAAGATACCTATTATGATAAAATTAAATTAATTACCATGTAGAATTAATTCACTATTTAATCTTTTAATTTTGTCTTAATTATAGAGTGCAGAGTAAGACATTAATATTTGAAGAGGTGTGACTGGAAGTAAACAATTATTTTCGAAATAATATTCATACCTATAAAACATATTATAGGGATACTTTGAAATATTTTAGTTATATTTTTTGTTCTTACATCGCGTGCTTCGCTCTTCACCAGATGAATACCGTTGTTTTATTAATTATTAACTGTAACTCGAGTAGTTTAGAGGTCAACGACTTGAGCTTGTGTACCTAGCCATTATATTTTTATGTGTAACCAATTGATTCACCATTACTCACATAATAAGGGAGTATGTGTTATGTTATTAGGCTCAACACTCTCAGCAGTCTCAACACGTATTCAAATTAAACGTTTATGTCGTTATCGGTGAAACACTACGATTTTAATATATTTATGCGATGAAATAATTGACTTTAACTGTCAATATTAAAGTATTGTGTACATATACCATTATGACTATTATAAGTTATAACCATTGAAGTTTTATCGTTCGAACGAGTACGCTAATTGCCAATAGTGTACGACCGAACTAACAGTTACATTCGAGATAATTAAAATGTAAAAATTGCCTTCGGATCGCTGTAGGCAGTAGGCGTCATTCGAAAATTTTAAATAAGGCCCATTGTCGCCCACAAATCACAATGGGCTTTCAAATTGAACTACTACAAACTGTGACTGGCTCACTGACCTACGGCTACGAAGAGTGGTATAAATATAGCGTAGCATTAATCATTATTTTTGTGCACGTTATGTATGGAAATGGTCTCGTGGTCGCAAGCGCGACTGCTGAGCGCGGGGTCCTGGGTTCGAATCCCGGGTCGGGCAGTGTTGCTGAGTTTTTCCATTAGGAATTTCTTAGTAACAGCCCGGAGTTTGGAAGTTGGCGGCGTGATACCCCCGTGCCTCGGAAAGCACGTTGGTCCTGCGCCTGATATCTCCGGTCGTGTCGGATTGCCGTCCCATCGGACTATGATAGTGAGGGAAGAGGGAGTGCAAACTTTGTGCACTATAATATCTCCCGCGCCAACGGCTATCTCTCCGTCAAGATTGGCCGCCGTGGCTAAAATACGGTCTGGAGGATTTTATAGATGGAAAATACTTACAAGTTAAAGTTTCATGCAAATCTTTTTATAAATCACCCCCCAAACAAAAAAGACTGATTTATTCTGAAAGCAATTACTTTAGGATTTATACGTTTCAAGTGATCACTTACCCAATCGACTATTGAGTGCAATAGTGCGTGAATAATAAATGCCAACAGACAATATTTATGTAACTACACATTACTACATGCGTAGGGCGATTGTTTCTAAAAGGGGAAAGTACAAAGACACCAGTTTGTTTTGACAGACGGTGAAATACGGAACTATTTTAAAAAATGTACTGATTTTGACACATATCTGACAGCTGTCATAATATCTTCACGAGCAAGCCAGCGCCGCCGGGATATGTCAAGTTATACTGGCGGATCAGTATGTTGCATTTAAGTAGGTTATAAAAATAAATGTATGCAATGCGAGATTTATATCCATGGCGAGTTGGGAATGAAAGGGAATATAGATTGTATCAGCTGTTTATAATGCCAGCTGTGGGAAAACGGGTTACAGTTGTTGTAAATGATGGCCCGCGATGTATAACTTGGGTATTTGTGTCGATTTATTAATATTGCCGGTTAAACTAATGAAAACATAATTGCATGTAGTGTAGTGTAGTGTAGGGGGGCCCGTGGCTAAACGCTACGCTTGCCGCGGTTGGTCCGTGGGTGGGTGACCATCTTCACATACCAAGACCCCTCCGTGCCTCGGAAAGCACGTTAAGCCGTTAGTCCCGGCTGTCATTCGTGGATCTTTGACAGTCGTTACGGGTCGTCAGTAGCCCGAAAGTCTGACAACCAGTGTTACCAAGGGGTATCATATTACCCAGTAACTGGGTTGTAGAGGTCAGATAGGTAGTCGCTCCATGTAGAATACTGGTATTCAACTGCATCCGGTTAGACTGGACCCCAACATAGTTGGGAAAAGGCTAAGCAGATGAAAATGCTGGCCGCAAGGTTTATTTTCCGGTTAACCTGCAAATAAAAGAGAACATGAATAGTGCCTGTTGTTTGTATTGTCACAGGTGGGAAATGGATCACCCACTAGCTGCTGTAGAAGCAAGAGATCGATGAGGGAGACCTGTTACTAAAGCACTACCTTTTACAATATATGTATTTTAACTTCACCTATTTTGGTTGGACAGGAAATGTGAAGTAAGTAGGTAAGTAAGTAACTAAGTATGATTTTGTTTTGATTGAAAATGAAAATTTTATCACTTTTAAACCAAGGGAAACTATGTCTCTAACTATGTGATTTGGGCAGCCTGGCCCTAGTTTCAGGACTCTCTGTAAATTGATCTAGCAGCGATTTCTCCCTGTTTTTAATCTTCGCATTCGCGCCTTTAAGAGGCCGTGCATAAAATTCACTCGCTACTGTTTAGGTTAATTCGTTGCGATTCTATGTTTGTGTGCACAGTTCATGCAGATACACGCACACGCGGGTGAAGTTCGAGCGTAGTGACCGCTTAAACAATTTTGATCCTTTAGAAGATATTATTTTAAGTAACATAATTATTAGTGTACGGCTTACAAATAAAAGCCTGGAATGTGTGTGTACTGTATATTTATCACAATCAACAAAAAATGGTTCAATTCGTAGATACCTTTAGACATTCAACAAAACAATAAATAAAAATGATGATATAATGATATTTATTTTTGTAGATTATTTGTAAAAAACACTTTTACACGTCAAAAATAAATTATGTAACAGCCAATTTTTTTTTTAATTGATGAACAATACCAAAGAAAGGACATTCAGGTAGTCCACATAAATTACTCCAACTTTCACATCATCGTGCAGAAACGTGCCTTTTTTTAGAAGTCAGTTGTTTTTTTTTTTTTATATAAAAGTTTTTATTTTTCACTTTTTAGTTATACCCCAAGCAAATTCATATAACACTACTTGCTATGTAAATATCAGTGACAGGAAGCTGCATCTGCGTGATGTTATGTTGTGCGATTGCGTAAACAATGCATACATATGCGATAGCAGCAATGTTGTTTTACTGGTATTTATTGAAGAGTTCCGTTGTCTGTCTCCGAAAATCATCACCAGATCTTTACGAAATTTAAATGGGACCATTTCGGAACAAACTTCTATCGAACAAAAAAAGAATTTTGCAAATCCGCCCATTTATGACGGAGTTATGCCCGAACATACATAAAAAAAAATAGAAACATCCGAATTGATAACCTCTTCCTTTTTGAAGTCGGTTAAAAAGGAAAGAAAATGACCTAAATAGTCTTCACACTACTTAGGTTTTTTCTTTCCTTTTGGTGATTTATAACATAACAAATACAATAACAATAATGTTTTTCATAGTCTAAATATTCACATCATTGCGTAATAAATACATTCATCATGTCAAGTCAGGTTCAAAAGAAGTAAAAAAAAAATACACTCCGCACAACTTGAATAAGACCAATATATATTACAACCACATACTTATTTATAAGAATAATTGCATCAAATTAACGCTAAACGGTTTCTTTTTGTACGCTGTGTAGATTATTGCATTTTGTTATGCAACATGAAACATAATCGCGCCCTTGGTTAATTTAGTGCCCAATAGCAGTGCGCCACTTGATTAAGACCAGTAGCATTTTGCTGCCTGCACAGCGAAGAAGTGCAAGTGTCTATCATCTAAGTGTACTTATTATACTCAAACAATTGAAATGTAGTAGTGTCAAGTAGTGGTTTTTTTGTAAAATGGGTAAAAAAAATGTTTAACATCAGAAAAACAAGGCAAAATAAAAATTTTGCATGAAGAAGGATATTCACACACAACTATTGCAAGACGGATTGGACAATCACATCAGGTAGTGAGTAAATTTCTCGAAGAACCTGAAAATTACGGGAAACGTTTTAAAGGGCGCATAAAATTTACTACCACGGAAAGGGAACGTCATGCGATATTACGTGAAGCATCGAATTCAACTCTGACAGCAAAGTAAATAGCAATTAACGTCGGAACTAAAGCCTCATTAAGAACAGTTTAGAAGATATTACAACACTGTCCACATATAAAACGTCAAAAGATATAACTGAACGTCTTATATTTGCTCGTGAAAAGATTCACTGGAAAACTGAGTGGTATAAAGTTATTAGTGGTTAATCTCGATGGCCCTGACGGCTTCTCTTATTATTTTCATGAATTGCGAAAAAATGAACTCATTTTGTTACGACGACGTAAAGATTTCGGTTCAATAACTATATGGGCAGCTATGTCATACCATGGGGCGATTGATTTAGTTTTTCTGGAAGGTAGACAGACAGCTAAATCATATGTTGAACTGCTGGTAAAGAAAAGCATACGTTTGTGAATGTCTGTAGGGGTCACAATTTTATTTTCCAGCATGATAATGCGAGTAGCCATAAGGCCCACATTGCACAGATATGGTTAAAAAAAAATCAGATCAATGTTCTGCAGTGGCCTTCAAACTCGCTTGACCTTAATATCATGGAAAATGTTTGGGGAAGTCTTTCTCGTCAGGTGTACGCAAATTCAAGGCAATATAATAACTCAAAAGAGTTAGAGAAAGCGTTACAGCAAACATGGAATAATATTTATGTCGAGTACCTAAAATCTCTGTATACTTCAATACCCTCCAGAATCTTTGAACTAATTAGAAAGAATGGCAAGAATACTAGTTATTAATCCTTAAATTAAACTTCTGCTACAAAAAATAATATGTTTTTTTCAGTGGTCTTATTCAAGAGGCGCGGTACAAAGAAGCATACTCTTGTTACATGCAATACACACAGTTTTCACTGTACATCCCAAAGGGCAATGTAATTGATCAGATTTACTTACTTATCTTATAACGATATCATACACGGGTTTCAAAAGCTCTTAACACATTGCTTTATCAAACCAGAGCTAATGTGTGTGGTCTTATTCATGTTGCGGGGAGTGTATAAGCTCAACATATCTGGTCAAAGTAATTTATACATAAATCAAATAAAATGTCATTTATTCAAATTAGTTAGCAAATTTTTTATACATCATTTACATAAGACATTCCGCCATAACGTTAGTGGATCAAAATGTGGTAGTCGGCGTACAATCTCGGAATTATATTTACGTATAACTCGCGAGCGCCTGCGAAGCAAAGTGATACGTGTTCACGCTGGGAGAGCCCGGTTGTTACTGACGAAATCGGGTTCGCGCGGTCGATAATATAGTTCACTTTGCCTATAATTTACTAAATGAAGTTATTGATTTTTTATATAATAAAATTTAGATTCTATTAAAAGGTTAACTTAAGATTAATGTGTAATTTTTAAATTTTCCTAAAAGTGTTTGTTTAGTATGGAAAAAAATACTTATGTGTCTAAATGTTTTCTCAACAATTACGTCTTTCAGAATTTTTTTTCTGCTTTAATTCGTATTGATGTCAATAATGTTTTCAACCCATGTAACAGTAGACTATATAATGATGTTACAAATATTTTTTAATGTGCACAATCTTTTGTAGTTTTGTTGTACAACGTAGCCAAACCATCACTCGCTCGGTACTTTTGCGGAAAAGGGTGTTGGAATATGGGTGCTTGCCATGATTATATACATTATTTTAAAAAATCATTCAAGCCATGTAAAAGAATAATAACTCGTCTCTTACGATAACAAAAAAAAAAGATCTAATTCTTCTTGCCTTTCACACAAGTAGTGATCTAAATTGTTCGAAATGAGTTGATTTCGTGCACGGGGCCTTAAACTTACCTGAAGACGCTCCATACTCCGGACACCCCTATGGTAAAATCATGCTGTGTTATGTCTGTAAATGTAGACTGTTGAACGTTGGTTTGACAATCATCAACTTGGTAGCTGTTAGCAAAATACTACTAACATAACTAGTTGCGATTTTGATACTGTACTTTTAGTGTATCTAGAACTTTAATATGTACGCTACTAACTGTAAAATTCGGATTATTTTTATGACACCATCGAAAATAAACGACTACAAATATGTGGATTTTTCTTTGACGGGACCACGGTAATGTTATACCGTGACAATAAAAAGGTACTTATACTCCATTTATAACATTAGAAAAATAACAGGAATATACATGTATATCGAAATAACGAAAGGGTCGTTATTTCGATATACATGTATGATAAACTCCGTTATTTCACGATAAACAAAGCAATGTAATATATTTATCATTTACATTTAAAAATAACTCTAAATTGCAACAATATTACAGAATAACTGTCGTTATTTAGCCGTTATTTTTCTAACGCTGTAATAAATGGAGTATAAGTCCTTTAGTCCATACTACGAGTATACTATTCATGACGTCATCGTCACCTACTTCCTAAACTAATCAAGCTTTCTCTACACTCCCGATAGTTTAAATCTAACTCAACCGTCCACATTACAACATCGGTAAACAATAGTGTTCATTCTATTGTCACAGTATGCGTGGGATTGACTAATGAAGCATGTTGGCTTACCATAAGCTCGCGGTACGCGGCCATTTTTGTCATGTATGTAAGTACATGTGGCTAGGTTAGGCATATGTCGTGAATTATGGCATGACGAACGCGGTTATCAAATTGAGGTTAGATTGCATTTATTGATTGAATGTCGATGTTGTTTGTAGTGAGAGCAAAGCGGTATTAGGATAAGAATAAAGGAAATCTTGAAGACTTTGTTTGAACGCGCTAATCCCTGGAACTACCAGTCGGATTTGAAAAATTATTTTTGTATTTGATAGCCTAATTCTTGAAGAAGGCTATAAACATCACTCTAGGGCCGAGGGAAAAGAAGAAAAGAAAGATCGTAAAGTGAATACGAAAGAATAGCGCGGGCATCCAATGCGATGCGAAGGGGAGGATCGAGGGAGTAAGAAAGTCGCCGGCAGAGGCTAGTGCGAGATGAATTCGTTTAATTGGGACTGTACCTACGTACTGACACACTAGCGTGTAGCTACTTATTTTCAGCGTAAATATTAATTTCTGTTTCCTAGACTCCTTTTAAATTAAGTCCCAAATGCAAATATTTTAGACAGATACTAAAACAATTCTGGATCAAAATGGTGTGGATCGTATTCTATACTATTTTGATCCGATTTTTTTTAGCTATTGAAGTCCCACAGCTGGGCAAAGGCCTCCTTACTATCCAGCTTCAATCTCGAAATTATTTTAAACTAATAATAATGTCGAAACCAGGAAAATGCACCCGTAGTAGTAACAACCACCCACTACCTACAAGCAACTTCTGATTCAGATAATTAGATTCGAGAAATACGGGAAGTCACGGGCTTAGTCAACAAAAGGTCTTTGTAGCACTCGTTGCAAAGGAAATCTAAAGAGACATTGTGCTAAGGTAAAACTATTGAGATACAGACGCAATCTCGTAGTTCCGATGCACCTAGGATCTACATTTTGAACTCTGAAACTTTCGAACTCGTAGGTAAGTAGGTACTGCCTTGAATAATATCTTGTGATACAAAACGCAATAGGTATTTACCCACCGAGCCGAAAATTTTGAGATTTTAAATATCACTTCTGGGTACGTAAATAGTTCAGAATAAATTCCATAGGAAGTAAGAAGGTTTGTCCTTGCATTTATTTTAGGTTACAAAAGCTTTTTCGCCATTTTAGTTCCACTTCTCACTCAATTGTCTTCTACAAAAATACATATCAGAGTTTTCCGATAAATAGCACGCTCAATACTCAATACTTTATTGCATTCAATAATGTATGCATAATGGTTGAAATGTTAAACATCGAACCAACTATGGACGCTTGGTGGACAAATAAGTCTTGGCATGCATTTTTTAGGTATTTTCTAGGTATACCTATCAGTGGCGGACTAACCGAGGGGCGGAAGGGGCGGCCCGCCCCGGGCCTTCGGTCTTGGGGGACCCCCAAATGCCTCCGCGTCCCCCTGATCAAATCCTAAAAAAGACTTTAAAAATGTGCTTAGTACCTACATAATTTCATCAAGATATACTTCTTGACCATTTGCATCTCGGTTGCATCAAGGCTCTTACAGGCAGGCGCGACGCGATTCTGCGATATATATCCGTAGAACAATTTCTATGGAAACGCGCGCGACAATTCACACAGGGGCGACAACTACATTTTTTTTAAAGCTGGGGGGCCTCATTCAGCTTTGCCGCCCCGGGCTTCTGACGGGCTTAGTCCGCCACTGATACCTATCTACGTAGGTTACCTCTGTGAAGTATCTAAGGCTTATTTCAAACTACCTGTCAGTTGCCCGTGACTTCGTGTGCATATTTTTTAATACATACTATCCAGCGGGGTAATTGCGTAACACACTCAACAATTCTATAGAACTCTGTATCGTGTGGACCCACCATAACACACTGTCAGCCGGTCGATTCTGTAAAAATCTCACCGTGAAATCATAAGTGAAGTGAGCACTTAATAGTGTTAATCCCTAGCGAATGACAGCTCACTCCACGCTCACTTCACTCAAGCTGTCACGGTAAGATGGTTACAGAATCGCACGGCTGTAGCAATGGGATTCATTTTGACAGTTCAACAACATTCATAGTGTTATTTACGTGGTTGAGCAAAGACATTTTTCGAGCAATTTATAAGCAATATAATTTAAAATGTTTCAGATTGTGATCGATAGTGTGTTACGTACAGTAAAACGGGGTGAATAGGAATGCAGGGGTGAATCGGGACGAAACTTTAAAATGGATTTTAACATTGAAATAATATCGTTTTTTGCCAAAAGGTCTCTTAATGTGTTTACTATATTATAGTTGAGGATTAAGTGTAATTGTTGGCTACAAACTATATTACATCAACGTTAAAATCTATTTAAAAGTTTCATCCCGATTCACCCCTCGGTTCCTATTCACCCCATTTTACGGTATTTAAGGTACGAGTACAAGATGAATTGTAGCCTAGATTCTTCTCCAGCCGGTCGATTCTGGAAAAATATCACAGTGATAACTAAGCTTAGAGTGAGCTGTGAGTCATGCTGATGCTAGGGATTGACACTATTGACGACTCACTTCACGCTCATTTCACCTTTGTTTTCACGGTGAGATATTTACAGAATGGAGAGGCTGGTCCCAGGCTACCTATATGACAAAATTCATAACAATCGGTTCAGTGGTTTCGGCGTGAAAAGAGTTATAGACAGACAGACAAACAGAGTTACTTACCTACTTTTGCGTTTATAATATTAGTATAAACATAGCGATGTCTTTTCTCGGGAAAGTAAGACATCAGTTTGTAACAGGAAATGAAGTTTTCCACTCGTCTGCGGCGCAATCAAAAGGAAAAGTTATGCATCTGACATTCTAAGGAATGGATGTTCAGTTATGAATAACATATGTATACGAGTATGAGTAACTTACAATTAGTAGGTATCTACATACGGTTTTATTTTTTTATGATGGATAACGTACGTAGAGATTTTTTTTTTCTGTAGTTGAGCATTCCAATGCAAATAGAATAAAACTTTTGTTTAAAAGAGAGACCGATAAATTTAAAGAGCTGAGATAACAGCCTTACGGCCCGGACTTACAAGATGTAGGTCATGAGTTCAAACCCAGCAAGGCGCTTTACTTTGAGTAAATAATTTCACCACCGCTGCTCTCAAAACGGTGAAGGAAAACATCGTGAGGAAACCGGCATGTTCTAGAGAGAACCAAAAACTTTAAGACATGTGACATCTATCAACCCGCACTGGACCCGCGTGGTAGATTACAGCCCACTTCCTCTCGAAGAGAGGAGACCTGTGTCTCAGCCGTGGCAGTATTATAGACTGATTATGCTATATCCTCCTTCTCTATGAGTAAACTATTAATATAAAATATTAAAGCTTGATTAATACAGTTCTAACAATAAGTACCTATATGAAAAATCAAAACACCATTAATCTATTAATATTACTGATCGGCACCCTAATTACGTAAAACACTATTACTCGCAATTTGAATATGCTCGAAAAATATGTCTGCTCAAGAACGCGAATACGAGTAACGCAATGAATGTTGTTGAACTGACAAAATGAAACCCATTGCTACTGATAGTGTGTTATGGTGGTGGGTCCACACGATACAGACTTCTATAGAATTTTCTTTTCTACGCACCGACATTTGTCTATACTGCTTTGTTAAACAGAAAAAAATCTATGAAGTCTGCATCGTGTGGACCCACCATTACGCAATTACCCTATAGATACGAGAGTTGAAGGAGATTAAAGAATAATTATTATGTTTTTACTTTATAACTAAACTAGCTCCTGCCCGAGACTTCGTTCGCGTGTTTTAACAAAAAAAAAAAAAAAATCTATGTCACTCGGCAATAGCGTAGCTTTCTATCTGTGAAATATAATTTTACCTCTTAATAATATTAGTATAGATATAGACCAACCCGCATGGGGCCCGTGTGGTGGATTACGGCCCATTCCCTTTCACAGAGAGGAAGCAGTGGGAACATTATACGCCGATTATGAGGATCCTGTAGATATAGATAGAAACCTATTGATGAGTCATGACTCCATGAGCCCTAGTATAGGCCTACCCACCGAAGTACCGATATCTAGACAAATTATGAGCACGAATTAAACTTTATGACTCGTTCGGGGAGCGACAGGTTATGATCAAATAACGCACGCGCGCACGCACGTTCTAAAGGTTGCAGTTAATTATAATGGTAATGGGGCGTGCTTACTAGAGAAGTGGAAGTGGTAGGAGGAACTGGTTTTTATCTGAAACGAAGTCGTAGGTCGTATTATTGGAGTCGGAGGTGTGATAAGCCGGAAGTTCCGGTCTTTAGTAGTTTTTCGAAGTCTGTTATGTTTATAGTTTTGTGCTTGGGTTTTTGCACTAGGTAGTTAATAGGTATTGGACCAAGCAGTGTGATTAGAATCTTCGGCTAGGTTACGTAAGTATCTTCGAAAACTCACATCACAATGTTCTTATGTCGAATACACCGCTTTACTATCTTACGACGATTTCACATCGTAGTGTTACTTAAACAAATACATTAAAAAGCCATAATTGTTATCAATACCACCGCGACTTTATTATTTTTCACAACAAATCGAGAAGAAAAAGTCTCTTAACCTTAATTGAGGTCTGCATAACTCACCCGTTAACGTTTCCATGTCTATGGACTTGATATTGAAGGTAGAACAATAACCTCCCACGGAAGTACTGACTCGCGAATCGTAGGCGGTTGATGGACTTGAATCGTTGCACCACGCGTTCATTCATAACATAGATGTAAAGAGGGACTAGATCGGTAAGAATGCAAATTCAATACAAGTTTGTTTTAATGACTTTGTTCTCATAAATAACATCGTACCAGTTAGATGTACCTATCCTGTATTACTGTTTCATTTTGTTGACTAACTATGTATATGAGAGACATGGAATGAAAATTTTCCTTATGATGACCTAGCTAGAGTGATCTTTTACTTTTGTACACTAGGGAGAAAAAAGCTACGTTCTACACGAACATAATCCTTTGTGTTTAATTTCTGCACAGTAATTTAAACTTAATTCGTCAAATTATCCTGCGCTTTCTTAGCCAAGATTAAACATAGATCGAAATAAAAGAGGAGAGTGCACCTATGTTGCGTGGGAGCAAAGTTATAACTTCTTTAGAAAAGTTAATCTTAGAAAAGATCGAACTCGTAGTTATCAACAAGTAAAGATGTGACATTCTATTTTCTCGGGGACGGCTCTCGAAGTAGTTTTAAAATCGAGAATGTTCCTTCTGTCCAACTCTTTCCAATTCGACGGAAACAGCTGCCTGTAGCGACTAGCGCTGTTCGGAATGATATAGAAATACATGTATTTAATGGTACAGAATATTATTGTGAAGAATTCTCTTCGACTGTTATAATGAGGCTCTCTTAGCTGTAAGTCAAAATGAAACATACATACATCAGGGTGCTAAACTATAGCTACAAAAAATATGCAAGCGAAAGTGCGACTGGCGTCAGTAATGTTGCTGAACTGGCTAAGCCTCACTATTATTTAGTGTTATGCAAATTCTGAAATAGCAACCACGAGTTATGTGTGTAGACAAATATTGTAAGAATAGAATGCAAACTCAAGAAACTTTGTTGAGTGTCGGAATAAATTACAATAAATATTTGAGTTGACAATGAAACTGAACCGAGAGGCAGTTAACATTGCTATGGGAAACAGTATAGTGTCTAGGAAACCATATATCAGCCGGCATCGTAAACAAAACCCATGGCGAGTAGTGAAATCGACGTTCAAACCTGCCCATATAATTGGAATTTCCGAAAACGGGAATGCTTTAAGTCTGTTCGCATATAATTATTGGATGGCGGACATAGATCATTGATTTGTACACTTAAAGGTAATTTATTATTTAGCTATTAACATCATACATCTGCGTCACTCTTACATTAAAAGACAGTCTGCTTGTGTCTTCATTAGGTGTTTTGTAGTATTTTAGTAAAGACTGAGATATCAGTATTTAAAACAAAGCACTTTATCACGAAGATACTTTCAAATATATTATCGAATGTCGTAAAAAAGGACTTGATTTTTTTTAAACTATAGAAGATAAATAGCCAACGCCTAGTTTAACGTTTGCTTAACCAAAGTGGGTAACATAACATCTGTATCCACATTCTTCACCTAAAAGTAGGTGAGTCGTCACTAACAAGAATTCTTTTGTAACTGTTAGACAAACACATCTTTGTGACTTTAGTCTGCGCTTTAGTTTATGAATTATGAGCCTTGTGTGTTCGTGCGCGTGAATTTCGGTTTTCCATACAAACGTCAACGCTCCGATTCCGTGCCATATCAGGGGTTTCTCCTTTTAGGGTTCCGTACTCAAAGGGTACCAACGGAACCCTATTACTATGCTTCCGCTGTCTGTCCGTCCGTCTGTCTTTCTGTCAGCGGGCTGTATCTCAGAAACCGTAATAGGTAGACAGTTGAAATTTTAACAGAATGTATATTTTTAATGCCGCTATATAATAACCAATAAAATAAAGTAAAAAATTAAAGGGGGTCTCCATACAAGAGACGGGTTTTGGAGTTTTTTGCCTTGTGGTACGGACCCTTCGTGTGCGAGTCCGAATCGCACTTGACCGGTTTTACATATAATTATGTCTTTCTTCGAGGCTCAAACTATCGCTACGGTGATCAGCGTGTATCAGAAAGTTGTGTTATAAGGGTGTAGTATAGACCATCAAACTGAACAACTTTCCCAAAGGGACCAAAATCGTGATCGCAAAAAAAAAGGCATGTATTTAACGCGGCGACAGATTAATCTGAATTTGGTATTAAAAAATAATTAAAGACGGTAGCAAAAATAGTAGGTTGGCAGCTACTGACGGCGGATGAAAAGTAGAAAATGGGCATTCTTAAATTAAACAACGAGGTTGTATATCAAGTACCTACACTAATTATTATCTTTAATAATAATAAGGCGTAGTCGACGGAGCCCCGCTTCGCGGGGCCCCTATTTCTGTCTGCAGGGTTTAATGGAACCTAACACGAAGCGGATGACGGGGGCTCGTTGTTTAATTTTTTCTTGATAACGATGTATGTCCCATCGAGAAAGTTGTTCAGTTTGATGGACTGCTCCACACCCTTAAGTATGACCACACATTTCTGATACACGCTGTATACCAAGTTTCATAAAAACTTATTCAGATGTTTCAAACAGAAACAATTATGTATTTACAGTAAGTAGGTACCAAGTTCACTAAATAGTTTCATAATACACACAGTTGTGTTATTAGCTTTGTATCTCGTGTAGTTAGGATTTATGCGAAGCTGTTTGCGATGCAAATTAATCCTAGTATCGTCAATCAGTGACAGATGTTGATTTGAGTGCGTCTGAATAGCTTGTGTGTCACGAGACAAACCCTGTGCCTACAAACACTGTAAGAGCAGACAGTGTTTGTCGGCGGCGTATTGCCGAATATCCGTTTGATAGGTAAGCCCGTATTACAATCGAATTTAACCGCGGTTCTGTTTACGTTGTTGATGCGGTGTGCCCACGGATATCTATGGGTGTACCCAATAGGGGATCGTTTATAATCTCGTCAGTCAGAATTGGATAGCAGAGTAACCGAATTTTTAATATTCTGTTCTCCGACCAATATTTGCCTGTATTTTTAAGTACCTCATGAATATCGGCAATGACCTAAAAAGTTTTTATGATGTTTTACCAAACTGACAACGCCGTACTGCCGCACTATAAATCGCCAACTCACCTCAAGGTTAAGATAACGTAATCCTATAAAAGCATCGATTTCCCAAGTTTCGTGTAGGTTAAAAAAAACTAAGAAATCGGCTACTAGTCGCTAATTGAATTATAACGTGTCTAATGTGTATTTTCCACATTTAGCATGGCTCTGTGTGCCTAACACAATAGGATTCGTGTAAGAATTAGCGTTGGAATTCACATGACTAAGTCAATGACTTATTTGAGTTTCGTGATGTATTTTTCATGAGTTCTTTGTTTTTGAAGTAAAACTTCTTTACGCACGCTTGACTTGTGGAGTAAGCTGGCGAACGCGTGACGAAAGCGTTACGAAAAGTGTGATCGGGCGAAGGGAACGGGAGTTGAGTGGGGGATAATTTATCAATGAAAACCGATAATAAATTTAAATATTTGTAGAAAATTAATATATCTATATGTACAAAAATGTATACAACGTGTAACGTTAAATGCGCCAAACCTCAGACACCCCAACTGATTTTTAATTCAATTGACCTATTTCAGAGAGAAAATAAGTCATTAAAAAAATTGTAAAGGTTTTATGTGCTGTTTTAGTTTTACTGGCAATTCTGATAGTTTTTTGCGTCTGCGACGACGCTTTATCGAGGGAGGAGTCGTCACCGGGCCGCTGCGCCGCGCTGACATTGGCTTGCTTGACCTATTAATAAATAGACACGGCAACGTTTTTAATTAAGATTTTTTGAAAAATGTAACCTTTATTAAAAAGTGGTTCAATTAATTCTGCTCGTTATTCTGATCAAACTATTTTCAGGTTTTGCGCATTTAACGTTACACGTTGTATATATATATATATATATTTATATATATATATATACATACAGATGGAGCTAAAGAAGTCTTACTTCAGTCGTGTAAGCACACTCGTTTTTTTTTTGTGTGCTTCAAGTTTTGTTTTTTTCTTAAGTTGAGTTAATAAGACATCTATTTGCGCTACGAAATCGCGATAGTTCAAGAAGTTTAGTTAAGAGTTACGATCATTATTGATTAATTCACAATTAAGATTGGCGTTATAGAATGAGTATTCGTTATTAATGAATATTTATTAAATATCTATATTTTAACGATTATAATCCGTTTAATTTAGAATTACAATAAGTAGGTAATTAATTTGGAATTACGGAAATTAATTTGGAATTATTTTTTTCTACGTTGGAAACATAATAGGTATGTATAACTCGACAGTTAAGCGCTGACGTGTTTCAAAAGCACAAGTAATAACACGTTGGCTTTAAGCTCAAGCTAAACTCAATAGAAATTAGTTCGTGAAGTGAAGCCAGCTCTTAGTAACAAACACTAGAACAACTTGTTTCTTTAGGCGGGCGATACCTACACTGAATTTTCTTTCTTTTTTTTATTTTCAAGTTGTAAAGAAATACAGCCTGAGTTAAGTTTCAAGCAACGTGATATTTTAATTTGTTAAAAAGCAAATCTTCTGCATGCTTTTTCCCAACTATGTTGGGGTCGGCTTCCAGTCTAACCGGATGCAGCTGAGTACCAGTATTTTATATGGAGCGACTGCCTATCTGACCGCCACAACCCAGTTACTGGGTAATACGATACCCCTTGGTAAGACTGGCTGTCAGACTTTCGGGCTACTGACGACCCGTAACGACTGTCAAAGATCCACGAATGACAGCCGGGACCAAAGACTCAACGTGCTTTCTGAGGCACGGAGGGGTCTTGGTATGAGAAGATGGTCACCCATCCACGGACCAACCGCGGCAAGCGCAGCTTAACCTGTAAAAAGCCCATACTTACTAATTATACAAGAACGACAAAACATTTGGTTAGTTAACGTGGGATCATCATTCTCTTGTCCTTATACCAATTTATTTGCGGTCGGCGCAACATGTCTTTTTCCTCCATACTTCTGTAGGTATTAGAAGTCATCTCAGTAGTCACCCACCATATCATCATTCACACGGTCGATCCATCGTTTCTTTGGTCTTCCCCTACCCTTATAGATATCGAAATTATACCTACTCAAAACTTTCCTCACGACATTTTCCTCAGTCCTCGGTATCACATGCCCATACCATAACCACTTAGATAATGTGAGATAGCTGCCAAAAACCCGAAAAATTTCACACTATCATATTATTATGATAGATCGATGGCAAAGAAGCCACTCGTGTTAGTTAACCCTCTTTCACCCTACCGACAAATGTGTGCAGACATTATTATGTTTTCGTTCAGATGTCAAGGGGCATACCGGCAGGGTTACACAAGACTGAGGGATTAAGCCCATGTGTCTTCAAAGGCTTCAATGGGGCTTCGCACTGATAGTCATTGTATTATTAGACTAGGATTTTCTTTGACATTTTCATTACGTTATTTTTTCAAATTGGCATTTCCCTATTATACCTCTAATGGGCAATGGTCCCCTCAAAATTCTTCCTTGTACCTACGCGTTTTCTGCACCACCTCAAACCAGTCCTTGTTGACCTCGGTCATCCATCTTCAGGCAGCAGTTGTGTGGAGACTCTTGCCTAGCGGTCATAATGCATTAATTTTTAAAACAATCATACTTACTAAGCTTTATAACCACTTTTTATTACCTTATCAATTTCTTTTTTCTAGTCGTTAACAGTAAACAAGTTGTTACGACATTCCTTTTAAAGATTTGTCACTAAAACATTATCTAAGTGGCACTTTATTACATTGCCAGTGCCAGAGATTACTACAAAGTAAGTGACCAATAAAAATACATTTATATGGCTTTTAAGCTCAAAGGGAGCTTGCAATGTCATAAAAAGGGCAGATTCACTTTTATAGAATTTGTTTCGCTCAATAATTTTATATTTAATCTGACATACCCGTTTTTATCTCATTAAAGCGTAGGTAATTTATATAATGTGCGTACTATAAAAATACTCGTCTGCTATATATTTTTTAAATGGGGTTTTCTATTAAATTAATTGGTGTAATTTCTAATTACGATTCTAGAGAAATCCAACTTCAAATAGGTCATCAGATACAAAATTCCTCAATAATTCGATAGGAACAAAACGTTACTTAACTCAATAATGCTTTACGACTGGAACGTACTCTGCAAGTCTACACAAGTTATACATTTATACGAGTGTCTGGCAATAAATTATGACAGTTAAGTAAATCCTTAGGCCATGCAAGCTAGCCATCGTTCACGTACTAAGGAATAAAGAGGCATTGCAATAGCAATTTGTCAGGTACGTGAGAGCACGCACAATCAATTTCGCGGCACGCGCCTATCAACCGCTCATAATAAAATGCTCGAATGAGAACAGCCACGTTTTCATCGTGAATTTTATGAAGTACCTAGAGTACACGGTATAGTGTTGTGGCTTATAGTTGGTCCTGTTACCGGTAGCAAATGGTTGGAAATGTGTTAAGTCGTGTCTGGATTAACGTCGTTTAGATAAATGTTGCTTGGTAATCTAGTTTCACGAATGGGTTTAGTGATAGTCTTAAGATTATTTGGAGCTTATTTGGGAAAACCCTTGGGCAGTATATTGATCACCCTTCATCATTCTTAGAAACAAAATTGTTGGTTATGTCTATACAGTCGATAAATGTTGTAAGTATCAAAGTTACGGAAATAACTGACAGATACCGACTCATTGCCGAAGGGTATTATTAAATAAATATTATCTGATACTGTAAAAAACTGTTACAATTTTATTTTTGAGTACAATAAAGCATTAGATATTCCATCTAAAATTTTTATGTATATAGAATATCGGGCATGCGAGTATAATGTCTATTGTAGATGCTAAAGTCATAAAAACAAATCCAAAACCCATAACAAAAACGTCCTCACATTATAAAAACCCACGTAAAATATGATAATATACAATATTAGCTTCCGCATCTCAAGTATGAGGAAAGAGAAATGTACAATGATATACTGCGATTGAACCGTAGTATACATTCATAGTATAAGATGTCGCATCTGAATAGATCAAAGTGAAATTGAGGCCATGCGGGGGCGTTTCCGCGCTGTCTTATATTTCCTGTGAGGAGATAAATTTCCATTCAAAGGCTGGTTCTTCACTTGCAATACAAAATGCATTAAATGCGCCATGTAGGTACAGTTACTGCGTTACTAATGTCGCGTAAATATTTCATACGGGCATCGTGTGCAGTTGTTGCATTATTTGGTGAAATTACAATTAGTATTTGGGACTCATTTATGGGCAATTTAATTGTAATATCATGATTATTATTAATGTCTATGAAAATAGTTTTGGTAATGGATTTGAAATTTTGGGGTTATTTTCCCATCGTATTTTAGTTGCGAAGTAATTTCTGCCCGGCTGCATTCTATGAATAACTTTGGCAACAATGTCGGGGATACTCGTAACAGGCAGAAGTACTTTCTTCTTTTGTTTCACTTATACGACATAAAAAGTAGTGTCGTGCATGCAGCTTTATAATATCCATAATGACGAATTAAGTAGGTAGGTATATTTTAGTATTCTGCTATGCCTCAATACTGTGCATGCATTTGTCACGTGGCCGTCAGAAACAATATCTAGACTGCTTGATTCAGCATTGTTATTTCATTCCATGATCCTAGCTAGTTAGGCACAGCCTTCAGCATCAAGGTTAGCTTTATATATAATAACGTATATTACAGATATTCGCTCAGATACCAAGTTACTCGATGGTCTACAAAAGTCAAGTTCATTACGCAAGTTCGTCCGTAAGTATTTTAATTTCAAAGTTACAAAGTTGTTATTACGATTGCGTTACTAGCAGCCATATTGTTTGCAGAAGAATTGAAAACGTGAGGTGACAGTACAATGGAGTGGTTTGAGAAAGATAGGACGGCTTTGCCGTCCACTCAGTAAGGTAGCATTGCAATAGGCGTAGCAGCTTATGGCAATTTCTCTTTCGAAATGAAACTGCACGAAATTACCACAGGCCTACCTAATATTTGAGTATAAGTAAGTATAAGAATCATTTATTTGCAGAAAATATAGGTGTTACCAGTAGTACAAGTGTGTGGTTTAATTTACAATGTACCGTCCATATTTTGTCTAATACATTTTGTTTCATGTAAAATACATGATAATAATATCTACCTGTGTTCTAAGATCATTTTTATATACAGATAAATTTTAAGTTCCAATAAATATTATAGGTACACACATAACAAAACATGAAACATTAAAATAAAATTTTGTCTGTACCATCAGTTGTTTATAAGTTACACGCTACACTTGGCAGAATGTGATGATATTGACTACTCCTAAGACCATATAATGTCGTAGATACGTAATACGGACAAAGAATGATAAAAGTAATTCAATGTAAGTACAAGAAAAAGTACTGACATAAGTATATCTGACGCAGCAAATGAAACAGATAATTTAAACGTGCAATCACATAAAATGAAATGGACACGAAAGCGATGATCGTATCAGTCAGACGGCATTAAAAGATTCAGTATTTCAACAGTATAATGTTACATTACGCGCGTAATCTTACTACAAAATAAATTAAACATGCTCTCCGTCCATTACTGACTACGTAAGTAGCATTTACTTAATGTAAGTGCCACTTTGATATCATAGCTACCTTCATAATGTTCCCGCCTTATTGTAGTTATCAAAATGCAGTTAAATTAACGTTTAATGATCACTCTACTCTACAACCCATGGCGACTGTTCATAAGATTATTATTATGATTGCCGCTGACAAATAATATCCATCAAAAAGCTGTAACTACGAAAGAAATGGCCTATAATACGGAGTGTATAGGATTATGGCAGTTATCGAGGTCTATTAGATAAAAGATTATTATTCTTAGAGGCTGATACATGTTCTTATTACCTTCAGGCACATAAACTCGATTTGCATGAACGCGGTAATATTCCAGCCTTAGGTATTTATTACCGACAAAATGCTCGTCAATCAGCAATTATCGTCTAATTTTCCCGAGAAAGAAGTAAGTAGGAAACTTATTTCTTTAACTTCTTTAAATAAGTAGGAAACATATTTTTTTAAACTGGTATGAAAAAATAAGAGGGAGTGGCGTTACGTCCGCTACGCGTAGCGTCCGTTTATGGCCCTATTGTATTCTTGAAGGTAATGTTTTCTTGGATCAGTCGCGTTACAGCCGTTCTACCTAAAATTACACTCAACGCTAGAAGAGCTTGTGATTAGAAAAATAATACACATACCAAATTAACATTTTGTGAAGCATGGTACCAGGCGAGAAGACTTATTAGGAGATACTTTTGGTCACCCGCACGCACACACGCACATTTTTATATATTTTTTGATTGACATGTAAAAGTGTTTGTACTTACAAACCTACTTACAGAAAATAAATCATTTTATCATTATAGGTGTCTGTATGTATATTTATCCACGCATTTCTCAGAAACTATTAATCGGATTGTGAACTTGTGATCTATATTGTTGTGTCCTGGGATCTGTATTATATTTTTTTTTGCCACCGGCTCCCGAAATTAAAGTTAATTTTGAGTTAATTTCTATTTGGAGTCGATTTTATGTTTTTTATTTTGTAATTTTTAGTGTTAAAGTCTGCTCGCCTTGTACCATGCTTCACAAAATGTTAATTTGATCTGTGTGTTTTTTCCTAACCACAAGCACTTTTGGCGCTGAGTGTACTTTTAGGTAAAACGGCTGTAATGCGACTGATCCGAGAAAATATCGCCTTCAAGAATACAATAGGACCATAAACGGACGCTACTTGTAGCGGACGCGTCAGTAAGTACGTAAGTACCTAATCATCACCTATAATGTCTAGCTAAGTTCCATGACAGGTCATTTTCTATAGCCATATAAAAAAATCCACCGTCACTTGCTACTTATACTGCGGATGTAGGAACCGAGTCATGATTTAATGAATGCAATTACGGGGCCCTAAAAATAATTGTGCACAGTACGTAAAATAGCACCGTCGCGGACATTCACATCTCGCACAAAAGAGCTGTTAGAAATCGGCTTTTCATCGGAGGTCAACGGCCCGCGACTGTTCAGGATATGCACATAGACAAAACGTAGCGCGACAAAGCCTGGCGTATCTCCGTCGGCGCGTCGCTAAACATTACGCACTCTTTTTCCAGTGTCGTCTTACATTTGTGTCGTGTGACAAAACCGCAGTGTCGGAGTCTCGCAGTGATGCGACGAATGCGGTGTCGATGTCGGATCGCGAAATGTCAAGCTCCGTACTTCCAGTTTCCTCCTCAATGCGTTTCGTTGTTACAGATATTCTTTTGACATTATTGATACTCTTGTGTTTTGTTTTTAGCCCCGTCTTCGTTTGCGCAATACCATTTGAGTATAACTGTATAAAGATTTGTTGGTGTTTGTAAACAAAATGGGACTGTATATTGAAACAGGTTATGCTTACTTAATGGCAATAAAAAAGAAAGCGTCAGCCCGAACATATTAATTTAATTAAGTTAAACTAAAATACTACTTATTCGCACAGCATAACTACTCACCTCAACCAGCTTGGTACGAGTAACAACAAATATTCACATACCCACTAGCTAAATGATTTACTTTTAGTCTATAATTCTACAAAGTGTAACGTTAAATGCGCAAAACCTGAAAATAGTTTGAACAGAATAACGAGCAGAATCAATTGAACCACTTTTTTAATATAGGTCACATTTTTCAAAAAATCTTCTTTAAAAACGCTGCCTTGTCTATTTCTATATACATATATTATCTTGTCAAGCAACCCAATGTCTGCGCGGCGCAGCGGCCCGGTGACGACTCCTCCCTCGATAACGCGTCGTCGCAGACGCAAGAAACGATCAGAATGGCCAGTAAAACTAAAACAGCACATAAAACCTTTACAATTTTTTTAATGACTTATTTTCTCTCTGAAATAGGTCAATTGAATTAAAAATCAGTTGGGGTGTCTGAGGTTTTGCGCATTTAACGTTACACGTTGTAATATATACTTACCCTATTATTCTGTTTTATTTACTTGTTATTTTACTGTTTTAGTTTTAAGCCATGATGGGAAAAAAATAATCTTATGGTTATGCATCAGAATGTTTCGTAGTAAGCACATCATAACGTCCTACAATGTATACTGCATACGATATTATTGTTTCTTTCCTTGGGGACCGGCACTGTACTCCTTAACACAGGTTATATTTTAACCTAGCTAGGAATACAGCACCTCACCCACCATTTTATTGTAGTCTTTGTACACTATAAGCGATTCTGTAAATTGTCATCATGTACTACAATGTTTTTGATGAAGAAATTATACTATCACATTCATATTATAAAAGCGAAAGTTTGTGACTGTGTGTGTGTGTGTATGTATGTTTGTTACTTCTTCACGCTCAAACGGCTGGACCAATTTTGATGAAATTTGGCACACAGATAGTTCATAACCAGGATTTACACATAGAAACTACCCTCAATTATACGCAGTTCAAGTAATGTAAATCTATTTAAAAAGAAACTTCAATCTTTACTTATAGACAAGGCCTATTATTCAGTCAAGGAATACTTCGATGATAAAATGTAATGCAATCATTGCTAATAATTAATTAATAGTAATCCAAATCTTGACTGTCGTTGATATAATGGTAATTTACCCAGTATAATAATTCTTAATCTAATCTAATTAATTTTACTCGTATTAAATTTGACCTTTTATTTTAATATCGTAATGACTATTTGTAATGGATGGACTATTAATCTATAATTTATTAAATTATTTTTTAAAGATATGATCTAATTGTTTTACATATTATGACTCTATATTATAATTTGCATGCTAACATAAGCTGAATATGGTGAAACCGTACCTGGGTGAGGCCGTGAAAATTAGCACCATTTGTTGCGTGTCTAAATTGTACTGGTTCAATTCATAAAAAAAAATAACGTGAAATGTATTTTAACTATTTGTATACGATTACCTATTGAATAATCCTGCCTCCCAAAAATAAACCATCTGTTTGACTTATTTAGTTTTGTGAAAAAACAAATTTCTTTTTGAAAAAGCAGTAAATTTTTGGCCAAAATATGCCATTTTTTTCGTATACCTCAGTTGCAACCGTCAATTAAACTTTTTGTTATTGATAATATGAAAAAAACTTTTGATACCCTGGTTGAGTACATAGTCAACTTTGCAATGAGAGCCATGATTGTTGAAATTGATATAAAAAAACGTGTTTTATATACGCAAAGTGATGGTCAATTATTTTCACTATTGTGTTACAATATTTTGTGTTATGCATTTTACTACCCAAAGTTTAAAAACGAAAACCGGGAAAAAGTAATTTGAAAATTGGCAAAACTATTGCTTGTCAGCAAGTTAAAAAATTAAAAATCGCCATGTTAGTTGGTCTATGACTCGACGAGAAAGTGGATACATGGTTGATGACACCCGGAAATAAAACTGATTTTCAATAATAAAGTAAGGTAAATATAGTTTCTTTTTAAAAACTTTATATGTAGTCATCGTAGAAAAGTGTACTTTACGTTTATTAGAAGGTAAAATGGTGGAATTGTTTAACATTTAGAAATTATAACCCAAAAACGCAAGAATTGTGTGACAATTGTGTGACTTTTGTGATACTTCCGTGTTATCCGTGATACAAATGTTGTGTTACGTAACACAATTCAATTGTAAAGGCTTATACATAAAGCAAAAATAGACTTTTTACAACATTTACTGTAAATTAAAAAAAAAATGGTTATTTACACGCCGAAAACCAAAAGAAAGGATTATGATTTTAGCAATGTTTATATAAAAATGTATGTAAGTACTGTGTATGAATGTTCCACCATAGCACCAAAACTAATAACCCGATTTTGGCAATTAAGGTTTCAACCGTTAAAATTGTAAGAGTATCATAGGCTACATCTTATTTGAACGCCTTTGAATATTTTAAAGACCTTTAACCCTTCAACCATCTCTGTACTGACTCATGAACAACTTTTACAATAAAAAGATGATTACAAGTAATGTTGTTTTCTTTATTAACTATACCTATAAATAACTCTTGAAATAACTCCTAAAAATTTTATTAGAATAATGCTAAATAAACATACCTTGTGAAATTCCCTTAATGAGAATAATATGTTACTATTGTGTTGCTTTTGTGTTACGATAACACAAAAAGGCCGTGTTACATTTGTGTTATTTTGTGTTAATTTTCGCGGCCTTACCCACCTGTGTAACATCTTTGTAAACCCATATTATGCGAATAAACTGATTGAATTGAATTGAATTGAATACTTTTTATCCCGATATTTCTACGGGATCGAGACTTATGCGGGTGAAACCGCGGGGTATAATAAATTAAAGTTAATAGGTAAGTAGGTAGTACAACAACAAGTTTAAATAAACAAAGTTTAATAACAAGATTAACCTCACATCACAACAATCCGTTTACTTAAGAACTTTGTTAATACTATCCACTTACCTACTTATGTGCTCCGCATAGTATATTAAGATGTTTCTATGTTAATAAGGAATGCACGCGTTGAAGTTGTCAATCTTAGATCTCTGCGGAGCGTGGTTGAGACACGGAAGAGTATTCTGACGTATCTCGTACCTGAGGTTTCTCAATCACGTTGGGATGGTTGGACCAACGGATTTGTGTACGTACTTATTCATTCATTATTATTATCAGTCGCTTGTGTCCCACCGCAGGGCAAAGGCCTCCCTTCCCTCCATCCACTTATTGCTGTATGTAGTATTTTTTTCAGAAAAGAGTTGAGTTCGGTATAAGTACTTACTTAGGTAGGTTTGCATAAATTAATAGTACACAGGCACATACGAAGAAGACGCAGCAATAGTCTCTCCATTAATGAATATTTTTAAGCAATTAATAGGTCAGTAGGAATACATTCGTTCGATCAAAACATATAACATTCTGCCCGTTTTTTGAGTGTTTTTTTTATCTGGAAATGAAAAATGTAAAAAGTATGGCATCGCTAATCTGGGATTACGTATGTTAAAACTCCTAAACTTTTTGGGGTTGGAGGATAGGAGTGAATATTTCACATTCGAAATGAAATATGTGGATGAAAACAGAAATGTGGAAAAATATTGGACAATGGCGAACATTTATGGTTGCGAAAGTGAGGTTATTTTTAAGAAAAATATTTATATAAACCTTGAGAAACAGACAAATGGTGTCAAACCTAAGTAGAAATCAGTAGGTTATAACGATAATAACAACTCTTTTACTGTAAAGGCTAGACTATTGTTGGCATTATGATTTGGCAATAATCTTCTCTTTCGAAGAACTTTCAAACGCCTATCAAACGCTCGTTCAATAACCGTGGTTAGTCAGAAAGGTGTTGTAGTTGGTAGACCGTGGCGGATTATGTCACCTGATCCTAAGCTTCCTCGTTAACGTCAGTGTAGATTACCGAGGTCATCAAGTGCCGTGTTGGACTGTTGATCTCTATGAGCCGTCAAATATACAGGGTTATTATTTTGTAAAACACCAACAACCTCTTAAGAGGTCATTGTACTCATCATTATGAACAACTTTTACTATGGGACCAAACCTGAAATCGCGAAAAAAAAATCAGCTGTTCCCTACATTTATGTTCGTTTTCATTTCAGGTTTGATCCCATAGTAAAAGTTGTTCATAATGATGAGTGCAATGACCTCTTAAGAGGTTGTTGATGTTTTACAAATAACCCTGTATAAGACCTTAACATGGTATGATGTTCACTTTTGTTATTTAAGTACCCATTTTAATGTACCCTTGGGATCAAGGGCCAAACAAGATCAAACCTGGATAGGTTTGATCTTGTTTGGCAAAGTGACAAGTGACCCAAGTTTGCCCATACAAAAAGATTTTCTATTTTCCTTGCTACTGGTACTTGAAAGGAAAATATTAAAGAAGAATCTATGAGTTTATAAAAATAAAGTGTCGTTTCCAATGTAGCTAATCTAATGCGTTTGTCTGTATTTTTAAGAGATACTCTCAGTTTTAGTTAGATCATTCATCAATAGTATTAAACAATCACAGAACGCCTGTTTTCAGCTATTCCAGCAGTCATTTTACACATGATACGTTGGTTCAATTAAATAAATTAAAAAAAAAATATTTTCAGATAAATAACACCTATTTTCAAACATAAATTAATAGACATCGATTAAAAGTTCCACCATAGGTCCAAACTCTGTACTCTGTATGTAGTTATGAGTGGAATTTATACTAGAAATAACATACCTTTAATATTTGTATTTTGCTAAATAATTATCATGTAGTTATTGGAAAAACATTGACTTGGTAGACGAAATATGACTTACCTACCAGCTAGTGAATACGTAAAGAGAAGAAATTGAGTTTGTTTTGTACCAGTTACTAAGAGTTGGCAAATGTTTGCATGTTTCAATTACGAATATTGTATCAGAATAGGTGTGCAATTTCTTGATAACATACTAAGGTAAATGCACCTTATTCCGAGGGGTTCTAAAAATGGCATCATATTCCGATGTATTTAGAAAAACAGTTTTTTAAAGCAATTTACTAGTTATTTATGGTCTGCATGATAAAATAATGAATTAATAATTATCTGTTCATATTTATTTATACAAAGGAGAGTTTAGTATGGTCACACTGTAAAATAATCGGTCATTTTGCCGCGGGGAGCGGCGTCGAAAGCACACTTCATACATTTGGGACCTTATGCACGTGAGTATTACGATTTGCCAAATAGTGTTTTACGTAATAATTTTATACAACGCGAGTTTTCGTTTAGGTTGAAATATTGAAAGGATAATATTTTTTATCGAAAACACTTAAGATTTGAGTATTTTATTTGCAAATTAGCAAGAAAATAAGTGTTTAAAATACCGCGGCATTAGGTGCAAAATATTTTAGTGTGTTCCTAAAAGCCGATGTATACCACGGAAAAACAAATTTAAAGACATTTAGTTTTTTTAAATTTCGGTGTCTGTTTTATGATTATAAACTTTAATGTGTTAGTTCTGACTTAATGAATAACTCATACATTTAATAATCTATTTCCGAGGTACACCGTGGCGTCGCATTTACTAATTATAGCAGGTCAAAAATTGTTTGTACAGGTACTTTATTAATACGTTGTATAGAAGATTTTAGTGAAGACATTAGGTTTTATAAGTGTTCTGTTATTATATGTATGTACTTTATATTTGTTTTCCTTTCATATTGTAACTATACATTATTTTATTTGCATAATATTAAAAAATCTTTTACTTTTTAGTACTCGGAATTAGAAACTTTGATTTAGCATCATAAAACGCTATTCCGATGTATTTACGTCGGAATAAGGTTACATGAGTACCTAATTCCGATGTATTTACGTCGGAATAAGATTACATGAGAACCTAATTCCGAAGTTAGTTAAGACCCTGTTTAAATACAGAGTGTTCATTATTTTATGTGCTTAGTAGATACGCGTTTAGTAACTGAAAGAATACTAATCATCTATACAAATACATAAAATTGGAGTGTGTGTTTGTAAAAAAATATAATAAAATTATTTTTTTTACGTTTAGTTTTTTTTTAATTGCATGTATTTTATTTATTTTATTATATTAAAGAAAATGACTTTAGAAGACTCTTAAGAATATTCATATTAGGTATTTTCCCTTTTTACCGGTGCTACTACGGGTCGTAGCACAGGTAAAAATAATTATTACCTGTGGTACTACTTACATTAACTTACTTGTGTTGTTGTAGGATAATGAACGCAAAAAAGAAATATACGGTCGAGGATCTTGAAAGTGCGCTTATTGCAATTAATAATGGCAGTAGCGTCTATAAGGCTTCCCGAGAATACAACATTCCAGAAACGACATTGAGAGACAAACGTGACCAAAAATATAGTGGCCATATAGCCGGTCGCAAAACGGTACTCTCAAAATCGGAGGAAACAAAAATTGTTGACTGGATCCATTATCTAGGAAAACATGGTTTCCCAGTTTCTAAAGAGCAGTTGAAGCAAGGAGTGGCAAAGCTAGTTGAAAATTTAAACCGTCCAAATACTTTCAAAGATGGTATGCCTGGTAAGCACTGGCTTGCCAATTTTTTGTCAAGACACCCAACTGTAGCAAAGAGAGTAGCACAAACTTTACCAACTCATCGAAACAAAATTAATGAACAAGATGTGCGCAACTGGTTTGATAGAGTCAAAAGTTATTTTGAAACTAATAATTTATTAGGTGTGCTTGAGGATGAATCAAGAGTGTATAACTGTGACGAAACGGCCTTTTTTCTCTGCCCCAAAGAAAAAGATGTCTTAGTAAAAAAGGGCAGCAAGCGTGTGTACAATAGAGTTGCTAATGATGAGAAAGAGTGCCTAACAGTTTTAGTCAATGTGTCTGCTGGAGGTAAAATAGCTCCACCTATGGTATTGTATCCATACAAACGCCTGCCTAAAAACTTGCCTCTGACGGTGCCACCAACGTGGGGTATAGGATGTACGGAATCAGGGTGGATGAATATGGAGGCTTTTTATGAATATGTCGCAAATGTATTTTACAAGTGGTTACTAGAAAATAAAATAACACTGCCAATTGCCCTGTTCATGGATGGACATACCTCACACATTTCGTTGCCATTAAGTCTTTTCTGCAAAGAAAAGGGAATCATACTAGTTGCGTTATTACCAAATTCGACACACCTTCTTCAACCACTTGACGTTGGAGTTTTTCGACCTGTTAAGGGTACATGGAAAAACGTAGTACACGACTTCAGAGTAAATAATAATTATGCCAAATTAAAACGTACAGATTTCGCCATGGAAGTAAAAAAATGTTTCGATATAAGTATTAAAGTAGATACAATAAAAAATAGCTTTAGAAGCGCTGGAATCTTTCCATTTGACGCCAATAATATTGACTTCTCAAAGGTAATGCCACGGGACTCACGGGAAGCTACTGCTATTAATTCACAGGACCAGTTATATACAAAGGAAAAGAATAGTTTTTTTGAGAAGTTTGAGCAACGACTGGCCCCAGAAGTTCTTCAACTATTTGTCGAATCTGGAAATGAGTGGGAAGGTGAGGAAAAGTATAGATGTTTATTTGGGTTCTGGAAGAAAATACAACAAGAAGAACCTCCTCCTATCTTCAACGATACTACAATTGCGAACAACATACGTGATTGTGATATATCAGATGTTGTTTCGAATATAGAAATAGGTCCAAACGGTAGTATCATACTTCCTTTGAGCCTAAGTACTAGATCAATCATGAGCCACGATATTCCCCAACTTGATATGGATCAGACATTGACACCAGGAAATAACCATTCAAGGCGATATTCTTCTGATTCTATTTTGCAAATAGAAACCTCACTTGGTCATAATATAACTGAAGATGAGCCTCAACCTTGTTGTTCAAGAACTCAAATACTTCCTTTGAGTCTAAGTCCTAGATCAATCATGAGCCATGATATTCCCCAACTTGATATGGATCAGACATTGACACCAGGAAATAATCATTCAAGACGATATTCATCTGATTCTATTTTGCAAATAGAATCACTTGGGCATATAACTGAAGATGTGCCGCAACCTTGCTGTTCAAGAACTCAACATTTTCAATCATCACCACCAATGTCACGGCAGTCAAGCAGTGATCCAACGCTGGATATTTTTCACCCTGCTGATAACACTAATAACGCCAACCAAAGTACAAATAATATAATAGCAGTTAAAAGTACACCTAACAAGAAACCAAATTTTCCTACTCCGTTCAAAACAGCGTTTTATTTTCCACAATCTCCAAAGAAAACAATGACTAGAAAAACTAAAAAACAAACACCAACGGTGGCAACTGCTGACGACTTTATAGAATATCAACGTAGAATAGCAAAAGAAAAGGAGGAAAAAGCGGAGGGCATTCTTAAGAGACGAGCAGATAGATTAAAAAAACAAGAAGAAAGGAAATCTAAAAAAAATAAAACCATACAGAAGAGGAAAACAGTACGAAAGACAAACAACCTGGACAAAATAAATGAAAGACAAGAAACTGAGGGAAATATAGAAGACGACAATATACATATAGACTTACGACATCGAAGAAATAATCCATTTTCATTAAACTCTGAATCATCCAGCAACGATGAAGACTTTACGTTGACCATGAGAAATAAAACGGCTAATAGGGTTAAGAAAACTTACACAACGTTGTTCGGTGAATCAACATCAGATAGTTCAATGTGATGTGCCATGTATTCCTTTTTTAGATATTATTAATTATGTTATTTTACTACATTGTTGAACTTTAGTTCCTAAGAATTGTTTCTGATCTCGTAATACGATCTAATTTTGATAATGATTATAGCAATTGTTATACTTTTAAGTTTTACATTATTTTTGTAATGATACAATTAGATTTTAATGTCGATTTTGTTAATTCATTTTTAGAAGATTAAGGAATAATATTAATAAAAAACAGAGTTTAGAATAAAACTAGAATAAACAAAAAAAAGAACTGATTTCATATAAAAAATAAACAAATTTGGATCTCGTAATAGGCTCTAATTTTGATATGATTATAGCAATTGTTATACTTTTAACTTGTAAGTACAAAAATAATGTAATTATTTTTGTAATGCAACAATTAGATTTTAATGTTGATATTGTTAATTCATTTTTATATTTTTATAAGATTAAGGAATAATATTAATAAAAAACAGGGTTTAGAATAAAACTAGAATAAACAAAAAAAAGAACTGATTTCATATAAAAAATAAACAAATTTGGATCTCGTAATAGGCTCTAATTTTGATATGATTATAGCAATTGTTATACTTTTAACTTGTAAGTACAAAAATAATAATAATGTAATTATTTTTGTAATGCAACAATTAGATTTTAATGTTGATATTGTTAATTCATTTTTATATTTTTATAAGATTAAGGAATAATATTAATAAAAAACAGGGTTTAGAATAAAACTAGAATAAACAAAAACAGAATTGATTTAATATAAAAAATAAACAGATTTGACTTTTAAACATCATGTATAATTCTCCCTACATAGTTCCCTTTCTATTTTTATACTCGGAATTAGGAACCAAATGCATCGGAATTACGATTTTTAAATCGGAATAAGGTACCTCGGACTTTTTTATATTTTTATTTATTTTATCAGCTTCAATAACCTTCTACTGACAAACTGCAAATATTTTTCAAAAATTTGATAGCTAACACTTCTGATAAAAATATAAAATTGTACACAAAGGTCCGATAAATACTTAATTTATAATGTTCTTTCGTGTTATGTTAAAAACAGCGCGGAATTAGGTGCCTTTACCTTACGCGGTAAGTTCGGGGTTGCCTGCTGAACAAGCCACGATGTAGTGGCACATTCGACGTTTTAATGTTTATGCAATTTACCACCTTATGTAGTAGGTTCTGAAGTTTTGTTTTAAATATTTAGCGAGCAAAACGATGTTTGTATAATGTTCTCTGTTTGACTTCACGGCTGTCACAAACGAACCAAGTTTCGACGTTGCTCCTCGATTTTATTTGTATTGTGTGTGTTTAATATTAATTGGTTCGGCCGACCTCTGGCGAATTGTTGGGGAAAACAAAGAACCCGGCTTGATCCGTGACCAATTGGAGCACAAAAAATTGCCTAGAGGTGAGAAAAAGACAATAAAATCAATAATTGAGATAGTACTCGCTTTTTGTGAGTCAAATAGATCCAGACATTTTTTCATCGACAATTAACATAATTGTTAATTTTTATGCTTTCGTATAGAATCAGGCTGGTCCGTCGATTGCGTTAAAATATTTATATAAAGTGCAGTTGAGGCAATTTGAAAACAGTTGAAATGGATAATAGTCCCATTGTTTTCGCAGTTTTTTCAGCAAAGTCTCACGATAATATTTTTATGTTCAGATAGCGAGGGCTGCGTGGTTCGCCTTGATGATTCTACTTAAACTGTAATCACGATAAATTGAATTTAAGGAAATGGCAGTTTTCAAGGGTTTTGCAGTGTTGCAAACCGCAGGCAGTGGTAATCTGATCGGCAGCGGGTTTGGTTGTAAGAGACACCGGCCATCGATCCAGTGGCCTCCATGTCTACCCGCCGTTCTCTAGTTTTACTTCATTTCAACAACTTTTTGTACGTATTGACAAATCATGTTTTATGCAAGTAAAAAAGCCGACCTATAATTCTGCAATGAAAGTAATTTAATACTGTCAGTGATTTAATTTACGCCTACGGAGTAGTTAATTTGAAAAGACGCCGACTTTAGATTGATAGATCAGTGTGGAATGTTTGCGATCTATCGGTTCGCCAAGTTTTCCGTAGAGAGCTGTTTTAGTATTTAGAATCTCATTTAAAATTCTGTTGAATTTGTAAGTTATTGCGTAACCTGAGTCCTACCTGCATGTACATTTTAGCAATGTTTTAAACTCCAAATGAGCATCTTGAATGGTTAGAGCCAATTGAGAGTATTTGGTAATTATTTATTTCGTATTTGCTCTTGTTCAAAATTATTTGATATTCCACGTATACACATTCCCATTTCATGTGTCTGCAATATCATTAGGCGATCGTATCCACTATCCTAAGATAATTTATACATGTGTAACGGCGCTGTCCGAGATAAATGGAAACAAAACGTGTGAGGCGGATAAACTGAGAATCCGGTCCATTGTTCTACAGGGGGAGACAAGTGATACATTTGTGGACATATCTCACACATGCTGGGAAACTCTTACAGCCTCCGACCCGATTTTACTCCTACTGTTGTTAATAAATTTTCTGATCGGATGACATATATAGAAGCAACAAGTATAATGTTCCAAAGATTCTGTAATACTCGTATATTGATCTAAAAGTTCATTAGGATATTCTTGCTCGATCTACGTTTTGAAATCGACAAGTTTCAACTTTCTGACTAAAGGTCTGAATTCTTGACAGTTCAAAAGACCCTGTAAATGCTTTAATTGAAATTTGAATTTGAAAATTTGAGTTTTAAGCGTTAGTAACTGTGATACGGAAAAGCTTTGTCTGAACATAATTTAGTGCAAAATTAATCGCGAAACTGAATTACTCATAACATGGCGTAGAACTATAGGCAAGGCAGGATCCAGGGAAGGACACGAGCGACGAGGATGGTTTCATCAAGGTGGAGAAGAAGAAGAAGAAGCCTCCTTGTCGGAACCAGTGCGGCACCGCGCCGGCAGGACCCAACATGCTGCTGCGTCCAGCAATCCCGACGACGCTGCTGTACGTGTCCAGGCTGCACCACTCCACGAAGGTTGTGCAGATCGTGGAGTACCTGCGTGTGAAGACCAACTGGACTTCGAGGGTCGAGAAGTTGGAGCCGCGTCACAACACGAACTTCAATTCGTTCGTGGTGCGTGTTCCGCGAGAAGTTCCTCAAGGAAGAGTACTCGCCGAAGGGTGTTGTGTATCGCCGGTTTCGTGGCCGGCTACCATGACACCATTCAGCGAAACACGACGCCGACACTTCGTGTGCAGTAGTATAAGTTGTGTTATGTTGTATTTATTTATAGTATTTTTAAGTTATATTATTATAGTATTGTAGGTATTTGTGATAATTTTGTATGTATTAGTTTATAAGTATGTTTGTATTGTTTTTTCTATGGGCCTTAGTTGCCTGAAATAAAGGAATAAATAAATAAATAATAGGGGACATTTACAATTGGATCAACAATTAAAAAATATCCTACGTTTAAAGATGATATCAACATGAGTAATTCTCTCTTTGACTCTCGCTCATTGACTAATTCTACCCTTAAATTATCCCGCTAATCGGAAGGTGTAAAAGCACAGGCCCGTCATGGTGGACAACTAAACGGCATGATAGAGTGAGTAATGGGATCCGTCAGGCCATGACGTCACTCATTCACAGCGGCTCACACACAAGTCAAAAGCGTTTGTCAAAAATACCCTCGTTTTGTTGACGGAAGCGTTTCCGGTGACGTATTGTATGGGAGCATTGGGAGCTATACTAATGTAGATAAAGAGTTTTATTCATAGGTTATGGGGCATTGGTGTGTTTATGATAAATACTCCACGAACAATGTTTTGATGCACTGTGTCATTGCCACGTTGGGCAAACAGCACAAGCAGCCTATGTTCCCACCGCTGGGACACAGGCCTCCTCTCTGTGAGATGGGAGCGGGCCATAATCCACCACGCGGGCCCGTTGCGGGTTGGTATATGTCACATCGGTTTCCTCACGATGTTTTCCGTCGACGTTTTGAGAACAATGGAGATGATATACTTAATTAAAAAAATAATAATAATAATTAAAATACACATATATTTTTTTAATTTACCTGTCTGGGTTCGAAACCACGACTTGCAACTCGTAAGTCGTGGTTTAGTTAATTAGTTACTAAGTATTATTATTAGTTAGTTATTATTATTTATTATTATTATTATTATTTATTAGTTACCGTTACTCTTGCTCTCGTAGGGCTAACGCTCCTAGAAATAATTCAAAAAGTTCTGACAACCTTATAATATGTTATTGTCACGATCAGCTATTGGATTTTCGTGTGCGAGAATATCATTTCAGGTTTACATACATAGTACTGATGCGGGCTAACCAAACCAGGATTCTAAGCAGACGCGCCTAGATATCTGACATATCACATACCTAGGACATTGTGCATACAAGATGTGCTCGCATACTCGGCCTTTACGGCGTGCCTAACTTCAGCCTAGCTTAGCTCATATAGGATGCACAAAAAATGTCATTTACTATTACTCAAGATTCGTATGCATTACTGCACGAATCTTGAGTAATAGTAAATTTTTTGGCATTGCTAACCAGCTCCTGACCGCGGCTCGCTCCCGCGTGTATTTCGGAAATTATCGGTTTAAACTTCTTCGCGCAGAACCCTAATTATTTTTCTAGGATCAAAATACTCTAAGTTACTTCTTTTATCATCAGTTATCTGTCAGTGAAAGTCAAAATCGGTCCGGCCGTTTCGGAGATTAGCCGGAACAAACAGACAACAACAATTTTAAAAATATACATGGATTATACAATATATGTGTAACACAACTAACTATTTAGATTTGGCACTAAATTAAATGACTAACTAACTATAAAAATAAATCCAAAAAACAAAAGGACACAGACATCGAAGTACTCGTCCGCATCGCTGTCATCCGGAAACGTGCCCAGAAGACTGGCAGTATTGCCACGTTGAATGGCAATGCTACGTGAAGTGTCGAGATGTCGTGTAAGGCCTTTTGTATACTGCCAGGGTCGCGGGTTGTTCGAATCAGTTACCGCGACCCCTTGGCACAGTCAACTGAATTAGTCAGTAAAAGTCTGACATGCCGTCCCGCTCCGCCCAGAGCGGGAGAAGTTATTTGATAATAATTCTCCGCACAAAAAAAAGAAGCCCTTTGTACACTACGTTTTTATTGCTGTGAAAAACCCGTGTGTAGGCACGGTCGTCAGTGTTGTATGCATCTCTATGGAAACTTATATACGGACACGTTTTTTCTACGGCGCGGTTTATACGCTATACCGTAAAGAAACCGTGCCGTGTACAATGGGCCTTATAGTTAAACATAATACATTAAACTTTACAGTGTTAATAGACACGAGAAAAAGAAACATTCAATTAATTTTGATGAACCCATTGTGAAAATAAAGTAATGAATCACGAACTGTGTGAAAACTGTTACAGATCTCCCTTATTAATTTATAATTTGCCGTTGTTAGTTATTATGCAACGATATGGCTTTCACCGTTTCTTTTTATGTGTGAAATAATAGAAGTTAATTATAACTATTGTTGCGTCGTTAGTCGTGTTGAGACAAATAGACATATAAGTTTATTTTTCTACTAGCAGTGTCCCGCGGTTTCACCCACATAAGTTTCGATCCCGTAAGAATATCGGGATAAAAAGTATCATATGTGTTTCACTGATGTATAAGCTGTATTACTGTAAAGTTTCATTAAAATCAGTTCAGCAGTTTTTGCGTTAAAGAGTAATAAACATCCATCCATCAACAAAATTATAAACGCGAAAGTTTGTGAGGATGCTCACAAACTTTCGCGTTTATAATTTTTCCGTGAAAGAGTAATAAACATCCATCCATCCATCCTCACAAACTTTCGCGTTTATAATTTTTGCGTGAAAAAGTAACAAACATCCATCCATCCATCCATGATCACAAACATTCGCGTTTATAATTTTTTCGTGAAAGAGTAATAAACATCCATCCACCCATCCTCACAAACTTTCGCGTTTATAATTTTTTCGTAAAAGAGTAACAAATATCCATCCATCCATCCTCACAAACTTTCACGTTTATAATCTTTGCGTGAAAGAGTAACAAAAATCCATCCATCCATCCTCACAAACTTTTGCGTTTATAATATTAGTAGGATTGCATGCTACGGATTTGCGGCCGATATCAACATGACATAACACCGCGCCTATAATCGCTAGTGTTAGGCAGATAGTACACCTTCATTTCTCCAGTTATGTTGTCTCATGTAGTAAGAGGTGCCATCAACCAGGCACGAATCTAGACTCCGGGCTGTTACTGAGAAATTCCTGATAGAAAAACCTAAAATCACTTTACCCGACTTGGCACTCAAACCTCATGCTCAACAGTAGCACTTGTGTACGGTGAACCCGCACATTTCTTAACATTAAGTAGGTTAAGATACATCAGCGTTTGCCTGAACCCGCTAAGTAAAATAAATCAGTGATTACACTCAACACGGGCGGTTTATTTTTTATCCCCGGGGTTCCATCATCACAAGTGTACAGAACAATCATCGTACGCTTGAACAAAGTGTATAGACTATCGTCGTACAACTTGCGACCACTGGACCAAAGACGCAGTCGAGCCGAAATACCAACGGTATTGAAGCTACTATGGTGCTACGTGACTTCTTTGATAACCGTTTTGGTAATTAAAACGTATCAGTGTAATACGAGTAGGTATGTATTTCCCTTAACTAGAGTGTCACACGAAACTAAAATGAAGATGGAAATTCGGGAAACACGAATATTATAAACTGACCAAATTTGGTTTTAATGAAATTTGCAGGCTAGCGTGTTAGTGTCAAACTCACGCTTACAAGATACAAAGTTCACTGAAATTCATTTACATTGCAAGCGTCCGCATTAGATAGCTAGAAATAAGAGTCATAATAGGGAATTTAGACGAAAATGTAGGCTAACTGCTATCAACACCCTACTGTCTTTTACCCATTTTTTTTTTTGGATTAGTGGTAGCAAGTGAGGGGCTTGTGGCTTAGTAATAACAGCCGCACGGGTCGATCCATCAGGTTAAGCTACGCTTGCCGCAGTCGGGCCGTGGATGGGTGACCATCTTCACATACCAAGACCCCTCCGTGCCTCGGAAAGCACGTTAAGCCGTTGGTCCCGGCTGTCATTCGTGGATCTTTGACAGTCGTTACGGGTCGTCAGTAGCCCGAAGTCTGACAACCAGTCTTACCAAGGGGTATCGTATTACCCAGTAACTGGGTTGTGGAGGTCAGATAGGCAGTCGCTCCATGTAAAATACTGGTATTCAGCTGCATCCGGTTAGACTGGAAGCCGTCCCCAACTTAGTTGGGAAAAGGCTAGGCAGATGATGATGATGAGAGGTAGCTAGCATGTTTTCTTCTTCCTTATTAGCTGTCATCTTAGTATTTACCACCTTTCTGGCAGAATATGGGCAAATATTGATGCAATTTAGAATATCTGCAGGATTATAAATATCCGTCACGAATGGGTGTTGCACGCACACACGACTTCACAAAGGGCTCTTCATGGAGTCCTCGCGTGGTTGTAATTTGGCCGTTGACAGATTTACAAGCTCCATCTCTCGAACGTATCTAATGCGGTCGCAGCCACACCAATAGAGTTACTGGATGGGCTGCACATTTTACGAGAAGCGTGACCGTAGCGGCCATCGTTGATCGTTCGGATAAAATACATAAATTATAAGATAATCAACGTTTTAAATCAAAATATTAAGATAAGTAATCGTGTTGAATGATTTTCATTAGTTGTAAATGGTTATGGAAATGATATTGAAAAAAAACTTATTATGATCTAACTTCGGGTTGAAGTTCAAATTGGTTGGAACGGATGGGAATAAAATGGAAACGTATAAAATTCAGTGACAATTTAATATCACGGTTTTGTGGCATCCCATATTACAGTATTATTAAATTTTAATATGGGTAAAGAAACCCTACTCGTATAAAACATACTAGCTTATTTTCATTAACGATTTCATTGTGATTTTAATTCAAATGTGCTATAAAACTTCGGTCGGTGATATTTAAAACCAATTTAAGTCTAGTCATCCTCTGCCTAACCTTTTCCCGACTATGTTGGGGTCAGCTTCCAGTCTAACCGAATACCAATATAATTTACATCTAATACAGGCGAAAATAAACCGTCGACCTATTGTACAAGTTTCTGCTGACGTTACGATTTCAAATCGATATCGTTCTAAACTCGTCAATCGTACTCGACACTTATTACGACGCGAGGAGTGCCTATCGACAGGCAACGATCGATCGCCGCTTAATTATGTGTCGATCGCATACCGGCCGATTGATACCCATCGATCATCACTATCTGTGCGATTGATTGTAAAGTTAAATCAATTCACGCCTCTGCACCGACGGCGACGGCTCGTGACGTCATGATTTACTCGTTTCTAAGGCTCACTGTCCTTTCCAGTTTAAATTAGGTTTCTGTATTTATGGCGTACCTGACTGAAGCAATCACCGCCAATGGTAGAGATCACAGCGGCTGATAAATGCAGTAATGTGAAAATATTATCTAGTATACACCATAAAATTTCCTTTCGAAATCTTCGGTTGACTGTTGCCTACTTCTTCACCGATCAGGTTTGGTTTTTATGGCGTCACCTAAGGGCATAGTGTCACGATTTATATACAGTAATTTGTGACTATTGTGCCACAAAATGATTGGAATATTGGACGTGTTTATGAAACGTTATTAAACAGTCATGTACATGTTGATGCAGGTAATTATTGATGTTTGGTAATTAGCATTATGTACTTAAAAGTATGCGGAATGGTGAAATCTAAACATTTAGTTTATTTGAAATTGTATGCAGAGTATTTTATGATGAAAATAACGTCGTAACAAATTGAAGGTGCTTTACCCTAATTGCCAAATACACTATCAATCTCAATGTGAATCATTTTGAAGGATATTGCTAATCCATTGCTCCATATGTTCGAAAAAAAATACTGCTCATCAACGTAAATAACGCAATGAATGTTGTTGAACTGTCAAAATGAAAGCCATTGCTACTGATAGTGTGTTACGCAATCACCCTGCAGGTTGAATTATTCTACTATGGGACATAGACACTATATTTACTACTTGGGTGCCCCTAAGTAGCGATAAAGGCCATGAACAGTCATCTGTTGGTGGTCGTTAATTATGTGATGGGGTGGACTCGACACAGCTTCACATGAATAATGGAAATCGCATTGGATTTATACATAAACATCTGTACGAAGATAGCGCGTGTTTCCATGCGGCTGAAATTCTCTGAAATTGTTGATATGTTTATTATGTCCATTCACTCACATTATGTTAACCCAATCAAGGTTAGCTCAAAGATACAGTTGGTCTATTCTGTAAGAATCTCACCGGGAAAACATAGGTGAACTGCGTTTGCATCCTACCCGACGCTAGGGATTGACACTATTGACAGCTCACTCCACTCTCATTTCACATAAGTTTTCACTGTGAGATTTTTACAGAATAGCACTGCTGTTCTACCATTGTATCATTTCCCTGCCTTAGGCACAGGATTATCTTTTCTAAGTAAGATGTCAGATGTCAACGTCATTCTTCAGTGTGGTCTGCGACTCTACATGGTCGTGTTGAGACGACGTTTATGTCCCGTATTATGAATGAATACTGAAGGTAATAAAACATCGAAGACAAAAGCACCTTCAGGCATTCCTAAATTGTAATGTTTCCCTCAAAACATGAGGCAATTTTGCTAAAATAAAGCCATAAAACCTGTAATGTAGCCATAAAACGTATTTTCATGTAACAATGCTTATAATATTCAGAGGAGAAAACCGCATAAGTGCCGAGTCAGTGGTTTTCGATTGAATTCCAATAAATGGACGAACGTTACATTAATTTTATAATGCACATAAAAGATGGACATTATACGTACGTTTATATCTAATGGAGTTAATTCAATTGTAAAATGCCGTTAATATCATTCCGCTACCGCTCATTTCACGGCAATTTTGCGCACAATTTTATTTCCTCCGCAAGAAATCTAGACGAGACGACTTAATGAGTGTAGGTTGCTTGATACATTTGTTAAATTACTCGGTAATATACAAAAATTGCTCTTAATCGTAACAACGTGAGATTTAACTCATCAACAAACTCAACCCAATTACAAACATTTTACATAACAGGACTGAACGTCTCAGACTAACTATATAGAATAATATTTGCCCTTTGTCCGTTGGTGTAAAACGAATATGTAATGTTTGCCCCTCCAAAGGATATATCCCATTTTCGTGAACTCGTTACCATATTTCCCATTTCCTTGGAGTCCTCCTATAATTGAGTGCAAATTGTTACGCACCAGAGGTTTTACTTTAGGTTTGTTTGATATTATTTCAGAAGTGTTATCTGATGTTGCCTTCCTGCGGTCAAACAAAGAGATCGTTGTTTCGAGCGCTACATAGATAATGGTTTGCTAACCGTACTTTTTTATAACTCCGAAAGATATCTACATACTTAAGCCCGTATCAAAATGCCGATCACTATCTTAACTTTTTGTCTTCCGCATATCATCAATTAAAATGTTTACACGTGGCTAAATGACGCAAGGCGGATTCTTTGTAACCGGTTTCTACAATAGGTTTGTGGGAGAGTGAAGTTCGGGTAGCGCCACCAATTTACTTTGACCTTTAGTGACTTCTTCTATGTAGTACATTCCATTTAGTAATCGCAGCGTTTTGTTACTGCTCGCGAGAGGTCAGCTCTCGATGGTCATGTGTGTGTAATGATCTTGTCTTCAAGGCGACATCTCGTTTTGAATACAATAAAATTAATAATGTGAGTTTTTGTGTTCCATTCAAGGATTCTGAACAATCATCGCTTTGTAGATCTTGAGAGTGATCGATAAGTACTGAGAATTGCTTGTCAGTCTCAGTTTTGTTATAGAGCGAATTCGAAGATGCTGCCAGTTAAAAAAGACTTGAGAAATTGCTTTTGCGACGTACTCAAGTTCTTAGAGTCATTTAGATAAAAACCTTTTCATATCAATTTGTGGGTTGTTTCCCTGATTAATATGAAGTCTGATTTTAAAATATTGTTCTTTGTTCTTGTTTTTTATGTTTTAAAATATTGTTAGTCATGTAGAGTGCCTTGACCTCATAGTTTTTGCCTTCATTTGGCAGCGCTGTGGCCTTGGGCGAGACTTTGTATATTTCCTCAATTAGCGATGCGAGCTACCCTGTTGTTATTTATGTTCATTTGTTAAATATTTGTTGAATCTATTAAAGAGCTTTGTAATATTTCATGGAATTTGTCATTGTAATATAAGTAACATTTATTAGTAACTCGCATAAAGTATTTGTATAAGTAATTTGAATATTTCTATTGTAAAGAAAAACTATGGAACAAAGAGTCCACTTATTCTACGGATAAAATACTTAATAATTAGGTACAATACCTATCTTTTTTCATTCTGTAAGCCTTAAATAATGATGAATTATTTTTCACATAATATCTTTAAATCTCTGAACACGAATCTATGTAACATAATATCGTGTATATATTTGTATAGGTAATTAGTATTGCAGCGCTCTCACACTCTGCGAGTAATTTATATAACGCTCTTTATGATAAAAAGTTCGACGTGATCATTATTATTAGTTATCCAATTGGGTGATTCTTGTGGTCAACTTTAAGTTGCCTTGTTGTATTATGTAAAGAGTCATTAACTACTAAGGTCGTCGCATATGTTCAAGTAAAAACTTAATTTTATTGGTATACTTGAAAGTTATTCAATTAAAATATACAGCTCTTTTAGAGCATCAATGCAAAAGGAAGGAAGCTCAAAAGCTCTCATTTAGAATGCATTGGCTTGAATAAAGGCTGCATGAAATTCAACTCAGTGCATGAGAATGAGAACAGTTCTAGCTTTAAAATGTAAACGTTCAGTCGAAATGTAGTAGAGTATTTTTTTCGTGTAGGAATTATACAGTACGGAGACCTTGTTATCGCTTTTTCTGACGATATACAAAAATTCAACGAAATCGGTCGCGAAAAAAAATATATTTCTATTGTTAAAGGCGTACGTATACCATCCTTATATCAAATAAGTTTCATGTATAAAAAACGATATATTTGCTCCATCGATTCAACGAGAAGAATAAACGTTGAGAAGTCGTAGTCACCGCGCTTGGTAATCGGAATGGTGATCGCAGGATGCTGCTACGCGTCTTCTACGCACCCTCTACGAAAGTCTACGCCCTGCTACGATACCTACGAAAAGAGAGGGAGTCGCCTACTCGTTTCTGTACTGTCCTGGTCGCTAATTTTAGGATTTTTTTTTTTCATATATTATTTCTGAAATATGAAACTAAACAAAGAAAAACGGTTACAAAATATAATATTCCATCTTTGAGTCATATACTGAAAGGTTAACGTAGTGTTAATTAATTCAATTGTTTTTAAATGTTTAATAACCACAAAGTTCGCACGATAACACACATTATGTTATTTAAGAATCCATTCAGAAAAAACCGAATTGCCTTCGCCTTATCTACAGCCTTGAACATAATAATACAGTGCGTGGCATTGAAAATATTATAAGATGGGTCTTTGTATGTCTGAGAATTTTCGACACGAAACTTTGTAGGTACTGAAGCTTGCTTCACATAATAATAGTACTTATGTACATTTTCGTAATAATTGTTTTTTGAATGTCACATGATAATGTATGAAGATATTTAAGCTGATCTATTTCTGTATTGTCTAGCTGTCAAGGTTTGGCTTATTGTTTTGAAAAAAAAAGAGATGTATTTCTTTGAGAGGGGCTTGTGGCTAAGTAATTACAGCCGCACGGATCGATCGATAAGATTAAGCTACGCTTGCCGTGGATGGGTGACCATCTTTACATACCAAGATCCTCCGTGCCTCGGAAAGCACGTTAAGCCGTTGGTCCCGGCTGTCATTCGTGGATCTTTGACAGTCGTTACGGGTCGTCAGTAGCCCGAAGTCTGACAACCAGTGTTACCAAGGGGTATCGTATTACCCAGTAACTGGGTTGTGGAGGTCAGATAGGCAGTCGCTCGATATAAAATACTGGTACTCAGCTGCATCCGGTTAGACTGGAAGCCCTACATACCCAACATAGTTAAAACCCCAACATAGTTGGGAAAAGGCTAGGCAGACGATGATGTATTTTCCTTATACAACGTGTAACGTTAAATGCGAAAAACCTGAAAATAGTTTGATCAGAATAACGAGCAGAATTCATTGAACCACTTTTTAACATGGGTCACATTTTTCAAAAAATCTTCATTAAAAACGTTGCCGTGTCTATTTATTAATAGGTCAAGCAACCCAATGTCAGCGCGGCGCAGCGGCCCGGTGACAACTCCTCCTCCCTCGATAAAGCGTCGTCGCAGACGCAAGAAACGATCAGAATGGCCAGTAAAACTAAAACAGCACATAAAACCTTTACAATTTTTTTAATGAATTATTTTTTCTCTGAAATAGGTCAATTGAATTAAAAATCAGTTGGGGTGTCTGAGGTTTTGCACATTTAACGTTACACGTTGTATACTACTTACATTCGAAGTGACATCTGCCAACTCGCACTGTACCCGCGTGGTGGATTACAGCTCACTCCCTCTCACAGAGAGGAGGCCTGTGACCCAGCAGTGGGAGCATTATAGACTACTACTCAATCAATCAATCAACTCAGCCTATCGCAGTCCACTGCTGGACATAGGCCTCTCCCAGACTGCGCCACAACACCCTGTCCTCCGCCTTCTGCATCCAGTCTATCCCAGCCACCTTCTTTAGGTCGTCCGTCCATCTAGCTGGGGGGCGTCTCACACTACGCTTGCCGATACGCGGTCTCCACTCCAGAACTCGTCTGCTCCACCGGCCATCGGCCCTTCGACAGACATGGCCAGCCCACTGCCACTTCAGTTTGCTTATTCTGCGAGCTATGTCGGTTACTCCGGTACTACTACTCGTACTTACATTTAATTTGGTATAATATCCTGTCTCACAGAAGACATAAGAAATGTTTGCTAAAATCGCATAACTTAAATATATTTCGTTCAGTATCTGTCAGTTTCCGAAGTAGCAATTGCAGCAAAAAGGTTAGCCATCGAATCAAAAATGCTGATTTCTCCACCTGACCGTGTCGCGAACACGTGTACCAAATATTTATGAGCTGTCTTGTTTCTAAAAATAATTACTAAGTTATGCAGATATACGAGTCAGAATCGAATGACGCAACGTACTTAATCAACTGCTTGTCAGTCAATTAAAATAGTTATATAAACTATTTTTCGCACGAGTGGACCAGATTACGTACAAACGACATGTGGACACACTGGTTTGTAAATTGGTGGCATAAGCCTGCTGCGGCAGCAATTTTTGATCATGTGCAGCGGCAATAAACTGAAATTGCTCCTGAAACGACTTTTGCTTCCGCCTTTGATCTCGCGACATCAGCTGTTTACTGTGCTACTAACACGCTTAAAAATTACGTAGTCTGTTTGTCGTAAAACTGTTACAAAACATCCACACAACAGCACTCACCCCACGAAAGCTACATTACAATTTCATTGCAATTGAACCCTTTAAAAACATCCAAAGTACAATACTATTATCCTGTTTATCGATTGGCGGTGTTCCCACGGGCGTCCCGGCCGACGGACAGATTGACAGAATGATTGGGCGTAAGTATCGGAGATCCCGCGCCTCTACTGCACATGCTAAATGCCGTTTCCACCAATTACATTTGGCATTCACTCACGAACTTACCCCGCACAGCAGATGACCGTGAACTACAGGGTTAAAGAAAAAAGTTCGAAAACATTGCTGCACGATTTTAAGGTTTTCTTGCTTGTCCGTCAACAGTCGAGTCCAGTGAGATGAGTGTAAAAGGTCACGTCTTACTGTAGGCTGTATCTTGCTTTATAAAAAGCATTTTTCTTCTTGATGAAAGCGCTTGAACTTAACACGATACAGTTTAAGGTTATTTTTGCACACGAATGAAACTTATCTTCTACGAGCGCTATTTTTAAACCAGTTTTGGACACAGTAACTATCAGAGTTTTGAATACTCTTGCTCAGCAAAAAGGAAAAACAAAACACGTCAATAATATACACGCGGTATCTATTGGGTACACTCAAGCTCAGCGGTAGCTACAAGTAAACATACCTTTTTCTCTGCGAGAGGCGTGTACAACAAAAAAACACCCATTACAAGGTCTGTTTACGACGTGTGCACCGAAGAGTGGTAAGTGCGAACCGTCTGTACCGATTCCAATAAAAAGACACCTTCATGGCCACAATTTAAATTCGTCGTTCTTAAAGTACCTCGGATACTTGGCGGTACAAAGGATACTTGAATCACCGACAAGGAGCCATTTCTTGACGTTAATCCCTATTCGATTAACGATAAGGTGACTCGTTTACAGGGTGGTCTGTTGACGATTGCCCGTATTAAAGAACTTGCCCGGAAATAGGGATTATCAGCTATTTAAAACGTGATTTAATGACAGTAATGATTATCAGATAAGGGGATTCCTGTAAAATGGAGGGGAGCGCTTTCGATTCTATATTTAGAATATCGGCGAACTCTGCCAAATTGTTTTGATGTCAAGAGTTGATTTAGGTTCTTTAGTGAAACTAAAAGCGGACCCTAATATGGGTAGGAAAAGCCTCCCAGACCGTCCGGTGGGCCACAACGAAAATAAATTCTATCTATTTCCATTCGCGGCGGCCCATTTACTACTAGCATATTTTTACCATTTAAGTTTTTACACAAAGTATTACACGAATTGGAACGGTTCGTATCTAAAGTTTTGGGGCCTCAATAAAGTTTTATTGAAGTGTCTGCAATATGGAACGTTTAGAAGGCAAACTCGTGCTCTACTGTCCCATTGACCGATGGAAACCTTTTGATAATTCAGTGGATCACGACCCAAATAACTGAAATAAAATATCGGATGCCACTAGAACGGTACTTCCGAAATGTTAGTAAGAAGGCTAAGCTTTCCAGCGAGGGACCCACCCTCGATCGTGTCGGTTTATTTCATTGTATGCAAATCGGTCCACCGCGCCCGCTCGCTACCAAATATTTCACGCTGACGGCGGCCTGCGAACGACGCGTGGGACGCCCAAATTACGCGACCTCACCAACTATCGAACGGTCCCATAAGCATTCCAGAAACCGCGCAACCACCAATTTGTCCCTTCCGCGCCAGTGATTTTGTCATTCCCGTAGGCATCACGCTAATAAAGAGCCGCCGGCCACTGCGACCGGTTCTGAGGAAATAGATTTCCTCTATAAGGGGTTGAACCTCGGTGTCCTACTGAATATTGGAGATATCTAATTAATTTTATCTATACCGCAGACCCACAGCTATGGGTTCTGATTTTGCAATATTGCTCCTTCGAAACTATCTACTGAGATTTCAGGCTTCGTGTCTTAATCGAGCCGACGACTTCCAAAGCGGTCTCTGGATTCCAATTATTGCATGAATAACGTAGAGCTTTTCGACCATAACTGTGAATGTAAAGGGCCATACTCGTATATTATAATATTATTGTGTTGCATTCGCACCACGGCTTCGCTCCGGTACGGCAAAAGACAAATTGGCTGTCAGAAATTCCTAACGTCATTGCCATTCAGATGTTGAATGTAATTTGTGTCGTCACCGTCACGTCGCCGGCGCCGGCAACCGGAGCGCCCGCTATACCTCACTCGCGCCACGTTTCACATAACACACAACTATACCCACTTAACACCTCACACCTTTCCATTCAACGTTCTGACAATAAACAAATATGCATGGCGCATGCGCCGCCGGTTGCTGTTTTGTCCAAACGTAATTTCAACATTACGTGCAGATGTGACACTAAAATAGTCAAGAACGGGTAATAAAACTTTGTTTGTCGTTAGGAAAAAATAATGAATACTAAACTTCTAGAAATAGCACAAAGATCTACTTTGGAAGATGACTAGGTCCATCGTTTGTGACTTGAATATGACTTTGGTAAAAGCTTGTTCAATAAAAATGCGACACCAAAGCGCATATTCAAGCATGTCATTTTGTAGAACAGCTCGTACGCATTCTAAATGAGACTGCATATGGTGGTATTCGGTACTTTTCACCACGCCTATGTCAAACCACTACTTGTATACTTCTCTGTTATGCCGACTACTCTTTACAGTTGAAATCTTAATAACACGTTTTATGTCACACTCACACGTTCATACGACGCGTTTGCGGTTTGTGTGTATGAATATTTAGCACGCGAGATATGTTCCTTGAATTCTTATGTGAACTGAAATGTCTTGAAATAATACGAACTCTGAACTTTAAACTAGTTCGCGTGCAAAATGTTTTGACCGTTAGCGTAATGACTTCGAAAAATATTTAATAGGGGCTCGCTTTGTTATGCGAAGTACATTGAGAAAAGTATTTAGCGGTACCTACCCAAAGAGAGTTCCCATTTATTTGTCTGAATTTGTTGGTCGAATTAATGGTAGGTCGAGCAAGCAAAGATTTTTTTATCCAAATTATTTTTTTTGTTGAATTCCAAGGTGGAGCAATAGACGTGAAAAAGGCAAGGCATATAGATGAATGTACGATAAACTAGTTAAGATTTCAATACGGTTATTATTCAGGGGCTAGGTCGGGGACAAACAATGACTCGTGTCGACCCACGCCCGGCTTCAGACTTAGCGAATATGATTCAAACATGAAAGGTGTAACAATAGATGACGAATTATTTCAGATTAATTCTGACAAAAATGTAACAGTATCTTTTTAATGCGTCGTATTATGTCGAAGAATCTGACTGACCTGATGACTTAGCTCTTGAAAGCTTGTTATATTTTTTCGAGAGGTGATCGAACCCAAACATGCTTCCGTTGTAACATTTCGGGTGTTCCTTAAGGCGCCATATTAGGCCCCATGATGCTTTGCATAAAGATAAAAGCCCTGTGGGTATAGCTAATGACAGTTAGTAGTTAACATAAAGTACGTATAGTAGAAAGAAAGTAGTTCAACGGTAGCCGGCTTCCTATGATTATAGATCAAGATCGGGCCATAAAACCGGTTGAGCACCACGGCCACGCCACACATAACTTATAATTTGCTTAAGCATTTGCGTTTACGTCTTTATCAATTGCTGTCGAAGCATTTTCTGAAAGACATTTAATATCTGTAATTTCAGACGGTTGTTAACTATTTTAGTGTTGAAGTTTAGATAGATACCAGTATATAAACCATTTATTCAGTGCACACAAAAGTCATAGCATAACACACAAAAGCACAATTAAATGATAACAAAATACATAAATATAAAACAGGTGCCAATAAAGTCACAAAAAGAAACATATTTAGAGAAATAAAGTGCTATTATGACATATAATACTTTCAAACAAACAACGAAGACGAAAAGCGATGTGCATCTCAAGGCGTTATTAGATCTTATGTATATGATGAATTTTACACAAGAAGGTATAAGCAATAAAATAAATTGAGACAAAAAGAAATACCGCGGGGTAATTGCGCAATACACTAACAGTAGCAATGGCTTTCATTTTGACAGTTCAACAACATTCATTGCGTTATTTACGTTGTTGAGCAGATAAATTTATCGAACATATGAAGCAATGGATCCCTCAAAATTATTCAGAATGAGATTAATAGTGTTTTACACAATTCGAATGCCGGTTAAGTAGGTAGTTGTTATAATAATGTCAGTTAATATTGACCTTATACAGTAGGTTCTATTTTGATAGAACCCACTATATTAGGTCAATATGTCATGTTATTGTAGTGTAGGCTATGCTACTTGTAACATAAGTATTAAGTTAGATTATGTTCGTGGTGAACCGCACAGCCTTGTAATAGGTTCTAGAGTATTTGTTATTGTTCAATACAACTTTAAAACAATTTTATTTGTTTCAGGTTTCGCGGTCACTAAAGGGGGAAACACACATGTCCCCCAAAAATGATTCCGGTGAGTACAAGATTTTGCACCGCGTTGCGTTAAAATAATTCATAATATTTTGGGCCATCCCTAAATAACTGATAATAAGTTACGGTAGTTAGATAGTACAAATATTAAGGTACATCCTTTTTAAAGTCCTATCTTATCATATTTTGTCTTTTTTCATATGCCCTTTAATACCAACATAAAGAAGGATTTCATAAACATAGACCGACTTATAAATACCAACTTATTTTGTACGCAGATGTAAAACTGGCAATAATTAAGATTAGAGACAGAAACAAGACCGCACTCTTTGAAACTTAACACAATATTCTTCATTAAAAGCTAAACAACTTAAGATTAATCCAACACAAAGAACATCACACAGGAACGCCACATACAAAGCTAGTACTAACATATAATGAGAAATTTGCTTAACGCCAGTCACCCCTTAGAAATAATTACACCAGCATCTGCCCCGGGCAGCTGGCAGACTTATTGCCATCGTAATAAAGGAAACAGGCGCTTATCGAATGCCGACAACTTAGTACATATACGTTTTTCTGCGTATTTAGTACTTGGTGAATACTATTTAGTTGTTCACATGACATGCTCATAGAGGGTCATTTGTTTTTCCCTTGTTGTAAAGGATTTTTTTTTTTCTGTATTGGTGGTATCGGTTGGTTGGTTTGCAGAACATGAAATGTCAAATGTGGGTGTAATGATATGATGATTGTTACGTAAAAAAATTGTGCAGTCTTATAAAAGGTCTAACTTAATTAGAGGTTTTTTCGCTATTCAATGCTATTCTTTGTTAGAAATTATAATACCAAGAATGTCAAACAAAAATGTATGCTTGACATTAAAATATTCTGTAAGATTCAATGCAAGTATTCGCCTAGTCCGCCTATCTATTTCGTCAGTCACAACTCTTGCATCATTGCCAGGAAAGTTAATAACTATCGCGTCAATCAATAAAAGTAATTTCTTACATATCTCATATTTTATCAACAAATATATAGCTGCGGGTTAAAAGTTTCAACTAAACACTAAGTGCATCAAAATAAGACTCATTATCATTTGGCAACCGATGAAAATGAAGGAAAGTTTTCTTAACGCGGCAATATGTTTCCTTCAGTTTTGACTGACGGACGGATGGACAGTTGTTCATAGTTGACAGTGATTAGGTGGGACTTTACATAATACAGTAGCTTCCTTCGAATAAAGAATCGTCTTGAAGACATTATTTATTATGTTTCGAGACAATGAACGGGGGTCACGAGCTATCGAACTGCGACGGCTTGAGACGGTGTAATGTGGTTGTAAGAACTATAAAACATTAAGAGAATAATCAATAAATCAGTTCTATGTTCTGGCGTGTGGCGTTACGAAAGTAAAGTTGAAAGAAGTACCATAATTATTCAATGATTCTCTTTTTTATTCTTGAAAAAAGATTGTATGCTGCGGAGATGAGAATGTTGAGACAGCTTTGTGGAGTGACGAAAATGGGTAAAGTAAGCAATGAGTATATAAAAGAAGTTTGAAAGTGATATAAAAGTTTAAAAGAAATCGTTTGGTTTGGTATGGGCATGTGATGAGAAGAGAGGAAACGTATGTGCTAAAAGATGAAAATAAATGTTAATGGATGGAGAGGGAGAAGCTAAAGGGAAGATGAATGGATTGTATGAGGAATAATATGAAAGAGAAGGGGGTGAATCATAGCGTGAACAAAGGAGAATGGATGAACAAAACGTGCTGGTTGACCCTTAATAACATGGGTCAAAGCCAGGAAGATGGTGATGATTTCTTTTTGATTCTTTATTTGGTTGAATCCAAATATAAGCATGTCATATGGGGGATCAATCAGAAATTGTTTAGAATGGCATGACCCTAGTCTCTATAATGATATTATTACATTTCCTACTTTGAATTTTATTGGAATTTTCGTAGTGATTTATTAACATTGTATATTAAAGCCATCTACGTTTGATAGTGCAGGAAGAGTTTGTATATGTCCTACTATTCCCACACTCATTGGAATTTCGCCACAAGAATTAGTTTATAGATATTTGATCGTCGTTTTACTGCATGTTTCATTGCTTCGCTTGACATGTTTGTAAGACCATCGCCTTCAAAGCTTTGGTATTTTGGTATATCTACTTCCCACATGAGCCACCTACTTTCCTGTTAACAATTCCAGTATGTACTTATAACGGAAACATTAAATACGAAGTTATCTTCTATTGTGTCTAAGGAGGATAAGGTTCAATTCACACTATAGGAATATCAAATAGAAACAGTCTTGCTATGATACTAAAATTCTGCATATATAAATATTGGGCCTGTTCATACGTATAGGTTTGATATTTCAGGCCTATGTTTAACAGTAGGTCCCGGTAATGTAAAGATAATAATTGATAGCATTCACATAATTCATCATCATCATCGAACTTCACCACAAATTCCCCATATCGTAATGGATATAGGGATATATAGCCGAAGCCGATTTTATTGTGGAGACGATGAAATTGTAAGTAATTTCTTATGAACGTTTATCTCTTTAAGAAAGAGTATGATTTCAATCAGCCCATGGTCAACTCGGTCGGCTTCACGCCATGACTAGTTAGTTTATCTAAATTCGTGATCAGCATTCCATTTTCTGAGTTGTGAAATTTTCGCACCATGTATTCCGTCATTGCTTGAACTGTATGATAAAGTGCTGCATAGATTTTAAAGATTGTTGGAGACATAGCAGAATAGAGTACTTTGTGGTGTTAGTAGTCTTGGAATACTTGATGTCTCCTGATTGCCAACTGTGTTTTATTAAGGAACCAGTATCTCTAACATTACTGAAGAATGGCTACAAGATTATTTCAGATATTTGCCTGCATGCAGGTGTTAATATAAGCATTACTTGATCGTACAGGTAACTAAAAGTTACTAAATTAAAGTCCGAGTACTTGATAAGGTGTGTAAAATATTGAGAAGTTTCTTAGCGAAACTTTCTAAAGAGCTCATTTTCCTTTTATTGTTTTTCTTTTCTATACTCGTACGATGTCTACGAAATGCAATAAAAGTGTAATTTAGAAGTTATTATCGAAAGCAATAAGTGTTAATCGACCTTGTGTAGCTTGGTGAAACACATTTTAACTTAATAAATGTAAACGACTTGGTCTTTCAGGTTGCTCATAAATAAATTATTTCATTCAAGCTTACAGAAACATTAAAATCGATTAAGGAAATGTACAGCCTTGGCTTTTAGAAGACAGCTACAATCAACGACTGTAAAGGAATAAATTGTCATAAGCCCAAGCTTGGCAGCATACTTGGCAGTGACATTCGTGATGGCAGCATTTTAACGGACTTCGAAAAAGGAGGAGGTTTTATGTTCGTTTGTGTGACTTTTTCATTAGGTAGAAGAAGCTCAGGCGGAGGTACCTACCATATAAAATTTATTAACTTTCCTTTGGTAGCTTTTGAGTAAGCTTCAATAATAAGTATTTAATATCACTTAGTGTATGTTGATGACGTTATAAAACTTCGAATAGTGATATACGAGCTTGTGTGGGGTGGACAAAAAAAAAAATAGAACAGATATAAAAAAAAAACACTACAAAGTAGAGAAGAAGTCAGTAGCTTTTTTAAAGTTTTTTTTTTTTGCTATTTGTGATAGAGGATTCAGCAGCGCATCTTCTTAGCAAAAACCCCATACACATACACACATTATAGACGTTTAAGCACATGGCACTTATTCATCTTTCATTTCCTGCTTTATCAATAAAAAAGTCCCCTTAATAATTGTTAAAGTAAATTCAACATAAAGATTATACTCAAACTAAATTTTATATCAATTTAATACTCAACCTGCAATAATTTGTCATTTTAGTAATAATCTTACTTATTGTAATCGATTACAAAGTAATTTATTAAGTTGCAACATTGTGATCAAGCATGACATTTTTGATGTCTAGCAACACTCTCTCTCTGCATTCATGTTTCTTCCAACCGGCAAGTCCATTTTTTTCCACTTTTTAAATTCTACCTATTTTCCGCGCATGAGATTTTATTATACAATAATCATTTTTTATCACCGTTTAATAACTTTCATATAATCACAAGCCCGTACGAGGGAGCTTGCGCTAACTTTAAAAAAAAAATAAAAATTGTTAAGCTGATTTTAAAGGCCACCGGAAGCCCCAGCTATTGTTGCTTGTTTTTAATTCTCGTAGCACCTTTTAACATGGTACTAGGAAGCCACAATTACTGGAAAAGCTGTCACTAAAATTACTGGTGACGTTGCACTTGCTAGTAGGTGTGGTTAGGTGTTCCAATAATGCAATTTTCCGTTAGTTTGCCAGCAGTCGGCGGTAGTGTGGTAGTTCGCAACTCGTTAGCGGTGCCTCCATATCGCGCGCTCTTTGTATTATAAATTGCCTGTCCTCCATAGTTTTCTTCAATTTAACTTCGCATGTATAAAATTTCTTCTGATAGATCTTGGAGGGTGTTATTGAATATTTATTGCTTTTTGAAGTTAGATTTGGATTGTAAGTTACCCTACGCGAACGTAGGGTACATTTTTCGCCGTTATATGTTACTGGGTGACTAAGATGAATAGGTTCGTTTGGCATTTTGTGTATTTATTTGATATTTACACTCTAAACATGGATTTGTTTCTTTAAGTGTTAGTTTTGTCTTTGAGGGTTCTGACGGGTGCTAACAGAACACTATTCCTAAGCCTCTGCTGTCCGTCCGTCCGTCTGACTGTCACCGGGCTGTACCTCATGAACCTTAACCCTACAGTGCATGATTTTTCTTATCGGCTTAAAAAAAATACATTAGCCTGCAAATATGATGCCATTTCTCGAAAAAATATTTAGAAAAATCATAACTCAATAGAAACGTATGTTTTTGTGCATGGCACATCATGCATTATAATGTTAATATGTGTTACGTAGTATCAATGAAATTACAAGATTACACGTAAAATGACAAATATGAGCATGAACTTACCTATACTAAATATTTCGACCCTGAAAATTCTATCATTTTAATTTTATCATTATTTTGCGATTATTATACGCCGCTCGTTAATCGTATTCAAAGTACCTACCCACCGATTTGAAGAAATCATAAATAAATGTTTATCTACAGATCTATCCAAAATATATGGTACTAAATTCGAAACACAAATACATAATAGTTAATCTTGTCAACACTAGATCACGCTACTTGGATCGATTTTTAAAATATAAGACATTTTTCGGTATGTGCCATATGTGGGACACTATGCGCTGTAGGGTTAATAGGTATAAAGTTACAATTTTCACAGAGTGTGTATTTCTATTGCCGCTATAACAATAAATAATATAAATTCAAGGGGAGACTCCTTGAATTTTTATTATTAGTCGTTATAAATACAAAAAACGTGTTTTTTTCCGCGTTTTTTTCTTGTGTTGCGGAACCCTTCGTGTCCGACTCGCACTTGGCCGGATTATTTTTTTTATATTATTTATTTAACTTTTAATGGACCACGAATTTTGGGCCAGAGTACATTGACCTATAAGTTTTGTTCGTAGCGTAACAGCGGCTGCAACAGAAAGTAATTGTTATTATCATTACAACATTTATTACCTTTAATAACTGCAACAGTGCACGATTAATGATAGGTTCTTGTAACACTAAAATTTGCATTTACGAATACATTGAACAAGCCTTTTTCCTCAATTTACACTTAAACATATGATACATTTCGAAACACAGCTCTATTTAGTAATAAGTAAAACGTAGGGAAATGCCAAAAAAGCGGAAAAATTATAGTAGGCTGTATTTTATGTTTCTCAAATTATCCCTAACATGCATAACGCAGGCAGAAATACGACAGTATATAGGTTGGATTTTTTTGATGGTGCAGTAAGGGTAGGTAATTAAAGAATAACGGTGTGATTTTGTTCTTAAAGCAAATAAAATTATATCGCGTATTTGGTCGAAATTCTAAGTTTAAATGTTATTGTTTATTTTCGGCCAGTATATCCACAATAAAAAGTAACTAACATTTCCTATGAAATGTATGGGAAAAGTTTTATGCGATTTCTGACTTTTCTAGTAGTCAAACCTGAGTTAGTCCAGTAGAGCTTTTTGATCTTTATTATAAACAAGATCGATTGGCACCAAAAAAGTTTTTGCGTAAATTGCCTATTTTCATGATGACTGCTTTCAAAACCTGTGAATGTAGATAAAAATATCTTAAAAAATTAAGGACAGTCTCTTAAGACAATTTTCCTATAGGTACAACGGTTACGGCACCTCCCCTTACTGCACCGTGTCAAAAATCCACCCAGTATGGTACCTACTTAGTTTCTGTGCTAACAGACTAGATGGATATAAGTACAAGGAAGCACATGGGATAGTTTTTAAACTAAAAGACTAATCCCAACTCGAACTACAAAATAAACCTGATGACAATTATTGCCAAAACTAAAAGTAGACGCACCACTGCCTGGGCAAGGATTAATTTTCCGGGATGGAAATACATAGTGCTGGCTTTTGCAATTACTGAAAAATCTGTTCGATAGCTTAGAATTTTAGACTAAGCAATTCAATGATAACAGAGTTTGAATTTTATAGAATTAGTTTGTAGTTAAATGGGGCGTTAAAAACGTGCAAGATTCTACCTATAATAATTTGGTCGAATCCTTAGTTGTCTTGATTAATTACTGGTACAACATAAACCAATACAATAACTAAACTAAAACAAAATAGGTACATTTTATAACGTTCAGGCTTTTAGTTATTTGTGGGACGTGAACAAAACAACTTTGAGGTACATTTGGCAAGATTAGGGTTTGGATTTTCAGTCATCCGCAAAATAAAAACCTAAAAACTAGGTACATGGAGTTTATAGGTCCACACAAATACGTAGTTTCGTCGCAGTGCTTTTATTTACTGATTTCTATGAGAAGTAGCCGATGAAAATAAACTTGAATAGGGTTGATTAAATTTCTCCGCTGAAGGTTGAAAAATCCGTACAGCACTCGGATATCGAGTCAGCTCACGAATCGAGCTTTTTGAAAAACGTTTCTCTTTGAAATATTGAAATTTTAACCATTCGTAGAAAAGTCGATTCAAACGATAGTTTCGTTTGAATCGACTTTTCTACGAATGCTTTAGTTCCAGAAAAGGTAAGTTTTGATATACTGTTATTGAGGAGCTAAAATGTTTCAATTACCTACGATAAAAGCAGCAGAATGAGACACTCATATAGGTACATATTTTATTTTGAATTAGCTTCAAAAAGAAGGAAGTTGTCATTTCGAATGTATTTTTTTTAAATTTACTATGTTACGCGATATCTCCGAGAACTGTGGATCGATTTCTAAAATTCCTTTTTTTTTGTCTATCTAGCAGTCTTTATGAACTGCTGGACTTTGATGTATATATATATATATATGTATATGTATATATATATATATATATGTATATATATATATATATATATATATATATATACAACGTGTAACGTTAAATGCGCAAAACCTGAAAATAGTTTGATCAGAATAACGAGCAGAATGAATTGAACCACTTTTTAATATAGGTTACATTTTAAAAAAAATCTTCGTTAAAAACTTTGCCTTGTCTATTTATTAATAGGTCAAGCAAGCCAATGTCAGCGCGGCGCAGCGGCCCGGTGACGACTCCTCCACTCGGCAGAGCGTCGTCGCAGACGCAAGAAATGATCAGAATGGCCAGTAAAACTAAAACAGCACAAAAAAACATTTACAATTTTTTTAATGACTTATTTTCTCTCTGAAATAGGTCAATTGAATTAAAAATCAGTTGGGGTGTCTGAGGTTTTGCGCATTTAACGTTACACGTTGTATACAGTCTTGTTAATTTCACACCGCGCTCTTTAGTACTTTCGGCTCCTTTCTACGCGTCTCCACTGTCAAAACATGAACGTTTACCTATAAATTAGTTGTGTTGTGTCTTACTTTTCTGAAAATAGGATTTTGGCTTAAAAACTACCACTCTCAATTACTTTTCAAACATGGGAAACACAATTATACATTCAAATCTACGACTATCTGTTCATCATTCGTTTCCGAGCATGGGCGTACGTGTAGTCACATCGCAACAAGGAAAGTGAGTGCGGTGCTAATTACGGAAAATCTCACAAATTATCGTTGGAATGTAAATGAGTGGCTTCCTCATGGTCTTGGGTCCCATAAGATATGTGACTCTTGCTCAAATAGATAATGTTTGTGTGAACTTGGATGGGTTAGTTAAGTGGCCGTGACGATTGTACAAGATGATTTTGTTAATGCGTTGCAGCTTGCATCCGTGTATCCATTGGATGTTTGTTTAACAAAGCTGTAAAATTATGTAATGTCTTCCAAAAGCGTATGTTTATCGATAGACCTATTGGTTGTTTAAATTTTAATATTGCATGCATCATATAATATTGCATTAATTATGGAACACACGGACGTTTGTCGTGATGGCTCAGCGGTTACGGCCTCATCTCTCATGCGAGATTGTGGGTTCAAATCCGGGCAAGTACCAATATTACTTTTCAATTTATATATACTTTCTGAGTTTGTCTTGAGACATTAGTGACATTGGTGTAGGAAAACATTATGCACATACCGAAAAATGTCTTATATTTTAAAAATCGATCCAAGTAGCGTGATCTAGTGTTGACAAGATTAACTATTATGTATTTGTGTTTCGAATTTAGTACAATATATTTTGGATAGATCTGTAGATAAACATTTATTTATGTTTTCTTCAAATCAGTGGGTACTTTGAATACGATTAACGAGCGGCGTATAATAATCGCAAAAAAATGATAAAATTAAAATGATAGAATTTTCAGGGTCGAAATAATTAGTATAGGTAAGTTCATGTTCATATTTGTCATTTTACGTGTAATTTCACTGATACTACGTACCACATATTAACATTATAATGCATGATGTGCCACGCACAAAAACATACGTTTCTATTGAGTTATGATTTTTCTAAATATTTTTTCGAGAAATGGCATCATATTTGCAGGCTAATGTATTTTTTTTAAGCCGATAAGTAAAATCATGCACTGTAGGGTTAAAGTTGATATAAGTTTGGAATCGCCAGCCAGTCTTGAGCAAGTGTGGAGATCAATGCTCATGTGTTCTCTGTAAGAGAAAGCGTTTGCCCGGCAGTGGTTCAGTAATAGACTGGTATGATTATTACCGACATTTTGGAAAGAGTGCTGCACAATTACTGGCGTAGAAAATGTCTTAACCATTTTTGTAGATAATGAACTTGATTTCGAAGAAGCTAACTTAACTTCTTCTAATTTAATGTAACTGACCCTGGTGCTTGTGGATTAATTAAGTACTTAGCGACCCACAAACTGCTATAATAGTACATCCTAAGTGGTCCCCAGGGCGGAAGTCAACGTTTATTCCAAATTGGCTTAGTAGATAAAATAAAAGGCATATCAGAGGCTTATCACTGATTATCCTAAATTAGATCTTCAGGAAACTAGGGACGGCGTTTTTCAGTATGGATTTTTTTATACTTTGGTTTCTGAGGAATACATATAGTACGTACACGTATACGTATAGTGGTAGTGTTATATTTTTATGCTTTTTTTTTTGGAAATATTTTATGCTTATCTTATAATTTTCAGCGAGCAATAGCGCTTTGACCTACAATTTGTGCAATTCTCTCAACAGAAAGTTTTTAATAGCTCAGCTCTTATAATTTATTAATTTCCGATTTAAGTTAATAATGACTGTGAGAGGAGCTTGTGGTTAAGTTATAACAGCCACACGGGTCGATCAATCAGGTTAAGCTACGCCTGCCGCGGTTGGTCCGTGGATGGGTGACCATCTTTACATACCAAGACCCCTCCGTGCCTCGGAAATCACGTTACGCCGTGTGTCCCGGCTGTCATTCGTGGATCTTTGACAGTCGTTACGGGTCGTCAAAAGCCCGAAAGTCTGCCAACCAGTCTTACCAAGAGGTGTCGTATTACCCAGTAACTGGGTTGTGGAGGTCACATAGGCAGTCACTCTATGCGCAATACGGGTATTCAGCTGCATCCGGTTAGACTGGAAGCCGACCCCAACATAGTTGGAAAAAGGCTAGGCAGATGATGATTTAAGTTAATTAAAACAAAGTATTTTAGTAGAAGAATTGGACAAAAAAAGGCCTTCCTGAATAGTTCTTGTCCTATTACAAGTTCCTAGTCGTTCAAAGCGATTGCCATATTTCCAGGGCTGGCCGCTAACTGAGATAAAAATTCAGTGCGAAGTGGGACAGCGGGATATATCAGAATTGCAAATTCAAATTCTAAGGAAACTCGAACAGTTTACTGCAGTGGCAGAGCGTGTGGAAAATTGTAAGCACTTTTATACAGCCATAATGCCTGGAAGTTTGTTGCAAAAGGGATAAAAGGTATTTAAACCACGACAACAAAATTAAACTCGCTGTATAAACAAATGTTGGGCAATCCAACTGTCAAACATATGTCAGTTAGACCGATGGTCTGAAAGAGTGTACGGTATGATGCTGAAGTTTCCACAACAGTCAAGCCAAAATAACGTCTTTTGATTAAAAAAAAAAAAATTGATATAAAAAAGGCTGTACATTTACATTAGAAACCCTGACTCCTGAGCTAGGTGAAACCTGTGTTACAGGAGTCAGTGTCTTCACCCGTTCTTGGAACTAACAATTTAAATGCCACAAAATACAAAATATTAAAACATAAACAACTTAAAATTATACATACATGCTCTTGTTTATACGTATGTGTGAATGAGTTGATAGACATAGTGGCTTATTTCATTATTTGCAACCAGGCCTAATTCGCACGGGTGCAACGGCGACATGTCACCATCGACATTATTGGGCTGTATACGAGTTAAATATTAGTGTATTTTACACATAAACCTTCCGGAATAAATGGTCTAAATGATGATGAAAACTGCACAGGCAGACACGAAAACCGACTTTGTTTTATACTACGTACAGACATATTTATAGATATTGCATTTCAAACATTCACTGATATTTATTAAATCGCACACCTTACAATAACTGTTTCCCAATACGCACAGCATTCATTAAAACCACACAAGTTGGACTTACATTCTGAGAATTCCAAGTGCGTTTTGAACTGAATACGATCAAATTAGCGAATGAATGGGCACTGGACAAATTGTGTTCGGAATAAGACCAGAGTTCCCTATTAGGTGATCTTGCGGTTTATAAAGTTTATGGAGTATTAGAATGTGAATTATCACGCACATAACTGTGGCAGCTATTATTTTGGACTGCATTTACGCGTTAGATTTCTCATTGTGGTGCTAATTCTGAGCTTAAAGTAGCTGTACGTTTTATAATGCCATGTAGCAGGGTGGTTGTGAAAGGTGGAGAGCCAGGTAATGCAGCGCAATTTTGGAGAGTCCTATATCCAGCAGTGGATGGCTACAGATGGCTGTGTTGATTGATTAAAGTGTGCGTCCGATGCCAAGTTGGACGGGCGGCTTATGGAAATATTCTCAAAATATCGTTCGCATCCTACCGCGAACTACACAAGTCGTCGGATAGGAAATACGTGGGTCGTAGTTAGCAGGTTTTTCATTTTCTCTGTGATCACTTCGCTTGTGTTCTCGTGAAGGGATCTTGTTTGACCAGTATCATAGAAAGTTCCATTGATGGAGAAATTCTGCTAGCTGCCGCCCTCGTACACCCCCGCAACCTATGACTAATCCAAACTTTAATTTGTAAAGCTGGGCGCGGTCGAAGCTGGAAGTCATTTTTCCAAAGTCGTTGAGTTTTGCTTATATCTCGTTCGGAGGTTTCCTTGCCTAATTTGTTAATTAATTGCCATTTGATGCTTTCTATATTTGGTATTTTAGAGACTCAAATATCTGCGAAATTGCTAAGTGCGGTAGTAAAAGTCCATTCTCATACATAAAAGCGCTTTTAAGCAGCGGAGGCAGCTGTATAAATCTTAATTGTCAGCCATTTCACTATGTAAGTTTCACGAGGAAGCCTCTGTAAGGCTTTTATAGTGTTGCTTAGCTGAAATTGAGTTCTGCTTGTCAGCAATATTTCCTTATATCAGAGTTGCCGCCATCTTACTTTATCTCGATGCTCGTTTCATCGTTACAAAGCCTGCGCAGGGTGAAATGTGAAACTTCACGGAGCTATGAACTTTACAGGGTCATTTGAAATCATCTGTAAGAATAAAACTGTACCATAATACTTTGTAGGAAAGTTTGTAATGCTAAAGGTGATAGAGTCAACATATTCAGAATTTATAAACAAAATTGATATAAAGAGACTGCCCGTCTTAATTCTACGGGTTTATCGCGGGGAAAGGTCACGGGAGATTCGAAAATGGCTTGCTAATTGTGACGACACATCAGATAGGTACATGTTATAACATAGGTAACTAGTGCTTCATATTTTTGTTAGGCTAACAGTTGGGTGGCCACTTACTAGTGTCATCCCATATTTTATCTTATTATCCGTTTACATTAACCTGGGTTTACACATACTGCAATAAACTTTCTAAAGTAACAGGCTACGTAATGCAAGCAAACATTTCCATGCATTAGGATTTGTAGGGTCAGGAGCATCGTGTATGCGACCACGCCTTGTATGGAACCAAACTTTAAAGATTAGTACAGATCAAGGGTTTAGGTTATTTTTAAGTAGTACAGCACTACAAAGTGCTATGCTTTCATGTTACGTCGTAATACTATTGATGTTTCCAGCAAGATGATGGTGGATGGATGACGGTCTTATAAAAAACTTTTTTACATTAAAAAAAAACTACCGACTTCCAAAAAAACACTGCATAGTGAAAAATAACTTTAATTTTGGAAGTCGTGTCGCTGGTTCCGCATTTTCGTTTTTTGACACCAACTTCCGAAATTAAAGTTATTTTTCACTTTGTAGTGTTTTTTTTTGGAAGTCGGTTGTTTTTTTTATAAAAAAGTTTTTATTTTTCACTTTTTAGTTAAACCTACCCCAAACAAAATCATATAACACTACTTGCTATGTAAATATCAGTGACAGGAAGTTGCATCTGCGTTTATAGGGTACTGACGTTGTGCGATTGCGTAAACAATGCGTATATATGCGATAGCAGTCATCGCGGTTGTTTTACTGGTATTTATTGAAGAGTTCCGTTGTCTGTCTCCGAAATTCATCACCAGATCTTTACGAAATCTAAATGGGACTATTTCGAAATAAACCTCTATCGAACAAAGAAAGATTTTTTCAAATCGTCCTCGGTTAAAAAAGGCGACTGATAGACTAGACGCCGTTGTCGACGAACTGGGTGCAACTTGGAAGGGGTCTATTTATGTCTAGCAGTGGTCTGCCATCGGTTAAGTTACTTGATGTCTTTAGATATATCTATCTATAGACATCTATAGACATCAACCAACTTAATGTCTATAGATAGAGAGAATAGAGCAGTGTAATAAATGTTTATGCGTATCGAATGTAGGTATATAGTTGAGTCGAAAAAAAAATGATTTGGTTCCTGGTACATTCTACCATTTGGCATGAAAAAAATTAAACGAAAGACTTTATTGTGTACACCGTATAATCACTACTTAATATTATAAATGCCAAAGTAACTTTGTTGTCTGTCGGTGTTTCTGCCTGTCTTTTACCTATTCACATTAAATTTGGCACGCGGATAGACCAGGAGCTAGGTTACGATATAGGATACTTGTTATCCCGGTAGTACGTTTCCGTGGGACAATTTCCGAATAACACCCGGACGAAGCCGCGGGTAAAACCGTTGCTTTATTGTTTTCGGGGGGTAACCTTCAAAACGCGCCCAGGCTGTGGAGATAAAACCGGGAAGAGTGGGATTTTTACCTCACTGAAACCACCCCACTGGTCATCGCGCATCGAAGGGGGCACTAGTTACATATACGTGTAACGTTAAATGCGCAAAACCTGAAAATAGTTTGATCAGAATAACGAACAGAATTAATTGAACCACTTTTTAATATCGGTCTCATTTTTCAAAAAATCTTCATTAAAAACGTTGCCGTGTCTATTTATTAATAGGTCAAGCAACCCAATGTCAGCGCGGCGCAGCGGCCCGGTGACGACTCCTCCCTCGGTAAAGCGTCGTCGCAGACGCAAGATACGATCAGAATGGCCAGTAAAACTAAAACAGCACATAAAATCTTTACAATTTTTTTAATGACTTATTTTCTCTCTGAAATAGGTCGATTGAATTAAAAATCAGTTGGGGTGTCTCATGTCTGAGGTTTTGCGCATTTAACGTTACACGTTGTATAAATGAAGGCGTTCCTTTTTTGTAATAGTAATCGTAATGTATGTCTTATATGTGCTCTCCCTTCACCAGATGATAGTGCGAGTGTGGTGCGAGAGCGGCGCCGGATGGGCGCCGACTCACGTGCCGGTCACGCCGCACACGAGCTGTCGCGACGTGCTCGAGTGCTGCCGGGAACCCGGCGACGAACCGTGCTTGCTGTTCAGTGTGCACCCTCAGCATGGAGGTAAGGCTAGATAGACTACTACAGGCCTATCGCTTCACTGAGGCGGTGCCTAAAGGAAACTGCGCGGTTCGATACCCCCCACATGGTGATGTGTCGCGAGAGCTCAGTCATTCGTCAAAATCCACCCCGCACCGCGCATCTATCCTAGTTAAATGGTAGGGCTGTGATATGTAATTTTTTTGACAATATCTGAAATTATTTATTTATCAATTAGCTAGAGTAACATCAGGGTTTCCGTTGGTGTACAAATGATTAATCACGTTTTCAGATAAAGCGTTCAGTATTTTATCGCGGTTGCCACAAACTGTGTCGTTAATTGTCGTTGTTGTAAGTGTTGTTTAATACTATCGCATATCATAGAGACAAGATGGCCATATTTAGCATATCTACCTACATCGATAGTTCCAACCTCATAAGTAGTTTTGAATTGATCATTCTAAAAGATGGCGGTTGTTCGTGTCCTGAGGAGATTTAACCGACATCACTATGGACATGTTAGTTACACGACAATCCAAAAGTTAGATTAGAAAAGTTTTATGAGGTTATTTTAAGACCGAGCTGAATTTGGCATGTCACTGTATAGATTGACCACTTACCATGGTCCCCTTTAAAGCTCGTCCTATACTCATGTTAGATGTTTGCTCAGATTGAATAAGATTCTACATACATCTATTATGAAAGACATGTATGTGTAAAACATTCCTCAATAATGGAAAGTTTCATCAAAAAGAGGGATCCTTCATAAGAATATGAAACATATCCACCAGTTGTATTTGGTTTGCTCCAATGTTTTCTTATGTTTAGCTTTTCCTGCGTGAGATCGTAAATTATTTCCTCACGTCCGCTGCAGCTTCCTTCTACAATTCTTTTGAAAATATTGTCTTACTTTTATCAAGTATATAAGTAAATTCTTGTTACTTTGAAGGAAAACTTCAAGTTAGTTAGAGACCTAATAGAAATGGTGCAGTTGTTTTTAGTTATTTTTTTTTAAGTGTAATATCAGTGCTTTCTTCTTTCTTTCCTTCGGAAATGCTATCTCCGGGACACACGATTTAAAAGATTATACGACGTTATCCGCCTAGTCTTTTCCCAACTATGTTAGGATCGCGGACTCCTATAGTATCATTTAATATTTTGGTATTTAAATTCTTCAGAGTTAAGAAATCTATGTGCTACCTGAAAGAACAGACTAGGAAGGCACAATCGACCTCAAAATGTTTATGAATTCATTTGTTTGTCTACAACTTGTGTTTCATAATACTTTATCACGTGATGAAGGCCGCAGGAATCCGCTAGATGCGAAAAGCATAAAACTGGTGAAGAGCGGTGCTTGGGGGAACATGTCCAGCAGTGAACGTCTTTCAGCTGAAATGATGATGAATACTGTATCAATGTGTAGCTGGAAGTACCTACCCAATGTGCAGTATGATTTGTAGCTGCACAATTTAATGTGTGTGTTTATACATAATTTTATGTATAACGCAATATCCAAAAATTGTAGATAATTCAATTCTTGTCGATGTATACATCCTTTTAAAGCTGACTATACCTAGTCTATTATTGTAGGCACCTATACGTATTTTTGGCGACGCAAAGCCTCTATGTATAGTGCCTTATTGCCAGATGGTTACCATCGTTGGTTTAGATGCTCGTTAGCCAGATTGTCTGCAAACGACGCGCACTAAATCCTATGTTCGTGACAGAGATAATTGAGATGAGCCATCTTGAATATGTGCCTCATCAGTTATTATGATATGTGTAATTATGAGCTAGTCGCTTAAGCAATGTATACACGGTGTAATTGACAGGTTGGCAAAAACTGAAACAGTAGCTTCAGACCATGATTTATGACTGAAAAACGTTGGAATTTTCTTCAGGAAAATTGTCGAATTTTCCGACCGTTTTTCAACTAGATTTGTGTTCTATTCATTTGTTACAACAAAATCCAGCCCTAAAAACATAATTTTAGTGAAAAAAAGCAAAAAACTTAAACTCGGCAATGTAAATAATAATGATTTAAAAAGAAAATTCATACATACCGCGCGGAATCAGCTGTTAGCTCTAAAAGTTTACTGGCCTCCGACAGTACCTACGACAGACAGAGAAAGCATACCGCTCGCTCGCTCGCTCCCTTTGTGTGCTGTGCGCCGGCGCCTTTGCTTACGCGCCGACACTGCTAGGGTTGTACCACGTATGGAATTTAATACTTGTCATTTTATTTTTATTTATGTAAAATGCTTTATTAATAATTAAATACTCAGGAGTATGATTACTTATTTATTCTTTCTTAATTCCGAAAACCTTATTTTAAATCGTTAACCTTTCGAGTATCGTAATAAGAGACACAATAGAAAGACAACAGGTGTGAGGACGCCGGCGTCCTCGCGGTGCTTAACAGTTTGATCTACAGTATCAATTACGAAGCCACCCGAACTGTACACACGCGTTGCATTACAGTAATGTAAATTGGTTTAGATAAGTGGGACATAAAACATAAAAACATCGCGTCAATATTGCCAGATTCACATTCCTTACCCTGTCAATCCCGGAGCGAAAGCTGGCGTTCAAAAAGGTTTGCTTATTTTCGTTATTTACAGACTATTTATAAGAAAAACTTCTTGTTTACGTTCTTGAACAAAGACCCTATAAAAAAAAAACGCTTATTTTATAATCTATGCGAATGCCGGCGTTTGCTTAGTGTTTAGAAAATGGCGCAAAATCGCGCTCGTGCCGCTTGGGGATTGACAGGTACTAGGTTTAAACTTAGAAGCAGAACCATGAGTAGAAGTAACAAGAGATAGCGGTTAATAACAATCTTTATCATACGATTACGATACGATTCTTTTTCAATACCTAGTTCTACATCTTTATCTCAATGGCAGGCCGAACACGGTAACTACTGTGCCATGGGCTCCTCGACTAACGTATCTAGTAATATTACCGAAATAAAATGTTTCATTTCATATCATGTGGGCAGCCCTATGCTACACGTGTCACAAACACTCTCAAAGGTTTGCCGACAAACGAAACCGTCAGCACTCACTCAGCCGTTAGTTCAGTTTGCCGCGATTGCTGGTGCGTTCTGGACGTCTATTTCGTTTTCTTTCAACTGTCGGGAGTTCGGGACTGTGTTGTGCGTTGAGTTGAGTTGTGTGTTTTTGTGTTTTTGTGTTGTGTGGTATCATCATGAATCGGCGTAATGAAACGTTTAGTGCTCGCGAATATGGCCAGATGTTAATGTGCTTGGGTGAAGCTAGAGGAAACGCGTCGTTGGCATTAAGGCTCTATGTTCAAAGTCACCCAAATGAACGACATCCAGCTAATAGTCGTACTATCACACGGGCATATCAACGTGTTTTAGAAAATTTACCTATTGTGCCGCGGCGGGAAGGTGCTGGAAGGACAATCAGTGCTCGTTCTGAGCAGGCGATTTTAGATGTTGTCCGTCGAAATCCGCGTTTGGGAACCCGTACTGCTGCAAAACTTGTAAGGCGTAATAACGGACCCCGGGTTTCACATTGGGCTGTGCACAAAGTCCTTCGAAAGGACAAGCAACGTCCATATCGGATCCATAAAGTGCAGGCTCTGGTACCTGGCGACTCAACCCGCAGACTAGCGTACTGCAGATGGCTGATACGTCGGCAGCAGCTAAATCGCCAATTCGTTTCACGGGTGATTTGGACCGATGAATCGACGTTTACTCGAAACGGTATGTGGAACCGGCGGAATGCTCACATTTGGGCACGCCACAACCCGTACGCAATGCAGCAGACGGGTCATCAGACGCGGTGGTCACTGAATGTGTGGGCTGGCGTGTATCATAACCGTATTTTGGGTCCCGTGTTTTTGCCAACTAGAATGGACGGCCGGCGTTATTGCGAATTTCTACAGCAGGATTTTGAAGCCATGATGGACACTCTGCGGGCTGAGCTAGATCAAGAGCGGGATCGTATGGAGAACAAACCCTTAGCTCAACTACCTACCATCTGGTTTCAGCACGACGGCGCCCCGCCGCATGTGGTACTCCCAGTCCGACAGCACCTGGACCGTACTTTTCCAAACCGATGGATTGGGAGATTCGGGCCACATGCATGGCCACCTCGCTCGCCTGACCTAACCCCATTGGACTTTTTCCTGTGGGGTTATATCAAAGAACGGGTGTATGTGACGGAGTGTGATACCGCGGCCGAAATGGAGCAGCGCATAAGAGACGCTTTCGCATCGTTAAACCAAAAAATCAATGAGGATGTGACAATGATGCCTCGTCTCCATGCCGAAACCCTGCGTCGAGCACAACTGTGCGTGCAGCTCGGAGGCAACCACTTCGAGCCATGCCTTATACGACCCGAGAGACTTTAATTTAGGTAAGTGACTAATATTTTAATTTTTGATAGGTATTGAATTTGTGTTTAAATTTTTTGATAGGTGTGTTTGTGTGTGTATTGTATTATGTATTTATTCCAAACGTCCCGAAGTACCTATTAGTATGAATGAACAACGCGCGGACATTGCAATACGCGCGCAATATAGGGTCGCGCGCGTATCGCAATGTTCGTTATACATTGCGTAGCCGAAATAAAATTGAAAATTGAAAAACGTTCACCTATCATTTCCGGGAAAATATTTCACTATCAAAATGTTAACAATACCAGTCTGAATTCATACTTTTCGTTTTTGCCAACCTGTCAATTACACGGTGTATACTTATTACTTAAGTGTGCTTTAGAAACGTATATGAAAGGGCACGATGTTTATTGTGGAAATAGGAATAACAGGTTAAGATATTAAATAAACAAATGTTTTATTCTACACTGTTACAGTCCATATCATCACAAATTATTTAAGTATAATATACATTAATATATGTAACATAGATTATAATTTTCAAAAGGTATAATCAACCCACAGACTAATCCAAATAAAAACATGTATTAAAATCAGTTGAGGAAATCAAGTTAAAAAAAAAAAACAGGTTGATACCCTCACCTCACACGCCTCTTCTTACTAACTAAAACTTACTCTTAATCAATAAGTACGTTATTAAGAAAATTTAACTTATCTGTACTTACAACAGTTACAAGAAAAGAACATGACCTATATGCCCTTTTTCACCGGACAGATGTAACCAGCGATAGAACATCTAATATCCCTTGACCCGTTCAAAGAAAAACACGCGTAGCATCCTGTTAAGTTCGCGGTATCTGGAAATCGAACCACGGCCGTCCACGGCTGCCCGGTCTGCGTCTGCGATGTGGCTCGACAAAAACGTCCCGCCCCGTTACTCCGAGATGTCACTTTAATTCGCCTTAACAGTACTTGATAGGCCTCTAACCCTGTCAAGACGACGTGGGATACCGGCATGGACGGCCTACTTGTACGTGGACGCGCGTAAATAAATTTTTCTAAGTATTTTGTGATCGGAAAAGTCAGTGAGGAAAGGATAGAAGAAATGCCATTAAGTAGTCAGCTGTTGTATGTTTCATGCAGCTAAATTGTACAATGTGGAGACAGCAATACGACAATAATGAAAACACTAGCAACACTAATGCCTCAGAGTATTTTGGAACAATCAAATAAATCCTAGAAAAAAAGTGTTTTTTTTTAAATTAATATTAAAAAAAATATATAATTAATAATAGTAGTAATGGGTCAAGTATGGGTTTTGCCAATCTTTGACTAGCTATACTGACTAAAGTATTGGATTTAATATTTGATTGAATATTCGTATTGTACACGGGGAACGTCATTTGATATATGCAGTTTAATTTATTGTTGTGTTGTTGTCTCCACTCTATAACATATTCTAACTCTGATTGCCTATATTACAAAATTTTATCACAGATCTGATTTGAATTTCAAATTAAGTACCTTCAAAAGTTTGTTTAGCTGTTCATCCACATATTTTACAGTAATTAATGATTGACACACATGATAACAAGGCACGCTCGAATAAATTATCTTGGAAATCTAACGCCACTCTCAATTACAACAGAACATTTCTAGTTTTTGTATTGAACCGCATTATTTCTGTGCACACATTTGCATATTATATCACCGTTAGCGACTATGTCACCGCGTGGAGAATCGATGATCGTACATCTCGGAAGAAAAGGTTTCTCGATTTACTTCGATGCAAAAACTCGAGACGGCAGTAATTGCGTCCCGATCGACCAGTCCGTGGGAAAGATATGCCCGAAATGTCATATTCACTCAGCAAACCCGCCTCTTGAAATCGTTTTGACCTTAGGATAAATGATAAATACTTCCATAGGCATTTATTTAGTTTCAGATCGTGTCTCTTTATTGACGAAGGTAACAGCTGACAGGAAAATATAAGTTTAATTGAAGCAACTTGTAATTTAGTTTACTGAGCCCAGTCATTTCTTTAATGGTAAACAATATGGGTTTTCTGGCAGTAATCTCCATGTTTCGTAATCTATTAATAGTGTACAAATTCCTCGTAAAGAACCACCAAGGTTAAGTATCGGTATCGGCAGAATTTTAAAAGTCCATAAACATACTGTCGAAATTGCCAAGACAAATATTTAAGACCTATTAGCCAAACATTTCAAGAATTCCTAACTCCTAACAATTTAATTGGCAATTTATTTGACAGTAAAGATTCGGCGATACCTCACAGGTTCGTATGTGAATTTGGACAGTGAAAGTGTACTTTAGCGTAATTATCCGTTCAGATGTTATCGTGGAACAGGCTCCGTGTACAATGGGCCTCATAAATATTTACTCGTCGTGCCCATGTACAGAGTAATGGTGCAAAGAGCCGCCTTATTATGCGACGCATGGTGTACTGGAAGTACCCATGTCACCACCTCCCTAACCTCTGAAAACTAGTAATTTAGACCTTCGGCAGGCGACGGACAGTACCAGGCGAAGTTTTTGGTCCGCGGAAACAGATCACGGTACCCTAATGTGCATTATGTCTCAAACGTAGCTTGAAATGTTGATAGTCTGCACAAAGCCTAAAGGTTAGTTTTATATGGAAAAGTAAACGACGGATGTCTTAGAACTTTTATTGACATAGATAAGGTGCTACGCCCATATTTGGATGTTACTATTACGTAAACGATACGGATGGATGCCTTCGGTTTTTTGAAGTCGTTTATGGGGTCTGAGTATGTTGGTTTTATAGTTTAGAAGTGAGATAAATACGCACATATTTATTTGATGAGCTATGAAATTCCGTTAGTGTGTTATGTCCGGCTGTGAAGTCAACGCTGTGTTAATTGTATCGAGATCTTTATGACCACTCGGTTGCTTGTGGTTTTCGATCTTGTTATTGTGAAGCCTATCGCGATCATGACATGTCTTAGCTTCGTGTTCAAAGTGCATGTTAATGTTGTTACTCATCAGCGAAACATACAATTGCAAATTGCAACATAACAACCATAATTTGATATAATGAACTTACATTCAAAGAATGGTCAAGATAAGGTTAGCACGCCACGGAATAAAGGGGTGTCCTCACACAATGTGTGAGAACGGCTTTATATCAGCTCGTTAGCTTTCTTTTGTTTTGACATTTGACCTCATTTTATGTCTTAATTGCAATTTGGATTGTTAAAGTGTTAACTGACTCGTTATTAAGTATAATATATATGACAACTTTGTAAAAGTCCTACATCGGAGGCTCACGCAATGATTATGTGTTGTGGTAATTATTGCATATAGAACTTGCGTAGGCGCTCTACAAAACTGAACATTACTTTCAATAGTCTTTAAAATAATTCGTTCGTTCGTTTTTTTAATTCGTTTAACTGTAAATTATATATCAACTGCTTTCGTTAATACAAAAAGAAAATAACTCCGCTTTTTGTAAGTAAAGGCTTAAAAAATGTCAGGAAAAGTGCAAGTGAGCAGGAAAAGCTATTTACCCAGTGGTCTGTTATTGGACTTGGAATTAAGGAAGTATGTAAATATAACTCTACTTCATACACTCAATATATTTTACGAGACATTTTAATAGAAAAAATTCCCACTGTGCCCTGCGTTTATTGTTCTATAGTTGGTTACGCTTTTATTACGGTGTTATAAATTTTTTTATGATGATGACAGAAATTACAGGCATCGGAAAACACTGCCTACACTTTTATGAAATAAAAGGCTTGAAGGGGAGATCTTTAGTTTGGATACAAACACAATTACTAAAGATACTGTTGAATTTATTATGATAACAAGAGTTAACGAGGTTACTTATCTTTTTGTTTTATTTACTAAGGGCTGATTTTTCAATTGACCGAATTTGTGGTATAAAATTGACGTCTGACAGTTTTTGTATTGAAGAACTGTCAACATCATCTGCCTAGCCTTTTTCCAACTATGTTGGGGTCGGCTTCCAGTCTAACCGGATGCAGCTGAATACCAGTATTTTACATGGAGCGACTGCCTATCTGACCTCCACAACCCAGTTACTGGGTAATACGATACCCCCAGGTAAGACTGGTTGTCAGACTCGGGCTTCTAATTACCCGTAACGACTGTCAAAGATCTACGAATGACAGCCGGGACCAACGGCTTAACGTGCTTTCCGAGGCACAGAGGGGTCTCGGTATGTAAAGATGGTCACCCATCCACAGACCAACCGCGGCAAGCGTAGCTTAACCTGATCGGTCGACCTGTGCGGCTATTATTATTTAGCCACGGGCCCCTCATTGAAGAACTGTCAACAATTCTAAATTATTCCTCCGATAAAGTTATCTGGCGTTGGAAAAATCAGCCCTTAAAAAAATTGTTAGAGCGCAGAAGCGTTGACTTACTTGCTTATATACGTAATTATGTATATGTCAAACCTCCATTATTTTCGTTGTCATTCTCAAAAAATAACCTAATATTATCAGATGAATTTCACTTTTCTCTAAATCAGCACTTCAAGGTATAATAAAACGGGTCTTTTGAGAGAGTTCTCAAATGAAAATGATTTATTAATACAGGCCTTTGTAACTTTGGATGAATTTAATAGTTAGTGTACTACTTATAGTAGGTTAGTAAGCCAACTCTAAAGTTAAGCCGACAACAACCAAGCCACTTTGTACCGTCTCCTCAATATAGCGGTCGCACTAATATTTCATGGTTCATAAATTATCTTATAACTTGGGGGCTCAAGCAATTGGTTTAGTCAGGCCAGGCTCGTCTCTCTTGTTCAGACAATCAAGTAGGTACCGGCCGCCTTGTTTAATGGAGGGAACAATGAGTAGTTACATCTCGAACAACTTTGTTATACAACGTGTCCCAGAAATCAACGTCAAGCCGAAAACGGGCAATAGGCCAAGTCGTGACAGCTATTAGAAAAATATAAAAAAAAATCTTGGTCATGTACTTTTCGAATTATAAGCATTCAAAAATAAATCTCAAAAAGTGACACCCTGTGATGGTTTTTCAAGTCCTGTGACTACATTATTAACATTTCGGTAGTTTTTTTCTCTGTGATCTAACCATGAATAACCCTTCTGTAAATTACAGTTAAAAGTAAAACGTAACTGCCTCAGTTCTAAATTAAATGTTAGATTTTTGCCCAATATTGAATTCAAAATAATGACATCACCCAACTTTAACCGACTGTACTGAAAAAAAAATCTACTACACTATTTTGGCAAGTAACTTTAAAAGATGGCGCGTTTAGTCAGGATTCCAAAATGGTATAACACATACTAATTGCTACTTCTTAATTGAGAAAAAACATTTTTTTTTTATGAAGCCGTATTTCATAAAAGTTCGATTGAGACGAAGAGTGACGTTATTTTGACTAGTGTGAGCGAGAAAGATTCATTTTAGCTAATGTGAGGTGACGCTACTTTGACAAGTGGGAGCGAGATAGATAGTGACGCTACTTTTATCTAACTAAGAGGGAGACGGATTGACACATCATTTCATATGTGTGAGTGAAACAGATAGAGACGCTACTCTGGCTAAACAGGGATGCGTCGGCAAATTGTGCAATACTGCAGTACGTTACGCTCTTTCGTTGACTGCACATCTTTTTGTATTCGTATTGACTTCGTACTTACAACTGTGGCTTTGTTTATTGGACTTGATTTGCATTGTAATTTGGATTTATCTGCACCGTTTCTGACAACCCCGGACTTGTTTTAATCGCAACCCCGTGTTTGTGTAGTGTTTTATCATGCCATCTCGATACACCGCACAGGAATACGCCAACATGCATCTCATTTATGGAGAATGCTTATGCAACGCCAATGCCGCAGCAAGAGTGTATCGTGAGAGATACCCGAATGCTGAGCGTCATCCCGATCATCGAGTATTTATTAATGTGCATCGGTCATTATCAGAGGGTCGATTTCCTAGCCAAATGGTTAGCGAGGGAAGACCCGTTATGCCCTACGAAGCCGAAGTCTTGCAAGCAGTTGAAGAAGACAGAAGTATCTCAGTACGTGGAATTGAACAGAGCATAGGAGTCCCCAAAAGTACTGCACATCGTATTTTAAAAAAGAACGAGTTTCACCCATACCATGTACGACGAGTACAAAGTCTGCTACCCCGAGACTACCCAGAGAGAGTACGATTTTGTCGAACGATGTTGCAGAGGCACCGAGAGGACCCGCGATTCTTTGAAAAAATTCTATGGTCCGATGAATCAACATTTAAAAAGAACGGTTACATGAACCTCCACAATTTGCACGAATGGCACGTGGAAAATCCAAATTTGATGCGGGAAGATAGATCTCAGTACCAGTTTAAAGTAAATATGTGGACGGGAATTTTGAATGGTAAAGTTATTGGTCCAATCGAGCTGCCGGAGAATTTAAATGCCCAGGGTTATTTGAACTTCTTACAGAACCAATTACCAGAATTATTGGAAGAAGTGCCACTGAACATTTACGGCAGCATGTGGTATCAACAAGATGGCTGCCCAGCGCATTATGCTCTCACTGTACGAGAGTTTCTCAATCGAGAATACCCCGATAGGTGGATTGGGCGGGGTGGTACAATTTCGTGGCCTGCCCGTTCACCCGATTTAAACCCCATAGATTTTTTTTACTGGGGTACGATAAAGGATAAAGTGTACTCTAAACCAATTCAAGATTTAGACGAGCTGCGCCAAAGAATTGCAGAAGCCGCTGAATACATCAACTCAAGAAGATACGCCCGTCTTATTACGCGATCATTTTTAAAGAGATGTAGAACTTGCATTGCAGCTGAAGGAAAACAGTTTGAACATTTGTTATAAAACTTCGTAAATCTGATTTAATAAAAATTATAATAAAAGAAATCCAACGACTGAATTTTATTTCAAATGCACCTAAAACCAACAATGTACTTTTTTTCCTCAATTAAGAAGTAGCAATTAGTATGTGTTATACCATTTCGGAATCCTGACTAAACGCGCCATCTTTTAAAGTTACTTGCCAAAATAGTGTAGTAGATTTTTTTTTCAGTACAGTCGGTTAAAGTTGGGTGATGTCATTATTTTGAATTCAATATTGGGCAAAAATCTAACATTTAATTTAAAACTGAGGCAGTTACGTTTTAACTTTTAACTGTAATTTACAGAAGGGTTATTCATGGTTAGATCACAGAGAAAAAAACTACCGAAATGTTAATAATGTAGTCACAGGACTTGAAAAACCATCACAGGGTGTCACTTTTTGAGATTTATTTTTGAATGCTTATAATTCGAAAAGTACATGACCAAGATTATTTTTAATATTTTTCTAATAGCTGTCACGACTTGGCCTATTGCCCGTTTTCGGCTTGACGTTGATTTCTGGGACACGTTGTATAAATCAGTAAAATTGGCTCTTTGAAGTGAAGGGTTTGTTTACTTTGGCAAAAGTCTAATTACAATTAACTGTGTCTGAGATAGTCTGACGAGTATAATAAGTCATTTTGAATTTCACGACTATTTAATAATTTTTTTAGCAAACCAATATTTTGAGGTAGTGCTTATTATAAGGAGGTGCCTAACGAGAGTACCTTTTTTTACTCTGAATTACAATTGCTGGAAATCAATATGAAAGCTCAGAAAAGTAACAAAAGCTCTTTAAAAATTAGATCACAATTCCAGATTTAGTCTTCATCGACCTTGACGAGCAGTCAATCGGATCAGACAATCGGAAAGCAAATCGGAAATACGGGAGAGAGCCTTAAGTGGAATATCGGAACTGCGGAAAGCGCCTTCAAATAAGTAAATTAAAAGAAAAATGTGAACACCTGGTTCCAAGGAAAAAATCTCGGAAAATTTTAATGAAATGAAGGTATCTCAGCTTGCTAGTTGACAAAGTTAGCGAAATGTGCAAAGTGATTGTTTCAGAAGAGATTATTTGGAATCGTTGCATTTAAACGATAATTAATACACTTTCCAGTGGTATTGAAGATGGTTAGTTGAATATTTGATGAAATTAATAGCACTTAAACTTACTTAGGGCTGATTTTATCAAAGTTAGATATAATTATTCGTGGAATAAAATTGACGTCTGACGGTATGGAATAACTGTCAAAAATTCATAATTTTTTCTGAGGATAAGACTTATTCTAGGTATAAAAGTTTGGTAAAATGCGTCCTTAATAGTCTATTGTATTTTTAACTATATGGATTTTTATTATTTTTAATGGAATAAATGAAAATCAGCGTTGCGATTTTCATTTCTTTTCTTTGTTTTTCATTCCTCTATTTTCATGACTGCTGTTTGTCTCTGCACCACCCAAAGGTTGACTGGTAGAAAATGCCTATGGCATTAAGTTCGCCTCTGTACATTTATGTGCTTGAAGTATTAAATAAATAAATAAATAAAGCGCTAGAGAGAGCTAGAGATTTAGTAGAAGTAGAAATCCGAAAATTCGAGGTTTTTCGAGCAACACGCTGTTAGCGCAGGACAAAAATCACAAAAACAACATCTCAAAAATCAGTGCAATTTTTTTGCGACCTGACGTGATTTTTGAATCTACGGTGACTGACCTGAATTATGTATTTTTTTACATTGGTTTTGTTTTATGTAAAGTTTTTGAATCTCTAATTTACTGGTTTTTGTGTGCGGCTTTCGAGTTGCGTCATACAAACGAGTAGATACCTACCTAACTGCTAAGTTACATTTTTTTTCCAAATATACTTCAGGCTGCAATCACCATCCTTTAATAATATCCTTAAGATCCTCAGGTAGGTTTTAATCAAACAATCAGTTGGTGAATCTGTTTTGTGTACCGACGTGGTCCCGAGACGTAATGAGTTCAATTCAAACTCTGAAAAAATCTTTATTTATTTTTCTTTCAAGATTTTAACAGCCAGACAATCCTCGTTGACGTAATGAAAGAGACTCGTTTGAGTGATATTCTTTTAAATTAGGTACCTGAGCATTTTAAGTTAATGTTGTTTTTTTGTAATTAAGTGTATAGATATTGTTAACAATTTTCTCAGATTTAAGGACACAGTTGTATAAATATTCAATGTTGCTATAAGAAAAAAAAATGCTAACAACAACAAAATAAGTACTTAGACTTATTTTGTTGTTGTTAGCTGTTTGAATGACCTACGAGCTAAACCTGCGTAGCTTGTAGATACGTAACAAATATTATGTGTGATCCATTTTTCAGTTTATCTTTGTTTTTACCCGACTGCGGCGAAGTGGCGAAGTGGCTCTCTCAGACAGGTGCGACGCGATGGTGCGATGCGATTCTTGTAGAAAAATTTTCATAAAGTTGTCATAGAAACTGTCACTAAAAACTAGAGTCGCGTCGCGCTATCGCGTTGCGCCTTTCTGCGAGAGCCTTAAAGAGGGCGATGTTTTTATTTGAAACGCTGAACCCAATTCTCTTTATCAGTATATGTCTGTATCTACTGAAATAATACTAAATAGTCTTCTAAAATATATTTTCATAGCCTTTCATTGTTATGTGCTAATTTAATGTTGTTGTGTGCATGTTATGTTAAAATTTTATCAATCCTACAATGTAATGTACGTATAATAACTTTCTGATTATTTTCAGTGCACGTGCTACGAGACACCGAGTTGCCACTGGAAGTTGCCTCTGCCTTAGGACCAGACGTCCAGTTTGTACTCAAATACATCGATGGTAAGTAGAATCTATTTATTATTTTGCTATAGCGAAAATATCATCACGAGAGTAAGTACAAAAAAAAATGTAGCACAAGAGAGCTGAAAGATTTTTACTAGCTTTTTCTTACAGTAGGTATTAAAAAATCTAAGAATGCTTCCACATATCTACACTAATAATATAAAGAGGAAAGATTTGATTGTTTGTTTGTATTGAATAGGCTCCGAAACTACAGGACCGATTTGAAAAATTGTTTTACCATTAGAAGCCGACATTATCCCTGATGAACATAAGCTACTTTTTACCGCGGGAAAATGATTCATTCTTACGGGAAAACGGGTAATAGGATTTAAACGGCGGGAATTCCGAATTCTACGCAAACGAAATTGCGGGCGGATGCTAGTATTTAACCCTTAGCTGGTATCGCCTTTTTTGGCAACACTACCGGTATCGTGGGTCATATTTTACCCATACCAAAAAATCTGTTGTAGAACGTAGATTTTTTTATTATTTGTATAAAATATGGTTAGTTATGAAATAAAAAAACATTTTTTTACCAAATTATCTTGATTTAATTTTAGAATATAAAAAAAATATCATGTTTTACACGCATTTGTAACTAACCTAATTTGTTGGCACTTTTTGGTTCGTGTGAACTTAAAACATAAAAAAAAAATAGAAATGTAAGAATAACGCTATGTTCGCTTCTGGGTCAAATTTGACCCACGATACCTACTAAGGGTTAATATAGACATTAATTATTGTATATTGACAAACCAGTCGTAGGTTTGTAATAGAAGGCAACATAATGAGCCCATAATGTTCCCACTGCTAGGAGATACACCTCCTCTCTATGAGTGGGCCACCACGTGGGCCCAGTTTAGTGGATGCCACATGTCTTCGAATTTTTGGTTCTAGGACATGTCGGTTTCCTTACGATGTTTTCTTTCGCCGTTCTGAGAACAGTGGTGATGAAATTTAATACTCAAGGTAAATTGCCTGCCTGGGTTCGAACTCACGAACTACAACTCGTAAGTCGCGGCCGTTACCACAGGGCCACCACTGCTCTCATAGCGACAGTACTCGTATAATCCCAAAATAATGACTGGCGTATGAACTCAAGTGCTCACTTAGTTGAAAATACTAGATCATCATCTGCCTAGCCTTTTCCCAACTATGTTAGGGTCGGCTTCCAGTCTAACCGGATGCAGCTGAATATCAGTATTTTACATGGAGCGACTGCGTATCTCCCACCAACCCAGCCGCGCGTAACCCAGTTACTGGGTAATACGATACCCCTAAGTAAGACTGGTTGTCAGACTTTCGGGCTTCTGACTACCCGTAACGACTGTCAAAGATCTACGAATGACAGCCGGGACCAACGGCTTAACGTGCTTTCCGAAACACGGAGGGGTCTCGGTATGTAAAGATGGTCACCCATCCACAGACCAACCGCGGCAAGCGTAGCTTAACCTGATAGATCGACCTGTGCGACTGTTATTATTTAGCCACTAGATAAAAGAAAAATTATCTTCAGGCTACTGAATCCCTACAGCCAGGTAACAAGGAAATGAAACCAAAGATCAATGAAGACCACGCGACCATTGCGACATTTACTGAGCAACATTAGCAAAGTATTTCATTAAGAGACAGTGAGCAACATAACGTCGTGAGCGTTTGTTTATCGAGCTCGTAATTACCGCCTTACCTTATAGACACCATAAAACTGCCAGCCAGCGACTGCCAATCGAATTATCAGTTTCGTTCTGTGAACATTTCATTAGCGAGTGTCTGGGGCGACCTGATTACTGTCTAGTGTCGCTTTTACCTCAGCTCTTCTACCTCGGCCAATTTTAAACTTAGTTAGCACTGTAGCTGATGTGTTAGTTTCTAAGGTGTGTGTATCTTGGGGGAAGAGTTCTAAGCTCTTGTGCCCAAGGGCAATTTTGTATCGTGCACTGGATTCTCCACGCACTGTTCAGCGCCGAGAGTTGAAAATCCAACTGTGTGTTTTTTTGAAGCACTGGGGTGTACGCTGTTGGATTCCCAATACTCTGTTTAACATTAAGAGTTCAAAATCAAGTGCGTCATAAAAATCGTCGCGAAAAATAATCACCCGTGCGTACCTGGGTTCAGTACGATACTTTAACACCCTTTGAACCGATGTTCTAAGGGTAAAGTAAAATGGTGACATAGCTATATTATTGTTTTTACGTAGAAACTATAATATTGTAATAACAATGCGTTGTGGATAGCTATTGTAACCGACTTAGTACATATTTTCGGGTGATAAATCATTGGACCCAGCACGAACACGCAGAGTAAACGTAACGTAACTTTGAACGTTTTTTCTGTAGAAAATACAAGTAACAATAGCGTTTTGGTTTATTTTTTGAGACAAGCACAATTAGTATCACCCATAGATTGAATAAAGTCCTAAAAAAAGTGCGAAACGAGTATTTTGAATTTTAAAATCGTTAGAATTTGCCTTACGTTTACTCTACGTACGTGATTTTTACGTTTCGTGCTAGGACCGCAGGACGTAAAACGTAAACTAGGAGGTCATGGATTACAGAAGATTGTCTAACCAATTTCAGCGAATAGTCTTTGTATGTGATGTAGTAGATAATTTTATCCAATTTATGCAAGTTCGTAACATGCATTTTCTCGGCTTAAAAGTTATGTTAGTTAACTGCAAAAACATCTTCCAGTTTAAACACCACTAGCTTCTGCACGCGACTTCGTCCGCGTGAAATTTTTGTTTCCCCGACCCACCTCTTCGTATCACTTGGTTTTCGCTTAGCATTCTTTCTGTTTTTTTTTTTTCTTTTTACTCGGCTTCTATGGGTCATAGCGTGATAATAAGTAGCCTATAGCCTTCCTCAACAATTTGGCTATCAAATGCCGTCTCCAATCCGACCGGTAGTTTCAGAGAATATAATAGCGCGTCAATTAAACAAACAAACGCTTCAGCTTTATTATTAGTATACAACGTGTAACGTTAAATGCGCAAAACCTGAAAATAGTTTGATCAGAATAACGAGCAGAATTAATTGAACCACTTTTTAATATAGGTCACATTTTTCAAAAAATCTTCATTAAAAACGTTGCCGTGTCTATTTATTAATAGGTCAAGCAACCCAATGTCAGCGCGGCGCAGCGGCACGGTGACGACTCCTCTCTAGATAAAGCGTTGTCGCAGACGCAAGAAACGATCAGAATGGCCAGTAAGACTAAAACAGCACATAAAACCTTTACATTGTTTTTTATGACTTATTTTCTCTCTGAAATTGGTCAATTGAATTAAAAATCACTTGGGGTGTCTGAGGTTTTGCGCATTTAACGTTACACGTTGTATAGATCCCGAAATAAGTATAGATATCTGACATAAGTATTGAACAAAACATAGGGAATAGAGGTGCCCTTATCCTTCGAACTCCTCATAAAAGTAATCCATCTGCTAATAAGGCCGTGGATACTATCCTCCGGTTATTGTCACTTTCGTCATCCGATACTTCTTATAAGACCTTTCCGAATTGCTTTCTTATTTTTGCTTGATTTCCTCTTGACTGATAGACGGATAAAGATTAATGGGGGAAAACACTCTTTCTAAATTGGAATTCGGGAGAATAGATTATTAGTTTTTCGCGTCGTGTCGTCTGTTACTCGCCCTGACGGACCTAATTACAATATTTATTCATGAGGCGACGGACTCTTATTAGAAAACAATGAATAATAAGTGAATTTATGTTCGGAAGAGACCATGAATTTCAACCGGACATTTGTTGTGCTCTCATTGCTTTCAGCAACCGTTACAATATTAAGATCCAAAAAAGCATTTTAATATTTGTTTGTTATTCCCGTTTTCATTTTCACGAAGCTTTTGTAGTAATAGTTCTCATTTCAAGATACATCATTCTTATAGGGAGAGGTAGTAAGACTTCTTCTTTCTTCTTCTTTTCGTGTCGATGGTACCTACTCTTCTTCGTTGTTTTTATATTGATTGAGCCCTGGAGGCCAGGTTGCGGCATCAGTGGCATTCTTTTGAACATCCGAGTCAGGGTGACACCTTAAAATTCTCCCGTTTCTTCAATTTTATGTATTTATTTTGAATAATTCATTGTGTTTCAAAAATTCGCAAAGAATGTGCGCAATATGGAAGGAGTGTGGGGCAATGGAGAAATGTCTTGACGATGGGTGAGCGTGCCCGATCCATCGCCGCCCGTTCGATGTCCACCGCACACAGGATGGATGGAAAGCAGCACATTAAGTAATTTTTTGCTCCGTTGGTGTAATTCCAGTGTGAGGATAAATAAATAAATAATAAATAAATAAATCCGAGGTGCAGGCGGCGGCGGCGAGGTGAAGACTTACATTATCTATGTTGCTTAAGCAGTTATTTTAATTAGTATATAAACTTTAATTTTATGAATGCTGGCTTTCTTCATTTTCTATCACACGACACAACTATCTGTCATTTACAAAACAAAATTTGAGATTTATTTTACGTAATAATAAATTATACGGCGTGTCTTTGAATTAATTGGTAATATTTCAAGGGGTAAAAGTAATCATGACAAGCAAAACTTTTTACCTTGGGACCAACTACCTATAAAATATTAAAAAAAAATGTGATGTTTCATACAGAAATGCCATAAAAACTTTTTAAGGCTTAATTAGAGCCATAGTACCTAAAAAAAATGTCATATTCTACATTCATGTGTATTTTCGATTGCCGAAAGTCAGAATTTACAGCTGATATGACATAAATCATCCGTATGTTAGCACAGATCTGCCGTGCGATTCTGTAACCATCTCACCGTGAAAGCTTGGGTGAGCTTGGAGTGAGCTGTCATTCGCTAGGGATTAACACTATTAAGTGCTCACTTCACTTATGATTTAACGGTGAGATTTTTACAGAATCGATCGGCAGTACAGAGAAAGTTAGAAGAACACCGTATTGAACAGACCTGCACCCCGAGTGCGTTACACTTACTATCACAAGTCGAAGGATTTTGTAGAAAATTACTAATCTTCAAGCAATTTATTTTGATTTTTGTTTTTAATTCAACATACAGGCTAACACTAATATGTATATACTATGAACAAGTACTTACATATATAAAAAAAGAAGAAGAGCAGAAAATTCTTCCGCATCGCTGTCAATGGGAAAAATGCCCAAAAATGCTAGCAGCACTGCTACGTTGGAGGGCATTGTGATTCTTTGGGCTCAAAATAAGCCAGCCCTCTGGTCACGTAAAGGGTCGACCAACCGCCTGTCGATGTTCCGTAATACTCGATGAGCAGTCGTGCCCCAGTGTTTCAACCCCAATCGGCTCAAACATAGCTATAGCTTCCAATAAGGTTGTTACATTTGCGACGTTTGAGGTTTTCCTTTGATGTTTGAAAAAATTGTCTGCTCGCCAACTTAAATAATGACTGTTGTTAAATTGCCAGAACGAATGGCATTGCCGTTGTTAGTTAGGCAATTACTCAGCTCTGTGTCCACCACGGTGCTTCCTTGGACCGGGATTAAGTGCCGCGCGCATTCTTGCCCTACCTACATCCGGAATTCCCCCCGATCAGCTACCTGCCTGTCACGTGGTGATTTTTGTACCGCCAGATTTTTTTGGTAGGGGGATGCCTGGAAGAGATCGCAGAAAGCGATAAGGCCGCCAATTGTATATTTTGTAGTGTTTGATCTATTTTTTGTTATGTCTTTTTGTGGTGTGCAATAAAGTAGGTATATATTAATTAACCCTTAAATGCATAATGTTGCCATATGGCAACAAAGTACGTCATTTCATTTTTCTGAACGCACCTCTTTTTGTCAAAACAATATATATACTCTATGAATATTAATATTATTGTATAATTATTATATATTTATTATCTAGATACAATAGCATTTTTTGCAATACGATAAAATAAATCATGCATTTAAGGGTTAATAAGTAATAGCCATTGTGTTTAGAAAGTAAAATTAACCTTCAAAATACTCACACCCATTTTCCAGCTGTATAGCTGTACGTGGCTAAATAATAACAGCCGCACAGGTCGATCGATCAGGTTAAGCTACGCTTGCCGCGGTTGGCTTTTGGATGGGTGACCATCTTTACATACCCCAGAGACACCTCCGTGCCTCGGAAAGCACGTTAAGCCGTTGGTCTCGGCTGTCATTCGTGGATCCTTGACAGTCGTTACGGGTAGTCAGAATCCCGAAAGTCTGACAACCAGTCTCACCAAGGGGTATCGAAGTACCCAGTAACTGGGTTGTGGAGTTCAGATAGGCAGTCGCTCCATGTAAAATACTGGTATTCAGCTGCATCCGGTTAGACTGGAAGCCGACCCCAACATAGTTGGGGAAAAGGCTAGGCAGATGATGAGCTCTATTATGCTCAGAAATAGAATAATATGGAAATAAATACAGTTTACTTTTTAAGAAATAAATTGCTCATTTTATTAAATTTTCTTGATAAAGGTAAATGAGGCGGAGGACAGAGTGTCTGTGTCCATCAAACTGGATAAACCTCATGTTTAAAGAGATTCTTGTTACTTTTTCAATTGCCCTCCTTATTAACATCACGCAAATGAATAAATTGTAGTAAAAATATACGTAAAGGTGCCTGAATCCTACTCGTCCAATTAATTATGTTAAAGTCGAAAAGTTTTATTTAGGAACATAATATTAGCATTAGGAATTTATAGCGTTTTATTAACATACACATCCAAAGTGATTGATGATTATCTACTCGGTTTTATTTGGATTCTTCGACTGTTTTAGACAAAAACAAAGAGAAAATAACACTCATAAAAATTCCTGCCTGTCCGTATACGTAAAAATGTAGATACATAGCTGGTAGATTAATATGGAGCTAAGCATACATTTTTTATCACGTCACAAACTTGTTTATTTTTAGTATTTAGTATTATTAGCGTCAGCACAAATCGAATAACGCTGTGAACGCATCACATTGAGTGATTTAAATTTCGGTCACGTCTAGTTTATCGACCTAGACGCATTTAAATAGTGTTTAACCTTAATAAATAACACTAATTGCATACTAGACGGATCATTACCGTAGCGGGGAATTGATAAAATAGCACCGAACAAAATACTACGTTATCATTAAACCACAATCAAGAAAGCACGCACACATCGTCACAGCGAGACACGCACACACGCGCACAATTCACCTGTTGCTATGGTTGTATTGAGAGGCTTTGCGCCTGCGCAGGTTGTAAGTTCTCCCACTATACTGCCATAGTAGTATCGCCATCTTTCTCTCATCGTTCCGCTGTGAAAGAGACAGAGCGTTGAACTTTTCAGTGTCGGTAAAGCAGCGCCCGCGCTGTTGTACCGACCGCCGACTGGATCAACGGTCTTTCTCGCGTAGCGGACCTAACTTAGTTTTAACTTAACGTTGTAACGCAGCGTTTGTTTTATTCGATTTAACGGTCGGTTTTCAGCAATGTTGTGTTCAACACGTCACAATTTGAATTAGAGAACCGTTTGTGTGGTTTTTGTGACGACAAATGTGCATATCATGTGTTGGCTGTGAAAGCCTGTTGTGATACAGCCTTCGTTCGGTGAATGCTTAAATCACGCCATGTACCCCAGTGTTATGTAGGTTCGTTAAAAGTGCCAGTGCTAAGTTAAAATTCGAATTTGTGGTGGAGATAAAAAGAGGTTCTATCTAGCACGTTATACTTTGTGCGGCTGTGTTTAGTGGATAAGTGCAACTCATAAAGGATTGGGAGATTAGCTTCAGACTAAAACAGGGTATGTACGTGCGTACTTTAGTTCCAATACTTTCTACTATATCCATTTGTATATATCTACTAACGGTATCGGTAGTCGAAAACACCTTTATATGGTAGGTGTTTGATATCATGAGATGACGTTGGTTCTCTGTCTCTTCATGTCTGAGATCTTTTAGAATGAGGTCTCAATCACTAATTAGCATGTTAATTCTTATCAACAATAAAAATAGATATTATTATGAGGTAGAACGATTATTATTTTGAAAATTTTCGATTACGGAGTGGTTTAGAGCGGCGTGACCACTCGTTTGGTCGTGGATTCGAACCTTGACACCGGTATTTACTATCGTGGTCAGTCCAGTCTTGTTGTTTATCATTAAAGGTGGGGTCAGCGGGGAAATTAAAATAAATACATTTACGAATGTTCAAGATAGTTTTAAGAAAGTAATTTTTATTCTAGGTTTACCTGCCCTATATTCGTGTAAAATTAATTTACGTGCGTTTCTTTACCATTGTTTACATTTCTGATATGTATTCAATTCTTGAATCGTATCGTAGCAAGAATTTTGAGGATGTAGAGGATGTTTTTGAATAGCATCAGTCATAATTTGCTTATCAGACATTCACACTGGTAAATGTCTACAAATAGACATAGGCTTCGGGCCGATACATACCTGTAACTTATGAACATCAATAGCAATAGGTAGGTATAGGTATCCATATCAGTATGAAACTCAATATTAGTTAATTTACAAACACAAGAGTATACCTATCTGTCTTCCTAGTCCCAATATTATTAGGTAACTTTACTACTCAGTTCAGGACTGCAGGCTTCGATTTAATTGGAAAATAACTAACTGGGCTATACAAAGCAATTGGCAAAAACTAATGAAATTTTGTTTTCACTCATGAAATGAAACATACCTACAAAATAAAAAAAATAAATAAAAAAAACTACTCGTACTATGCCCATGGGCTATCCCAAAATACTGTCTAAGCTACCACTGCTACTACCTACTACTGTCTAATACCTTCAAGAAAATGCTTAGTTATAGTGGAAAAATGCCGGAGACCGTACTGAGCGAATCTACCTTTAAAAGAACATCAACGCGCGGCATAGTAAGGAGTGGGATAGAAACATAGGGCGCTTACCATAAATGCTAATGTAGGGTATCAAGAAAACTTTGCACTTTAATGTATGGAATATCATTTATGCTGTTATGTATAGTTAAGTAGTTGATCAATTAGATGGTAGATAGTAAAGGCAGCACGGGACGAGTGTTCGAGAAAATTTTCAAAAAGAAAATGCTAGTTTTATTTTCCTTGTGACCGGTTTAGGTGAAATTCTTTTAAAGGCAATTATTGGTGTTGATCATTGGGCACTTACGATGAAGCAGTTACTTTAATAATTTTTATGTATTTCACTTTTAATGATTCTTTTAATGATTTTTTTTTTGATTTTTGGTTCTTTTGATGATTCTTGTATTATCGCTATTACTCAGCTGCTTCGATGAAGAAAATAAAAATGTGTTATGTATGTATGTACGAAAGTTAATTGATAGTACAAATAAAAATAATGTAAACTTTTAAATTACAATCTGAAGGTGTGAACTCGATCCGAATCCGATGACCGCATTTACGTCACTAAAAATAAAATTATACCGCTACACGAAATGCGCCCCTAAGACGACCCACTGACCGTAAACTCACCTCAAAGGGAATCCTGTGTCAACATTGTAAAGATATACGACAAACTTCACCAATTTACTATTGTTGAGATTTCAATTATAAACATGCCATTTCATATTAAAGTAACTACAACCTTGGCTGGTTATGTTAGGGTGTGTTTTTGACTGTGTTTAAAATAGGATTCGTAAAACATCTCCGGTGACAACGCAGCACATTCCGGAGATGCCTTTAATTAGGAGCAGGTAAAGTCGGCCCTGTTGTATTCAGGCGTGACGTTAACGTCTCAACTTATATGGCTGCTTGCCAAGTGCCTACTGATTCTTTGAAACAAATAACTTCAAATGTAGATAAGTACATACGTATATTCCGGTTTCTCTGTATCAAACGTTTACCTATTTAACACAAATATATTTCACTTTAACACAATAATTCATGAAGCACTAAAGGCAAATGAAATTACGATAGTAATATAGGCTGAACAAAGCTGCTCGTGATGAATGTAAGTAGAATTAGGTAAATAATATTCTGACTAATAAAACTGCCTTCTACTCTTCAATTAATCTTCAAAAAGTACCTAAACTCTTGATTTTTAATTTGCTAAACTAAAATAACAACTGCGATCGAACTTTTTTTTAAAAACTTTTTTTAAATACTGTGAACATGACAAAAATAGTTGTCATTTTGTCTAGCAAATTAAAAATCAGAGTGTGGATATAATATTCTTAAGAATAATAACCAACTGTCTAAATAAAAGAGTCATAAGTTTGTTTATAAAATTATGAATATAAATCTTCAAGTAAAGCTCTTATGGCAGCGGAAGGAAGCGATTAATTATCCACTCCATAGAAAACTATACCTATCTAAACTGTCCATTGTGTCTTTCTGTATTCATGAATACAAAACCGTGTTTCAAGTATTTTACAGTAAAATGCCACGTTGGAACTTGGAATGTATAAATAAACCTTGGCGAACTTATGTTTAGAATATTTTGCTCTGCAAATGAAGGTGCTTAGATAATTCTTCCCACGTAAAGTAGTCTCGGCAAAAATATACTCCACGAATACACATATTATATTATCTTAAATGTTCTCTAACATAACATGCAACAGGATATTTCAAAAACACGTCGACAAAGATATTAGATAGCAGAACTTTATTACCTCCTTCTCAAATTGGTTGATATGGAATATAATTATATTAATTTGGCCAACGATCTCTTTGGATAAATAGCTCGTTTATTAACTACGGATATGAATAATGTTGTTGCTGTTTGGAAATGATGTAAGATTAATTCGAACTTCTTATTCTACGTTTTATGAAAAAATGTGATAGCTGTACTAATTAGGTAGAAATTTCTGTCGTGTATGCGATTAAGCTCGACATTTCCGATTTTATTTTTGCCGAAATGCACACGGAGAGAAAAATCTTGGAAAAATTACTGTGCTGTCTCATAATCTGAGTGCATTTGAGTGGTAATGGAAAAATTACCATGGTAGCACAGTAAACATTCTTATGCTGTACAGTAAAATTTATTGGACAAATAGTGATGTATTCCCAATCTCACTCAGAAAATTTTCTGTAGATGTCACTTGCACTCACTTTACAGTGACGAGCACAGTAATTTTCCTAAGAATTTTCTCTCCGTGTATCAACACAAAGGTTATGTAGTTGTTTTTGATGTGGCCAAAGTTAATAAAAGCTGAAGGCTCGACATCAAACTTAAATGAGACGAAAGCTTTTCAGAAGTTTTCAAAGCACTAATGTCGAAGGAAAGTAAGTAAAGATTGAGGAAACAGGAAAAAGGGCGTTGTTGTGTTGGCACATCGACCGCGTAACCCTCGAGCGACGTCGCGCTGTCAGATGTTCTCACGAGGCGGCGCGGGCGGCGGCGGCGCGGGCCCCCAGAGGAATCTCGTGAAAGTTGGCCAACACTCGCTCAAGATCAAGTGGATGGGTCGGTGGAACCAGTTTTGTGAATCGGCAAGTGTAGGCAACGATGAGTTAGGAATCTACGGCGAAACCGGCCGAGCCGACAACAGGTCCGAGGAAATAGATCATTAATAAATATACCAAACTAGAAAACGAGATTTAAATGGTCGCTCGTGATAAAATCGCCATTCTATGAGTTGAAGCACGAGCGGGACAGTTATGGCGCACGCAGATGTGTTTAAATGTCAACGTGTTAGTATGGACATTAAAATGGCGAATTCATAATAGCAGTAAAATGTCAGGATCATTATAGTTTTTGGTGGAATGCGTGGCCGCAACGGGTATCACGACTCACGCGCGGGAGGCGTGCATTTACGTGCTCATTTGGACTCGCGGTCAATAGCCAGCATTATGAATTGATACTCGTAATCTTGCGAATGTTGAAATTTATTACAATAGCTCCCATAACGCTAAACAATAACAAAAGAATACGTAACCGTTCCGCTGTGGTTTGGCTTAATTGCAGTTCAATAATTAGTTCTGGCACAAATGCCGCGTTAAACGCACCATATCCGTAGCCGTGAACAACTGAATACTTTATGTGACCTATTCATTTGAACGGAGAAAAAATCTCCCATGCGATTCCTCTCACGTGCCATTGTGGATTGTTCCAGCTATCTAAATGCGGCGTTTAATTGTTGCGGACTCATTGTCACAGCTATCTGTGATCTCACGGCAATGGTACAGACATAGACTAACTCCTTAGATTAGGTACAGCGTTTGTTTTGTGTGAAACAGCTGTCACAGGAGGTACTTTGAACACCTTTGGAGAAGATTGTAAAGGTGATTAAAGTAATTACCGCCATATTTGCGTGTGATAATCTTAATTAACCACATATTAAAGGCACTAAATTGGCATTTCAAAGTCAATATCACTAGTACGTAATAAAAGAAGAATTTAATGAATTCATAAATACATAACGTATGTCTGTGCTTACTCCAACTAATTATGGTCTGGCAGTTTGAGTGGTTTATGCGGCATACCCAAATGTCCTGTCTGGTATTGTTCGTCGAATCGTTGAGCTCCTTAAGTTCTGAGTTGAGTTGCACGGTTACTTACGAATGCGTGCACTGACTGCACAGGTCCACTCAATCTGTGTGGTTCTTTGTGTCTTCAAATGATCTGACCAAGATTATGTCTGGACTTTAAAAGAGACTGTGACCTCTGAGTTTGTTTCGGCATTTCTTCTCAGAGTAGTCAGATAGGAAACGCGGACCTCATCTAGTTTAAAAACAAATATAAATAAAATAAAAAATAAAATTGGTTTATTTCAAGTATCACAAGACTCATATCAACAAAACACATAAAAGACAAATTACAAAAAAAAAAACATACCTAGGACACAGAAACATAACTCATACAGAAAACACACAGACATATAAGAATATATACAGACAGGATAACAAATACAGACAATAACAGACACTCACAGAGTAACAAAGCTACTTACAGAAAATAAATAATTTATCATTTACTTCAATTAGTTGTGTTTTGAACTTTTGATTCAAGTTTATCCAACAATCGTTTTAAATTTTCACGAAACTGTGATTTTATTGTAAGAACAATAATTTTTTTTTAAATATGCTTTTGTTTTGAAAGGCTACATATTAATAAGTAATATAATACGTAGCCATAAATTTTAAACTCATGTTGTCTGTCCGCTAGGAAAATAATTGCTCCTTTTCTCAAGGCACTCTTTTCTGTCTTGTAAAAGCGTGGATCAATCCTTACTGCTAAAGCTCGTCCCGCCACCCTCTTAGACTGAAAGACAATGGCGATACATAATGTATATCTGATACATAATACCATGTAGTTTTGTATTATATCAACGTTCGCATTGCGTTTCATAAAAAGCCGTGCGAGATCGCATTGAAAAGATAGGAAATCGTTTTTACTGACCTTAGCTTATAAGTTATACCTACATACAGTGAGTAATACCAGATAACATTAGCTACGTGTGAACTAAATACCATTTAGTATTTGAGCAGTTGAGCTTGCTAGTTGGCCGGTCTGAGTTGAGTAAACAAAGGTGCCAATGGTTACCCGCGCAGCTTATCTCACAAATATTTCCATTTAAATAGCTATTGGTTACCGTTCGCCAGATCTTATCGCGCTGTCTAATTATATTGAGCAATGTGGGAGTAGAAACTATTTCATTGATTAACGCTTAATGCCAAACTTTAGCGATTATTCTGAGAGTTATTTCGTGTAATGGCAATTGTTTGATGAAATATCGAAGATCGTGACACTGATAAAAATTTCAATGGACGATTGAAAGGTTAGATAAAATGTGTTTTATAACTTCTTGAAAGGCTTTGGCTTGATGAATTTAATTTCAAATATCAACAGAAGCTTATAAAATGGTTCAGCTTTTGTACCGAAATGAGAGGACAGCTTAAAGTTATACAACCTCCGAAGAATTTCCAAGACGGGAAGTTTCTCCTAATAAAATAGTGATAATGAGTTCTAATCCATACATATGGTGCGTCCTCATTCTACCATAAGACACTCAATAAATTCAGTTCGGTAGTGCGCAGTAATACTAACCGATATTTCTTAAGCGGCTTAAACTCTTGAGTACCAAGCCTTGTCTCATCGCTGACTTCTTCAAACCTGTTTTCAAGTTTACCAAGTGGTCCCATAAAATTAATAAGGTCATACAGACACCATCATAAATTTTATACAACACACTATTATGGGCTGTTGGGGGATTACCATGGGATACTAGTTTAGTGCCCAGCGCTTCGAAGGAATTTTGTCTATGGAGGTATGAAGTAGTGTTTTCCATTAACCGATATATTTTCGTCAGTGGCAACAAATAGCGTTTCTAAACAAAAAAAAAACAAAAAATAAGCCTATAATATTCCTACTGCTGGGACACAGACCTCTTTTCGGTGAGAGGGCGCTTAGGACTGAAATTCTAGAACGCACGAGTTCTAGTATCTCGAAAACTTGTATGAAAAAATATTTCAGAGACCAAATTAAGATCATCGTTGGCTTGAGTCTTTCTGCTAGATAAGGATAAACTTTCGAGCTTAGAACAGCTACTATCTTCTCAAGTCTAGTTACCCAAAAAGTTTTAACAATAAAACATCGAAGAGTCATTCTTTAGAGATGCTTCAACTAAAGGCGACAAATAAAACTGATATCAGATTCAAAAGAAACTTTGATATCTGACATTGATAGCTGTTTAAATGGTCTAAGCTTTCTTTGAGAGTTATTTACATATTTTCTTATCGCAGAGTGATAGATATGAAGTATTTAATCGACTTGCCTCAACGTAATCTCTGTTTACATTGATGACTGAAGTCGATAGTTTAAACTAAGTTTAAAGTAACATCACGTATAATATACTTGGCCGCATTCCTTCGATATTGACATTTCATTACGGTTGAGATAATCTATTGGTTTGTTAGAATATATGTATTTAATTGTTTTTATCGTCTGGGTGGAATGTTATGGGATTAGGCTGCTACTCTACAAGGTAAAGAAAAATAAGGAAAGACAATATAGTTTCTGTGTACTTAACTAAGTATAATGCCTGGAGTGACGCTTGGTTTTCCAGCACGAAAACTTAGAAGGTTTAAGATTGTTTATTTGTCGTAACTTGCGAGTGTTGAGCCACATTAAAACGGATATTTAGTGACTTAATCCCTTAACCAACCGCTTAATTCAAAACCCAATTAATGTAATCAGACGATTCGTAAGCAAATTATACAAAGTTTCCCATTTAATGTTAAGCGAGCAGTTAGTTGAAAGGTGTAATAGGCTTAAAATAACAATTAATTAAGTGTCGTCGTCAAACTGGGGTGCCGTTTAAGGGGCAGTCGAGCAAGTAACCTTTACTCGTCAAAGGTGGCACTGGCCGTTTGTCAAGACGCGTGCCAGTTACACCTGCATTTTTTGTGAAGAACAGCTGTTGAAGTGGGAAGGGGTTGCACGTGCCAAATCGTACTTAGTAATAAATACAGAGGAGGTCTTTTCGTTCTGTAAGGGAGCTTCTATATGAGGGTATTCAAGTGATTAATTTGTAAATGCGTAGAGAATATTTCAATATTTATGTCGGGAATTTAGAAGGAGTTTCTTTGTTTCTATTTATAGTTAGCGATAATTGGTGCTGGTAATTTTTTTTTCAGTAATGTAGGCAGGTATAGAAATAGACTTCAAATTAATCAAATGATTACATGAATGGCCTACGTGAATGATGTCGCGTAGACTCACTGGTGTAAATTCTCAGATTTAGTACAGATGCCAGCACATCAAACTACTACATAAAATTTGACAATTTCGGGTAGCTTAATGTGTTGGCGTTTGTAAGTACCTACGAGAGTTATTCTTCTTCATTAGAATTCAACCAGTTGGTAGTTTATATTGATAACAACGAATTTCAATGTAAACATTTGATCCAAAAGTCTCTGAAATTAAGTTATTTATATGTATTTATACTTACATTTTGTCACGGCATTCTATTTAATAAAATTCGTAGCTTCCTTACAATAGGTAACTGAATACCAAGTGGCATATGTCAACAAAAATCATGAGCTGCATTTTATATGCACGCACTGCGCACATAAGGCGTGCGCTAATGTAAAAATATTACGTACCTACTACGTACTTAAAACAACATTTTAGGCTAGAAGCTAACATCGACAAACATTGGCTGCAAAATCAATCCTTGCTCATCAAATTATTCTATCGTAGATTCTTGAAACGTGGATAAATTGAAATTAGTGCTACATCTGGAAGTCGTGGAAATATTTAATTAATTAACATTTATTTTTTAATTAAAACGTGTTGAAAATTCGAATATTCTTATCTAACCAGGGACTTTATCCTTCTAGTGGGCAAAATTCACCACTGTTTTTGGAATCAGACTGCATTAATGATGTCCACTATCATTTATAGATAATCACATTATTACTAGTCGATTTTAAATACGTACTTTCCCACAATTGCTTTTACGAATCTACCTTAGCTTCTCTAAGTTGCCGAGGAATTTTACTCATGGAGTAAGTACTTATTTACTTTAAAATATCTCACATTTTATCAACAGATCGATTCACCAAGTCGAACGAATCCCCACAAAATTACAACCGCAATGCAAACAATCAGTAGTATGCCTCCATAGATAGGTAGGTTTGTTTGCACCTGCAAGGCAGTACAGCCACAGACTAACATCGATATTTCGGTCGCGTGCCAGCCCGTACGTGACTCATGCACTGCCCGTGACGTCTGTCGTTACCCTTCGGAGTTGGCGCCGCAATACACTTTATAGTGAGTTCATTAAATTATACATCTGCCATTATTGTAGGATTGTGTTTTTTAGGCTTGGTCAATTTATACCGTATGCTACTGAATCCCTGGAGCGAATCAGTGGGTATATTGCATAAAATCTCACCGTGAAAATTTAGGTGAAGGGAGCTGTCAATAGTTTCAATTCCTATTATCAGGTGGAATGACAGCTCACTTCAAGATCACTTAAGTTGTTGAAAATGGCACGTAGATAAATTGGCAGAGACGGCTAAAGCTGGATTCATATCACTATGTTATTGTCACTGTGGTAGTATCACTATGTATGTTACGCAGTGTTAGCCTATCAAGGCTCGTTATGATTTGACGCAGTTCTGAATGGATTCGATTGATTGGTGTATCCCGAACCACGACGAAACACGGCACACTAATGTGTCTGTGGCGTAAATATTTGCTAGTAATAATATGTGCATTGACGACGATCACCAATATTTCTGCCAAACATGGTTCCTATCACACAATACATAATAGTACAACTGTTATGGAAATAGACGCCAATAAGAGGTCAAAGTTGACAAGTTGAGCAGGCATTTATAATTTCGTAATGAACTATCACATTGAAAAACTTGCTGACAGCCTTCCTAATAGATGAATAAGTGGTTGATTTGAACTCACGAACAAGTTCAAAACTACATTGATGATACATTCGCCAATGACACAACACCTTCTAATACTTCCGACGTGTCTTTGAACTAACAACAAAGAAGGTCTTAAGTTCAAATCAAACTTTGTCGATCCACTCAACACCTAATCGTGGTTTAATTTAGCTGAATATATTCATATGTGGCTATTATAATAATGATGTGTATATTACGGAATCATTTGCTATAATTATTATATACATACTAGCTCTTGCCCGCGACTTCGTCTGCGATCCAGGATGAAAAGTAGCCAATGTCCTACTCCAGGTCATGGTCTACCCATATGCCAAATTTCATCCAAATCCGTTTAGTCGTTTTAGCGTGAAACCGTAACAAACAAACTTACGTCCGCATTTATAGTATTATTATATTACATTATATATTTTAAGGTACGTTTTTATATTATGTTTATATGGTGCGATTATAATAAACATACGTGTATATTACAAATTCATTTGCTATAATTATTATCTATGTATGTAAGTTTTATGTACAAAAGCTGACGTTTTGTTAAAATTAGATTTAGGTATAGCACTATGTGGAGCACAAGGTGGAGGTCTGCCCGGCTTGGGCGGAGCACCGCCGCGTCCTCACGGCGGCTATTGGTGGCGGCGATCTCTCGCGTCCGGCCCTGGTCCAGGCCATGGTACGGAGCGAGAGTGCATGGGAAGCCGTCACCTCCTTCTGCGAAGCAGTAATGCTTGCGAAGGTGGAGGCGGAACGCGTGAGGGAGAGGCAATCTTTGCGCCCTCACGCCCCTAGTCGCCACAGGAGACGCCCTGGGCGTCGGGAGTCAAGAGCCGACTCCCGGCCACCGTAGGCGCGGGCTTGCGGGCGGCAAGCAATGGGCAGTTCGCCGTCCAGTAAGGACCAGGCCCGGGTCAACGGCGCGTTGTGTTCCACGCGCGCCTCAAAGAGATGTCAGCAGTAACTGACGCGGTCCGCTGGGGCCGATGACTGCCAGGGTCGCGGATTGTTCGAAAGAGTTACCGTGGCCCTTGGCACAGGCAACTGAAGGAACACGGGTGGGTTTTAGTCAGTAAAAGTCTGACACACCCTCCCGCTCCGCCCAGAGCGGGAGAAGTTATTTGATAATTTCCCACCCAAAAAAAAAAAAGGTATAGCACTATTATCGAATAACAACGCTGTTTACCATAGTTGGTAGATTCGCGTTTTTATTACTTTATCAAGGTTTTAGGATTATTTTTATGCATTTAAATAAATTCTGTTCATGAGTTATATTATAACTAATATACATAAATTTGTTTGAATGTTAGTAGAACTAGAAATTATTTTATTTTCTATACATTTACAAATTAATAAAATTTCACTGTCTGTAGTGTCAAAATAACAGCGTTTTACTAAATGCTTATGAAAGTATATACGGTACCCACTTATAACAAAAAAACTATTTAGGAAATTTTTGTCTGTCTGTCTGTCTGTTTCATCCGGCTAATCTCCGAAACGGCTGGACCGATTTTGACGAGAGTTTCACTGGCAGATAGCAGATGTTATAAAAAAAGTAAAGCTTAAAATTAGGGTTCCGCGCAAAAAAACAAAACCTATGAAATCCACATCCACGCAGACCAAGCCGCGTACAGAAGCTAGTCTTTCATAAAGGTGGACCGACGTCGACAAGTAACTAAATTATGTATTGTATTTAAAAATCTCTAATAAATATATTTTTTAAGGTTTCAGGACTTTTCAAATGTTCTTATGCACTGAGACTAGGGTTCATTTTACCATTCCTAATATATAATTTAGTAGTCTAGGTACTAGTTCCAATGTTACTGCATTTTAAACGAGCAGACTTTGTGAGCGCCCTGAAGTCCTGAACAGTGAGCTAGAACTCCGTCTAATTAGTAGAACGTCTTGCAACTTAGTTTATTATTTATTTGCAGCAATATGTTACTAAGACAGTTAGTACTTAGGAGTAAAATCTATTTAGACAAACTCTGGAGCATTTGTTTGGTCTGAATGAAAAATAACGAACTACAAACATTAGCTAAGTTTGGTAAATATTCGTTTTTAGGTAGGTACTTACTTATTTTTATCTAAACTAAGTTCTGCAAGTTCGCAGTTCTCGCAATCAACTAGTACTTACTCGTACTTACCTTTCTAATTAGAAGATTGCTCTGAATTTTCCTTTCTTAGAAGAGAACCTCTTTGACTGTGTCCGTGTCGCTCGTATTAATCACCATAGTTACAAGTATTATATTACCATAAGCAAAACCATTGATATTTTATTCTTCTAGGCAAAAGCAATCTGCATATACAGGGAGAGACAAATCTTAGAAAAAATACTGTGCTGTCTCATAATCTGAGTGCATTTGAGTGGTAATGGAAAAATTACCATGCTAGCACAGTAAAAATTCTTATGCTGTACAGTAAAATTTAATGGACAAATAGTGAATTTTTCCCAATCTCAGTCAGAAAATTTTCTGTAGATGTCACTTGCACTCACATTACAGTGACGAGCACAGTAATTTTTCTAAGAATTTTCTCTCCGTGTAGCTAACTACCTTTTAAAAAAGTCGGAGACATTGACACGGATAATGTAGGTGCGTACCTTGGAATATGGACCTGCAATTGTTATTAGGTACTTACAAAAAACCCTAAAAGTAAAAGTAGGATAAACTGAAATAAATATAGGCATGTATAAACAACCTGGGACGCGCGTGCATGTGTCGTAATCTTATGTAGGTAGTATTTGAAATAGTAGCTTATCTCAAGATAAGGATTTATTGCTTTCTACGTATTGTATAGCGATTACATTAGAATTTTTATGCCACAGCGACGTCGGGGCACATAAATGGTTTGTTCGAATATTAAATCAGGCGTTTTCTATATATGTATTTACTTGATATTAGAATTTCAAATGACGTAAGAATCACTTTAATGTATATTGTATTTTCAAGAAAGCGCTACGGTCGCTCGCGTCTTGATGAATTTCTTGTAAGACTGTGATTTAATGCTATAATAAATAAGTTACTCTCATGAATGTCAACACTATTTAGAAGAAAAACGAATTCAGCTAACATTACTTGCATAGGCAGTGAGTACTTACATGTGCTACGACACTCGTAGCAGGGGGTCTACTCCCTAGGCATGAAATCCGTAGTATCGGCCGAAGTTACGGGCAATCCTACACCGTAGGTATCACCTTCAGACATAAGGTTAGTTCGGGCCCGAACTAAGAATGAACGGCATCACGATTTGACAGTTGTCCCTACCTACTTCCGATATGTATTTGTCCGTACGAAAAATTAAATTAGACACTCGTTTTTGATCTATTACTTTCGGACGGGACGGGACCAATTTTCGTTGATTGACTTTCAGAGTAGACCTCCAGAGGTCATCCGTGTTCCATTGAATGCTACAAAAGTTAAGTATGATATGAGAATTGAAGTTCAACACAAACGATACTATTGTGCGCATGACTGATTGTAGCATGAGACGTTCACTATTCGTGAAAAAATTGCAACATTTTCGAGGAAACAGCAGAAATACCACCCTCCACGGATTGAGCAAGCGAAATTCCAACAAAAACGATTTTATGCAATTACGCTTAAGTTGTCCGGAGAGTTATTACTAAACCGAGAGCGCGGTCACGCCGCCGTAATGTTCGCCGGGATCGCTCGTGCGAGTCACGAGCCCCTCGCAGCCTTATTCAGCAACAGAATCCAGCCTTTTACCGTCTTTTTACCCTTTGTAAAGGTTATTTTTTACGAACGCAAAAATATACGGTCGAGATATTCGCACGTCATTTTTACAAGTGCGTTCCATGTTCGATATTTTTTATTCCAATTTTGTGGCTGACACGACGCGCCAGGCCGTACACAATAGGCTTGTGCTTCAAAATACGAAATCTAAATTGTTATTAATAAAAATATATGCAAAAATATGGAAACATTGATACCAAAATGCTTCAATGGAAAGTGTTTGCACCTAAAATCAACATGAAATATATTCGAGCGTTGCTGCTCGATTAGGTTGGAATCGAATCTTTCTAATACAAATACGTCTTCTCAATAATAGTATGTTACAAAACAAATCTGGGCAGCGGTTCGTCCCGACGTGTGTCGCATGCCTGCACGTCGGAGCCGCTTTATAAGAGCAACACACTGGCTCAGCTACATTATTAAATAGGTAGTTGCTCATGCACCTAGTATGTGATAAAATGTTTCTTGTCGGCTTCTACAAGGAACGAACACTCAAAGCGGGAATTTAAAATGTAGCCTGGCGTGGCTGAATGAGATTGAGCTTTTGTGCTGGTACCAACGTTCAGGTAATGTTTTCTGTGTTCATGATTTAAGGAATAAACCGTCACTCCCTTTCTATAGCTGTAGTAAAGTTGTAGAATTAGCTCACTTGACGTTTACTTAATCATCGTTTGGCGAGACTACATTCCGAATGCGAATAAAATCTTAACAATTTCTGTGGTGTCCCACATCTCATGGATCAGTCCCCCGGAAGGAGTATGTCATCAGAGATATAATCAAAGCAGACGCTGCGTTCTGCAGCTATATCTACCTAGATAAGCCTTAATCTTATAACGTAAATATTTTCTTCATCAAATATGTACACAACATCCATTTGTAAAGTTATTTAAAGAGGTTCTGTTGAAAATCTCTTTTATCCGCTTGAAGAAGGAAATGGCCCACCCACGCTTTGAAAATGTATTTTTCAGAAGGATAAACGCAGATTACCATAGTAAGCTTTTATCGCAATCATGCAAAAGAGGTTATCACTATGCACACACATTTTATACTCTTGCGTCCTACTAAATAGGAAAGACTAGGAAATGGGTACTATCTCTACTGATAAAAAACAAAAAAAAAAAGACATAGAATACTGTTCTGTGATTTGTTCTTCTTGAATATTTGACACGGAATAAAATAAAGTCTATGTAAGCTACCCATTTCGTGACATCTATAAACTTTTCAAATGTGTGTTTGTTTGTGAAACAGCCACAACTTTTGTGTTGCTAATGCGACAGAGGGGGACGTATTTCGCGAGTCACGTGCAACGGTACCAGCCACAGACTATTACCATACCATCACATTGTAGGAAAACCTTTGGAAGTTACTAGAATATTATGCGCGTGTGACATAATTTTAGAGCTCCTCGGGTGCAGTACTGTTTTTCCTTTCGAAGCCAGTGCAATTTGTAGATGAATGCAACATTTTGCCACATTCTACACTAATGCCATTTGTCAATTAATATTAAATCAAGTCTTGTGTCAACTCACCCAAAATTTATCATTTATCGATTCTAGATATTGCATTAAGAAAAAAATCGTTTTATATATACCAAGAAGTATCGCAATAAACGACGCCGGCAAAGTACTTTGTAAGTCGTGGGAGTCGTGTAACTATGTATGTTGATGCAGAATTCATCTTCATTACTGCAGCGGTGCGCTGACGTTCAAATGAGATAAGTTCCAGTATTCCTTGTTCCATGTGCAATGTTCCTTAACGCGAGTTAAATAAGCTTTCACTTTAGTTTCCTGCGGCGAAAGTAGAGATAAATCTCGTGGGATAGCTATGGCGATTAGGTAAAGATTGCTTTGTTGATGTAATCTTTTGTGATGCCAAATTGATTATTATCGTTGATAAGATTCCGTTGAGAATTGATTTTGTATGCATTCAGAGATTATTTTAATTTCAACATTATACACCTATATCTCGCGGGTTAAGTTGTGTAATCGAATATTTTAATTGAGAGTTTTAAATGCTATACGGAATTGAATAATAAGAATAAAAACAATTTATGAATTCACTCATTGTAAAATTATATGAATGATTTAAATAACTAAAAAAAATAAGTAAATAATTAAAGTTAATTATTGCCTGTATTTATAAATAATAGTTCAATTAAATACTGAGCTGTGCGTGTAGGTAATAAATAAGTATGAAAAAGTGAATGTATCGAATTTAAACTGTGAATTATTGTTTAATGAATTAAACTTGCAGTGTTAGTTAATATGTTCAAATCTTGCAAGCTAAATTAAAACTACTTCCTCTTATTCGACGGAGTTGAAAGGGAATTGAACATTTTGATATGGAGCCTGGCATACTTACTGTCGCGCCATTTTGTTTTTTTTTTTTTTTCAAAATGGCGGCCACACATTATAAACAAACACAAAACATACATATTATTACGAACAAACCCCGTAAAGTGTCATGTTTCCGATATATTAATGTTCATACGAGTAGTTGATTACGTGACATTTATATTTTTTTTGAAAATCCCGTTGTATATCAAATCTTTGCCACTGTCTCCACTTTATCAAACACTTTTAATACAGAAGCCATTTGATTCGATTTCTCGTAAGATGAAGAGAGAATGATGACGTTTCAGCTTTCATTTATCATCCCGTTTATCCGAGACTTGGGGGAGCAAAATTGAAACTTTGCCGTTTTTAAGCCCGTCCCCAGAGTTCAGGGCTCACCCCTACGGGGTCTATAAACTGAAGATTGTATCACGCAGCGATTTTTTTATTATTACGGGCAATTTGGTTGGCGTCTCCGATATAAAAAAGTTTGTTGACTTGAATTTTGAAAGTCAATGGGTGTGGTCTGTTATTGTTTACGCTTTTGTGTTACGTGGTTTAGCTAGTGTACAGTTTTAGGTATATTTTACGACATTATTGGAGCTTTCAAGCCCATTATTTTGTAATGAATATATTAGAGGCAGTTCACATTCAAAGGGTTGTGGGCTTTTGTTAGGTATAAACTGCTTTGAATGGTCCATTTAATTCATATGCTATCTACACCGTAGGAACCCTTTTAATAATGTACAGAGATCGTGACGGTCGGGAGATTTACCGAACGTTAGTAAAATTCATAAAATATGGAATGTAGGTGTATTGTTCCAGTCGTGGCCGGAAGTACGCCTCGTGGCGTCGAGGGATCCAATGACGTCATATTAATATCCGGTATAGCGGGACCCGGTATCCGATTCTGTTGCATTTCGCTGAACAGTGTAATTACCTACTAGAGATTTTAACGCTTTCGAATATTTTTACATGAGTTTTATCTTGTTTACGTAACATTTACGTTTGCGTTTTCTGCGATTATTACCAAGTAGGTATGATGCACGAAAGTTGAAAAGGAAAGTTTGCTTTCTAGAATAGTCAGTAGTGTGTAATTATAACAGTTAGCGTATGGGATTGTTAGTGCCGGCGGTACTTATAGTGGCGTCGTAAAGTACTATAACGGTACGTTCGCGTGAGTTGTGTCGGGTTCACTATTTCAAACGGAACTGGGAGTGATCATTACGGACATGCGTTTTATTATGTATAGACGCCAGCACATCAAGCTACTCCAATCTGTCAAATTTCTTTAATAGATTTTCAACTTTATTGCTGATACATTAGGTTCGAAATTGATTGGGAAAATTTGACAGTTTCGGGTAACTTGATATGCTGCTGCTGGCGTCTGTACATATTTGATCTGAATTAAAGTTAGGCTCTTGAACTATGACTCGTGTTCGTTAACTGTTATCGGGGCGTTTACCTTACTTTTTGCGATTAAAACGCACACGAGCGGAAATTGTGTATGTCGTTTATATAATTCTCATTTGATAACGTTGTTGCCATAATAAGAAATTCACTTCAGTTGAGTTTGAATAGACTACTTAACCTTTTACCGACAATAGATCTTTCATAAATCTGAATCATGACCTTCATTTTATATTTCTACAACGTAACATAACATAACATCAAGCCTGTAATTACTGAAGGGTTAGTAGAGGTGTACTTACAGTAAACCCACATAGGGAGTGAGTCTATTGCCACCATCCTGGCAGAAATCCAGACTCCGGGCTGTTACTGAGAAATTCCTAATAGAAAAACCCAATATGTAATACATTGCCCGAACTGGGAATCGAACCCAGTACCTCATGCAGTTTGTAGGTTTTCCTATTTCGCCATTAGGATTTATCTTGACTGTAATAATAAAATGCGCATGACACCGTTTTCCGTACTAAGAAAATGTGTTAATTTAATTTGCATACATTCACAAACATTGATTATTCAATATATGTAGTTTATTAGAGCAATACAACAAGAATAGAATAGAATAGAATAGAATACTCTTTATTATGCACACCATATAGATTACAGACATTTTCACGCAGTGCATTTTATTTGCATGAATTCACATAGGATATCATTAAAATTAACGCTCCCAGTGTCAACTGAAGGTCTTAGGGATTTTCAATTGACTAAACAATCCCGTATAAAGTATATTCTTAGAGAGTTCAATTCATAAAAGACTTTGCGAAGAGCGCAATGCAGCATCGAATTGTAAATTTAAATTGAATTTAAAATAGTAAACATGAACTTGATTGGTTTATAAGTTTCGTAAACAAAGTATGACTGAAACGTTTTTTTATTTTTATTTTCATGTTTACATCTGTAGATAAATAACATGTCCAATTTGTGACGCATCAAAATATTGGCTTGGAATGGATGAGCGGACGATACGGCATTTTATTTAAAATAACGTAACGCTATTTGCGTGCCAAATCGGTCAGATAGTGAATGCATTCGCGTTGCTTGTTCACTTGATTAAATCAGATATCTCATATTTGTAGTTGTTGTTATAACTGATATTGGAGGGAATGGATCGTTGTCTTGATTTGCCTAACTAAACAAACATACTGCCCGTTTTCACTAACACTAGGCGACACCTAAAATAATGCTGTGTGGGATTTTCAAACGCTCGGCTCAGAGCCAAAAGTTGAAAATCCAATAGCTCGATTTTATTTAGGCATTATTTTAAGTGTGGCCTAGTGTTAGTCAAAACGAGCAGTCATTAAGTCATCAAACGGGCAGTAATAAGCAGTCGTGGCGAAAACGTAAAGCTTTTCATAGGTCTGTGTTTCTGCTACGACTGTATTCTTTAATGAAAATTAAGCTCCAGCCGGTCGATTCTGTAAAAATCTCACCGTGAAATCATAAGTGAAGTGAGCACTTAATAGTGTTAATCCCTAGCGAATGACAGCTCACTCCACGCCCACTTCACCCAAGCTTTCACGGTGACATGGCTACAAAATCGCACGGCTGGTCTGCCCTCCTAAAAATGTAGAGTGAAGTAATAAACATCTATTTACATCAACACAAACTGAATGGATTGATCAGATTTTATTTAAATAATAATACCGTTGAAATATTCAATTAAACTTAAGTAGAGTACTTATCCCTTTTTTATAGGTATAGCTAAATATTCTGAACTTCCATTTAGCTAACCGCACCATGCATTTTGGGATGCACGAAGAAGCCTCCTCGTGTAGCGCAGTTTGTTCCGCCATTTACTCAACTGGTCCGAGCGCTCGGCGCATCCTGGGCAGTTACACCCAACACCTTATTTGACCGGCCAATTCTTCCCTTGTGGTGTTAGGGCTAACGCCCGTTTGGTTTACGACCACGCTGCCACCGGAGTCCGGCTCAAGCAGCTTGCTGTGTTTCGTCGATGGGTGGGAGTTCTAGTGCCTTGAGCATCCTCTGGGCACGCTAGTTGGATCATAGACCTCATCCATCGCTTTGCATCCAGCGTGATTGAGATCAACAGTGGACTCATTAAGTTGTAAAAAAAATAGCTACTTAATGCACAAACAAAGCGTTGAATCTTTTTGCCCAACACCACATAAATGCTCTTATTCTGAATCTAGTACGACGTTATCTGTGTGCAACTTCCGCACTGACGAAGTGTCAGTCCTTCTGTTAGCTATGGTCGGTTTCGTAACAGTCCCACGTGCTGGTTTCAAACGAAATTTACCATAGACATGGGATCTTTGGATTTCAGTAATTTGTTTTTGATGACAGCAAACAGTTTTTTGTTTTTCATTGTTTTAGAAGTAAGGTTAGGTAAGGTTAGCTCAGAAAATCTTAGCTTTGCTTTATCAATTGTAAGGCTAGCATGTCTACAAATTATTAAACCAATATTTGCCTTGCGAATAGCTACAATGAAAACAGAGAAGATTTGGCAAGAATGTGTAACTGTAATTGTAATGTAACTCAATCTCAACTGAATCATTTTGAAAGATATTGCTAATCCATTGCTTCATATGTTCCAAAATTTTGCCTGCTCATCAACGTAAATTACGCAATGAATTTTGTTGAACTGTCAAAATGAAAGCTATTGCTCCTGATTGTGTGTTATGCAACTACCCTGCTGATCGCTATAACCTTAAAAGGACACAAATTAATCTACAGCGAAATAAAATTTATCTAAGTGATAGAAAGATACAACTCCCAAGTAAGTCAGTAAATAGTTCAGCTGTGGTTACTTGTCACTCAACCTCTCAGCGACAATTGTGACAAGTTTGTGGGCGGGATGTAGAAAGTATGTCTAAATTTATGGACCAGCTCCGCCCTTAACTACCCATTGTCTCTGGTTTAGAACAATAGTACGCTCTAGTGTTTAACCTCTATGGTTATTTTAATTTCCCGCGACGACCTCAAATTTTCCTCTGGTTGGCTTCGTAAGTGCCCTGTTTAATGACAGTGACTTGAATAAATATTGTTGCGGAAAAAGTCGGTCAGTTGAGGAAAATAATAATTACTCTTGTAGGCAGTCATTTGCATATTGATATATTTCCCGCCAAGATGCATCATACTTAGGCTGTGCGCAGACCCGAGTCAACCATCTTCAGATGGACTATCGCTCGATTAAAACCAAGATGGCGCCTGCATCAAGGCAGTAAAAGTTGTCAAAAATACACTGAAAAACTGTTTTGACTCTGGGTTACACACTATCTTAAGGATAACATAATTATTATGTCATTATAGGAAAAACTTTTCCTGAACTTGAACTTTAATCGTACCTAAACAGTAATTTGACTGTTAGAGAGATACTAGTTTCTGAAAAAGGAGAAATGCTGTAAAAAAAATAATGAGCGAAAATGAATGAATTTATTAATGTGCTAAGATGCATGTTTTAAAATAAATTTAACAACTTAAACATTAAAATACATTCTATTCGTTTATACTATAACTCAAAAGCGATAGTATGGTAACATTATTTGGCTTCGATCTGTCAAGGGACTGAATACTATTAAAAGCCCAGGAATAGAAGAAGCTTTTACGACAAAATATATTTCAAAACAGAAGTCCTAGATACAACTTTACTTTTAATTGCTAAATTTGAAGCAACGTAGGTTACATCTAGTGTCACGGAGACAGCGGGCTTAAGTTGTCTCTTCCTGGGACATGTAAAGCCCCGTGTCACGAGCCCGTCTAGTGTCTGGGGTATTACACGATCGAGTGCACTGCCAACACCGTCCGTCGAGAATGTATTAAATGCAGAGTTCATTAAAGCAACGCCTTCTCTTCGCCTCGCCTGCTTTGAGATTTTTGAGGACCTTAATTGGCAGCTTCTGGTGTCGTAATTGTTTACTTTTTCTTTCTGTTCTGTTGGAATTGGCCACATTTATCCGTTGCCAGGAAAAATTCTACTCTCTTCCTTCGATCTTGGCTATTGTTTGATTCTCGCGACAGTAACTTTAACAATATTGTTCTTCTCCAAGAAAAGCGTTTACAATTCGGTTGGGTTTCAATAATAGGCTATTAGGATCGTACAGAAACTTCATGCGTGTTTGTGTCTAAATAAACTTTCGACAATGTCTTGCATTAATTACGATGTTGCTTCGCCTTCTGAAATGTTCAAAGTCAGGTTAGGTCTAAGACATCCTTGTCTACTTTGTAACTCTTTAGAACATTATCGCCTAGAATACTATTCAAATAAGTCTCTCCACATTAATGCATCTTACATCGCATATAAAGTACGCTCAGCTAATTTTATGCCATTATTATCGTGCAACGTCAACGTTGCTATGAATAGAAAGTAGGTGACGTTGCGTGTTGCATGCTGCGGCCACAGTTATTGGCTGTGTGGCTGTGTCATAACGTACCACGCTTATTGAAATTATCATGGCTAATTATATCGCATAACATTACCATGCGCGTGTTTATGGACACGTAATGGTTTATTTGTTTATTGATTGAGGTGTTCATGTGAAAGTTGAACAGAAAGACGTTGTACTCATAGACAGTCATGGTTAACATTCTCGTATTCATTGCCACGTCGGTAAATGAAAATTTTACAAAGAGTTTGAGGACCAAAAAACGTGTTACGCGCATGCTGAACACTACCGCAACCCGAAATTTAACTGAACATTGTCGCAGTGAAAAACTTGCTTCAATAAAATTTCCTCGTCCTTCAGGAGATCCAAGTTATCAGCACACATTAAAGTCAAATCTCCATAAATCTTTATCTGTACAGTACAAACCATGTTTCTATTAAATTTTACTGGCATAGCTAAAGCTTACAGCCGAGCCTTCAGTCAATATCTCAATAGATAGACCCCGTACCGTTCACATAAGACCCTATGTTAAATTGATACTAAACACACAAGAATAACCTTGATAGCCGACGTGGGATAGGATTGCGTGCGTAGATTGACCTTTGTGGATTGCTAAATTGTCGGGAACTGGTTTTGTAGCGCTATCCAACGTTCAATAAAACGTAAACAAACGGAACATACGCACAAAATGGCCGCCTAGAGGCCCCACGTTGTAGCTTACATTCCTTTGGAGTTTAAAAAAAGTTTATGGGACCAAAGAGGTCGAAATTCGAAAGATTCGAACCCGTTGAACTATTTATTGGCGGCGAACCATAATACGCCGGTAAGAAAATATGGAGTGATACTGATATTACTTGAAGCCATATTTGGTAAGTAGATACAGTATTTGAAGGATACAAATATTCCAAGGTTCGATGAGGTAAATCTACGCAATGCTGCAACATGAAACCAATTCGTATACTAGAGTGCCAACCCAATACCGTTCCGTTCTCGATATGTTCTGGTTTTCATCATATTTTCCGAATTGAAGTATATCGATAGTGAGACTGCTCTCATTGTTTTACATTTTATTGGAGCGAGAAGAATTGATACCAGTACGTGAATCAGTTATCTATATCTTTTGAATATTATATGAACAAGAACTTGTTGCTATACAATCATCCGCGTTCTCCTTTTTTACCAAGCTATTGTGAAAATTGCTTTAGCAAGCAATTTCATAGAACAATATTTTCATTGATATTCAATTTTCAGCACATTTTGAAACGATTTTCCTCTGTAAAACAATTTGGATTTGTATGACAGTTTACCGATAGCAAACCGCATATGTCGAAGTAAAAACTCGATGTAGTTTCTTCCAATTGTTTTAAAATTGTATAAATTAATAATCAAGCGATATTAATTTATACAATTTTACTCTACTGTCTATGTAAAAAAACGCGATAAAAGTATTCCAGAATTTAAAGACAAAGCGTATTTATTTCTGAAATAAAATTGTTTCTCTTCTTATGATCAAAGAGGTTTTAAGCGCGGCTACTGAACCGAGGTAATTAATATAATTCCGGGAAGATATTTGGGATATTATGCGCGGATAATATTTTAATCAAGATCAAAGTCAAGATCGAAATATAATAGAGTATTTAGGATTACAAGACATAAGACATAAGTCTTGTCATAGAAGCCGTAAAATAGACCTACAAAAAAGGTAAAATAATTTCTATCAGTTTTACGTGGAATTTGAAAGGTTTAAGTTCAAAGAAGCCTAAATAAAAGAGTTTTCTTCTAATCAGTTTGAAAAAACCACTAGCACGTCCACTTCATCATGTTTGACCACTCCGGACGTAAGTCTTGTACACAGATCTACAATGGGTGTACTCAAACGACGCCGAGTGGTCAGGGATTGCAGTACGCTCATTGTTCGAGAGCAGTAAACGTAACACTTAGAATGTTAATTGCACATCGCCGGATCGGATTACAGAGACGTCTTTGTTTGATAACCACAATCCGTAAACGACGAACGTGTCTGTTACACTGTTTGTTCGGGTCCAGGTAACTTATTACGAAGGTTAGGGTGCGTTTCCACAGAAGCGGAGCTGGGCGAAGCGGAGCAGAGACGTGCAGAAATCAACTAATCACAATGGTTGAAATCCTCATCGCGTCACTCGTCTCGTCTGTGATTGAACGATTCCTACACGTCTCCGCTCCGCTCCGCCCAGCTCCGCTTCTGTGGAAACGCACCCTTACTCTGTCTTGTTTCATACACTCAGCGCTTTTCAACAACCTTTTACTTCTCGTTTACATGGGAAAAGGGTGATAAGTTTATGTTTTACAGCCCGTTTTTAATGTCAGCAAATAGCTGACTTTAAAAATGGACTGTAAAACAAGCAAGCTTAATGTAAATTAAGATTTGGGGTAAATAGTCCTGAATCATAATTTACATTTTGCTTTTATTATGCAGAGAACTGTGTCCTAAAATAAGCCTTCAGCTAATCTGTATTCCGTCTAAAGTTGGAAGCTTTGGTCCCTTGTTTGGTTAGCCGGAATTGAGGAACGGAATTAGATTAGGAATCAAGTTAGGTCAGCCGGACAACTTGATACTTCAGTCACACGTTGAGCGTGAATAATATAAAACCGAGGAAGATTTACACTGTGTCGAAACTTCTGGTACTAAAAGATGCAGCTTCTAGAAGAATGTCATTAATTTATTTATATACGCTTGGTTTCCCGAAGGGGCTGACTGGAGAGCGTACATCAACATTAATTGCTTTGGCGCAAAACTGGTACTTAAGTGCCAAATTACAGACTGAAAAAGCTGCTGGAGCTGGCAAGTCGTCCTCTTGACTTTTCTCCCAAATTATGTCCCACTGTTGTCCGCGTCTATTCTTTCGCTTATCTTCAAAACGAGTTAGTATAAAAAGCCACCTAATATGAAAATTCCAACGCCTCGCTAGTGGGTAGTATTAAAAACAATGCTCCACACGGCCACTTGAGCCACATCTCTGTGCTCGCTCGAGGGCACTTGCACGGGTCGAGCCGCGGCTGGAGAGTAACCGCGCCGTGTCTTCACCCTGTCACCTTATTGCGTGAAGCCGGTCTGTGTATACTCATACATACCTATTGAATAGTCATATGTATTAACAGTTTTTGGGCAAAGTAAAATTAAAATTATTTTTATTGAACGCGTCAAACACGATATAGATTTGGGTCAGGCTTTGATATGCATACTATATCCATACTATTATTATTCATTCGAAAGTAACTCTGTCTTTATGTTACTTTTTCACGCCTAAACAACTGAACGGATTGCGATAAAATTGGTAAGGAGATAGATGGCATCCCGGTAGCACGTTCCCGTGGGATAATTTCCGATAACCGGACGTGTGAAACCCACGGGCAGAAGCTAGTAGGACATAATTGGGCATTTACAAGTATCAGTTGACAATCTTGGAAACTACGTGGTCAGCATTTTAGAATAGCAAGCCAAATAGAATGGCGAATAACTTTTTAAGGAAGAAAATTACCTCAATGTTATCTTGATGAATTTAACCAAGCAAAATAATAAAACTGATGTAAGGGAGCCCATTGTGGTAGGGCTCAAAACAGGTTATATTACAGTACTGTTACGCCTAAGATCTTTAATGGTATGCAATGACGGGAAACACCTGGCTTTTGAGACATAGACGCTGCGTTTTATTCATATAACCCGAGTAATGCGAAAGAAGACTTTACCAAGTGACTAGTGTATCTTGCCAGGTGGTGGAGGGTACTAAAATATGAGCAAATTTTGGCACATTATTGCTGTTTATTTAGTCAAGCAACGTCGTCGTAGACTGTCAAAATATTCTAGGCACTCCATAAATGTTTTTGCTTGTAGGCGAATTTTTAAAATGGGAGGTCCATTTTAAAAATTATGTGATATTTTATTATTTTCCTAGTAGATTTTATGCCTTTAAATAGCTTGTATAGTCTTGCGAACAGTTTTTATTGATATTTCCGCATATTGAACTAAATATTCAGGTGTTAGTTCAGTGGCGTAAGACTTAGCTTAAATGGTAATACTAGATTTGGTGTTGTCGGCAACGCGAAAGTAATACAAATGGCTTTATTCAAGCGTGTCTATTATACTTATCTCGCAGATTATGGAAGTTGAGTGCAAATTGTGGTAAGTAAAGGTACAGAAGTTACGAATCTAAGCTAGTAGTAGCAGTTTAATGAGATCGTATGAAAATGTTAAGTTGGTCTATTAACACATCGTAATGAGCGGTGAAACGAACTTTGCAGTAAGTTCGGCAGAAGTGACTAAAAGCTACTTCTTATTGTTATGGACTCGTACGGTACACGGAGAGTAAATTCTTCGAAAAATTACTGTTCTCGTCGCTGTAAAGTGAGTGCAAGTGACATCTACAGAAAATTTTCTGAGTGAGATTGGGAAAAATTCACTATTTGTCCAATAATTTTTACTGTACAGCATAAGAATTTTTACTGTGCTAGCATGGTAATTTTTCCATTACCACTCAAATGCACCCAGATTATGAGACAGAACAGTAATTTTGCGAAGAATTTACTCTCCGTGTATATATTTTTCGGTTCAAATGTTAACGCCATGGGTAGGTACTCATAATTTTTGTCGACTGTACATAAGACTATGTAGGCATGTTTAACAATCTATATCATTCAAATAAATAAAATTGAATTGTTTGTTTGTAATGTCAAAAAAACAGCTTTTTTACTAAATGGATATGAAAGTATATACGGTATATCTACTTATATAGAAAACAATTATTAAAAATGTTGTCCTTCTGTCTGTTTCTTTCGGCTAATCTTAGTAGTAGTTGGGTAGTTGATGATATCATTAGCAGTAAGTTCGGTATGAGTTACTAAGTTATTTCTTAGTACATATTATGTTATGTACTCGTACGGTATATGTTTTCGGTTCCGCAAAAACATGTCAACTGACGAAATTAAATTGAAAATTCCATTACCTACATGAACGTATATAATACAAAACGTGACGAGTTTTTGTTTTGATGGTTATTACTTATTACATGACACAGAAATTGAGTTTTTTTGGCACGTGACTTCATGTGACGAGGAAAATTACACTGGAGTTGTTGGTAGATCCCTTATGTCGAATAAGCTGAATATTCGTAACTTGGTGTGTCCCGTGCTATACCTACCGCAACGAAGTTATTAGTGGATGTAGGTATAAGAATACTAAGGCTACGGACACGAAGTCAGCGGGCGAGGGGCGAGGGGCGGCGGCGGCAGCGGCGCGAGGAGCGGCGCGTTGAAGTGCATAGATTTATTTATATGGAACTGGCCTCGAAGGTAGCGACGCGGAGAGCGACGTACGAGCGATGCGCACCAGTCTAGCGGTGCCCGCGTGTCTACATTGACGTAGTGTAGCGTATCCTTCAAAATGAATCGAATTGAGATAGATAGTGTGTTACACAATTAGGGTGCTGGTCTGCGTTGCCGCGCCACTCCTCGCGCCTCCGCCGCCGCCGCCGCCGCCGCCGCCTCGCGCCCGCTGACTTAGTGTCCGTAGCCTAAGTGTGGTACGAGCGACAGGCGTCAATAACAGAGGCAACTGCAACTTTATTCGAGTATGGTTATCAAATACACGAGCGACACTTTGTCGACGGCTGTAGCCGACACGCGTCGACAGTTGCAGTTACCTCTGTCCTCGACGAGTGTCGCTCGAGTGTGTGGACACTAACAGACAAAGACGGTCAGACGCTGCCTTCATCTGCCTAGCCTTTTCCCAATTATGTCGGGGTTGGCTTCCAGTCTAACCGGATGCAGCTGAATACCAGTATTTTACATGGAGCGACTGCCTGTCTGACCTCCACAACCCATTTACTGGGTAATACGATACCCCTTAAGACTGGTTGTCAGACTTTCGGGCTTCTGACTCTACCCGTAACGACTCTATCTACGAATGACAGTTGGGACCAACGGCTTAACGTGCTTTCCGAGGCACGGAGGGGTTCCGGTATGTAAATTTGGTCACCCATCCACAGAAAAACCGCGGCAAGCATGGCTTAACCTGATCGATCGACCTGTGCGGCTGTTATTATTTAGCCACGGGCCCCTCACGGTCAGACGCTGTCATTTAAAATAAAACTTATACGGAATGAGTCAAACTATCGAAGAAAATAATTCATTTATCAAGAAGTAAACGTATTTTTGAACACAAAGGCTTTTATTATTTGTCAATGCCCTTGAAAATGTCTAAGCCACAAAACCAATCCCCACAAATGATGGAGTGGGAGTGTCTTTCAATACGTCGAGCGGAGCGGGTGTCATGCCGAGAATGTTCCGGGAGTATGTTTTCCATTCATGTTTTCAATGAAATCCTGAAAGGGGCTCGGTGTAATCATACGGTTTACAAATTAAATCCCTTTTCTTTATACTCCCTTGTTGCTACATTTATCATCAATCGTATCGTGATTGTGTCATAATCAAGGGTAAATTAATATATAGTATGGTTGAAAAAATGAAAACAAATTACAAAGATGAAAAATTATATATATATATATTTAAATTGTATATCTTTTGTTTTTATATTTTTTTTTACAATCAGTAAAAGATATTAAATACAATATAGCCCAAATGAGGTCGTAACATCTTTTTCTCAGATTAAACATTACTATGTAAAAGTTAGCGCCATGCGGACTCATAATTTTTGTCGATTATATGTAATAAAGACTATGTTGTGGTGTGATGTTTACTTTCTAGAATATATGTAAATATACAAATAAATAAAATTGAAGTGTCTGTTTGTAATATCAATATAACAGCTTTTTACTAAATAGATATGAAAGACCTACTTACGGTACTTATAATTTTTTTTTAATTTTTTTGTTTTTTTGTCTGTCTGTTCCGGCTAATCTTCGAAACGGATCGACCGATTTTGACGGGACTTCACTGGGGGCTCACTGGCAGGTAGCTGATGTTATGAAGAGGAAAAAAAAAAATCTGTGAAAAATTAAATCACATGAAACCCAATTTGTTTTCCGACATGCACGTGAAGTCGCGGGCGCAGCTACTCAGTTCATACAATTCGTATTTGTCCGAGCAATCCCATCAAGCTATTCCGTCTGTTGTTACAGATAGATAATGACAGCTCAGATAGCTGATAGCTAACCAGTCCATGCCGACTGACTTGTTTGCTCGTGACTAGACGATTTAGTTTCTATAGGAAAGTTATTACTGGCATATTTATTTGAATACGTGGGTGCTTGCACAACAATCGCCATTACCTATACACCCGTGTAGGGTGGGCCCGCCGATTGCTGGCAGGATTGGTAAAACAGGAGTGGACTAAAATAAACTAATTTGCATATGATATATCTGTGTGTAGTTGATAAAGTGTTTGTAGTTTGTAGTTACCAGTTCTGTTTGCAATTAGTGGTGTTATTTGACTTAAAGCTCTGAGAATAGACACTTTGTTAGTACTTTTTGTTGTGTTGCCTTCTGGTATTTCTTATGTATAAAGCTGTAACTGGACATAACAGTAATGTGTTAGCAATTCTCTACAATAATTTAAAAGAACCGTTAACTTTCATTACGCGTCATTGTTCAACCGTCTGCGCATTAATTATGTCACAGTAATTACTATTTGCTTCAGTTAACAATTGGGTAGTTGCATGATATTGAATACTATACAACGTGTCCCAGAAATCAACGTCAAGCCGAAAACGGGCAATAGGCCAAGTCGTGACAGCTATTAGAAAAATATAAAAAAAAATCTTGGTCATGTACTTTTCGAATTATAAGCATTCAAAAATAAATCTCAAAAAGTGACACCCTGTGATGATTTTTCAAGTCCTGTGACTACATTATTAACATTTCGGTAGTTTTTTTCTCTGTGATCTAACCGTGAATAACCCTTCTGTAAATTACAGTTAAAAGTTAAAACGTAACTGCCTCAGTTTTAAATTAAATGTTAGATTTTTGCCCAATATTGAATTCAAAATAATGACATCACCCAACTTTAACCGACTGTACTGAAAAAAAAATCTACTACACTATTTTGGCAAGTAACTTTAAAAGATGGCGCGTTTAGTCAGGATTCCAAAATGGTATAACACATACTAATTGCTACTTCTTAATTGAGAAAAAACATTTTTTTTTTATGAAGCCGTATTTCATAAAAGTTCGATTGAGACGAAGAGTGACGTTATTTTGACTAGTGTGAGCGAGAAAGATTCATTTTAGCTAATGTGAGGTGACGCTACTTTGACAAGTGGGAGCGAGATAGATAGTGACGCTACTTTTATCTAACTAAGAGGGAGACGGATTGACACATCATTTCATATGTGTGAGTGAAACAGATAGAGACGCTACTCTGGCTAAACAGGGATGCGTCGGCAAATTGTGCAATACTGCAGTACGTTACGCTCTTTCGTTGACTGCACATCTTTTTGTATTCGTATTGACTTCGTACTTACAACTGTGGCTTTGTTTATTGGACTTGATTTGCATTGTAATTTGGATTTATCTGCACCGTTTCTGACAACCCCGGACTTGTTTTAATCGCAACCCCGTGTTTGTGTAGTGTTTTATCATGCCATCTCGATACACCGCACAGGAATACGCCAACATGCATCTCATTTATGGAGAATGCTTATGCAACGCCAATGCCGCAGCAAGAGTGTATCGTGAGAGATACCCGAATGCTGAGCGTCATCCCGATCATCGAGTATTTATTAATGTGCATCAGTCATTATCAGAGGGTCGATTTCCTAGCCAAATGGTTAGCGAGGGAAGACCCGTTATGCCCTACGAAGCCGAAGTCTTGCAAGCAGTTGAAGAAGACAGAAGTATCTCAGTACGTGGAATTGAACAGAGCATAGGAGTCCCCAAAAGTACTGCACATCGTATTTTAAAAAAGAACGAGTTTCACCCATACCATGTACGACGAGTACAAAGTCTGCTACCCCGAGACTACCCAGAGAGAGTACGATTTTGTCGAACGATGTTGCAGAGGCACCGAGAGGACCCGCGATTCTTTGAAAAAATTATATGGTCCGATGAATCAACATTTAAAAAGGACGGTTACATGAACCTCCACAATTTGCACGAATGGCACGTGGAAAATCCAAATTTGATGCGGGAAGATAGATCTCAGTACCAGTTTAAAGTAAATATGTGGACGGGAATTTTGAATGGTAAAGTTATTGGTCCAATCGAGCTGCCGGAGAATTTAAATGCCCAGGGTTATTTGAACTTCTTACAGAACCAATTACCAGAATTATTGGAAGAAGTGCCACTGAACATTTACGGCAGCATGTGGTATCAACAAGATGGCTGCCCAGCGCATTATGCTCTCACTGTACGAGAGTTTCTCAATCGAGAATACCCCGATAGGTGGATTGGGCGGGGTGGTACAATTTCGTGGCCTGCCCGTTCACCCGATTTAAACCCCATAGATTGTTTTTACTGGGGTACGATAAAGGATAAAGTGTACTCTAAACCAATTCAAGATTTAGACGAGCTGCGCCAAAGAATTGCAGAAGCCGCTGAATACATCAACTCAAGAAGATACGCCCGTCTTATTACGCGATCATTTTTAAAGAGATGTAGAACTTGCATTGCAGCTGAAGGAAAACAGTTTGAACATTTGTTATAAAACTTCGTAAATCTGATTTAATAAAAATTATAATAAAAGAAATCCAACGACTGAATTTTATTTCAAATGCACCTAAAACCAACAATGTACTTTTTTTCCTCAATTAAGAAGTAGCAATTAGTATGTGTTATACCATTTTGGAATCCTGACTAAACGCGCCATCTTTTAAAGTTACTTGCCAAAATAGTGTAGTAGATTTTTTTTTCAGTACAGTCGGTTAAAGTTGGGTGATGTCATTATTTTGAATTCAATATTGGGCAAAAATCTAAAATTTAATTTAAAACTGAGGCAGTTACGTTTTAACTTTTAACTGTAATTTACAGAAGGGTTATTCATGGTTAGATCACAGAGAAAAAAACTACCGAAATGTTAATAATGTAGTCACAGGACTTGAAAAATCATCACAGGGTGTCACTTTTTGAGATTTATTTTTGAATGCTTATAATTCGAAAAGTACATGACCAAGATTTTTTTTTATATTTTTCTAATAGCTGTCACGACTTGGCCTATTGCCCGTTTTCGGCTTGACGTTGATTTCTGGGACACGTTGTATATTCTAGTAGATAATATATCCACACATGTAATACAATAATAGAATTCGAAATCAAATTTGAAATCGGTCGAAAAATAAAAAGCTTATAACTTATAGAAACTTTTTGTCTATCTCTTTCTCGCAAAACGAAGTTTTGCGTGTAATTTATATGGCGATACTGAACTATGACGTCACAATTCAGTATTTCCCTCTCTGTCTAATTGAGAGTTTTGAACGCTCATATCTTTTCAATTTTAAAAAATATTAAAAAACTGTTTATACCAAGCTATTAGTGAGGTAAAAAAGCTTCAATTTAAATAATAAAAAAAAATTAGTCAACTCGCGGATTCGTGGCTTTACCATAAAGCCTGTACGTAGGTACATAGTTGAATAGTCATGATTCAGAGAGCAATAAACTTTAGATTATGATTCATCTAGGTGATACAGGAATGTTAGAGATTCGGTCTCAATTCGTATAGACTCGGGAAACCTCGGGCAGCCGTGGGTATAACTGCCGACTGGGATTTGATAGGGAATTTAATCTCGGTTCGCTGTCGATTAGGTGCGCCTGCGGTTACACCGAATTAATGCCTAGTCTTTTGATATTAGGCGGCAATGAAAGGCGTAATTAAGTCTATCTAGTAACATTAGCTGAGCTTTAAGACAAATTGTAGCGTGTGGCAACAGACAGAACGTTGCTTGTATAGACAGCAAAATTAAAGATACTATATAAGTTACCTATAATTAAATTGTGTTAGGTTTGAATCAAATGCGATTGAACAGTAATTGTTAAATTACTTTTGTAAGCTTCGATAATTTGATTAGGCAACTCTTTCGGAAGAAATAATTAAAAGATAAAAAGTTATCAGGAGGCTTTATTAGGTCATCGGCGAACAAACATTGAACAAAATAAAGATAATCTCAATTTTGTCAATGAATCGAATGATTCGATGGGTCGGAGAGGCGATATTTCGATAAGTGATTTAGGTGTTTTAATGGAGACTTTAGGGTTGAATAACTAAGTTAACAATAAGTTTGTCGTTCGTAAAAGCCTCTTATTTGTAACACTTAACTAGATAACTGCTGCAATAATCGCACTAATATTATAAAGGCGAAAGTTTGTGAGTGTGTGTTTGTATGTTTGTTACTTCTTCACGCTCAAACGGCTGAACGGATTTGGATGAAATTTGGTACACAAATAGTTTATAGCCGGGATTAACACATAGGATCATTTTTGTCCCGATATTCTCACGGGATCGACACTTATGCGGGTGAAACCGCGGGACGCAGCTAGTAGTTCAATAAATAGAAAATAACTAGCTTTTGCTTGAGGCTTTGCTCGCGTATTTTAGCCTATTTACACAATATCCTTATAAATTATGCCTATGTGTTATTGCAATGTATAAGCTATATGAAGGTGAAGTTTCATCAAAATCTGTTGAACAGTTTTTGCGTGAAATAGTAACAAACGTCCATCTATTCATCCTCACAAACTTTCGCACTTATAATGGTATAAAGTAGGATAAGATTTACACCATATTTCCATATTTCTTCGTAGCTCTCATCCAGTGGAAATAATGGCTGCTGTGAAAAAATATTGCATCCCGTAGCTTTATAGTGTATGCAGTCAATTTAAAGACAGGAAACATCATTGTTTTATACGACCATTATCATAAACTGCGACTTTCGAATAACCGTACCCGTATCAACATACGGGCGGGCATCCTGAAATATTGATCCTGCCTTTATCAAGTTCCAGTGTAATAAAAAAGTTCATATATTTCAAATGGTAAATTACAATGAACACTTGAATGTACATGGTTATCGCTACAAGAGAAAGGCTTCCGGCGTTTCTGGAACTGGTTTGGTTACATTGTCTCGCTCTAGCATTCCTGGCGCAAAAGACAGGGCGGGGCGCGCGCGCATTGCAGTTTAAATGACGAATAAATGCCCGCAGAAGGATCACAAAGCTTTTCATAGATTGATGAATATTCCTAAGTGGTCTTCCTTGTTAATTTATATCAATAGCGGAAAACCCAGTGTACGAAGACCTAGCATTGACAAAATAATAAAATACCTTTTATTTGATTACTTTATCTAGCGACTAGCTTCTGCACGCGACTTCGTCCGCGTGAAATTTCTTGTTTTAACATAATATACATCCTTTGGGCTTTGACACTCGGCAATACTGTAGATTCCCATTAGTGAAATTACTTATTTTGAGAATCGGATCAGTAGTTGCGGAGATTACCCCTACATACAAACTTACAAATTTTACATCTTTCGACTCAATCTAATTTCAGTTCAATATAATTAAAAAAAAAAAAACATCGTTTACTTTTATAGAAGTAGGTACTAGCTGCACCCCGCGGTTTCAACCGCATAAGTGTCGATCCCGTAGGAATATCGGGAATAGAAGTATTCTATGTGTTAATCCTGGTTATAAACTATCTGTGTGCCAAATTCATCAAAATTGGTCAAGCCGTTTGAGCGTGAAGAAGTAACAAACATATAAACACGCACACTCACAAACTTTCGCCTTTATAATATTAGTGTGATGATGATACACAGGATACATTTATAACCACTGCGCAAACTCTAACCATGAATTCAGTACATGATTCTGAACCCCCCTGTGTTGAATTATTTTCTTAGTTATAAAAAAAAAATTACCTCTGCCATACATTTTGACCGCGTAGTTGTTGCACTTTTCTATGAAACAGCTGTTCTTATTTTGGATAACCAATGAAAAATTTCTACGCTAGGGGTTCTAGAACCATGTGCTGAATTCATGGTTACAGTTTCTTTATTTTTTGTTTTTTTTAAAAACGTTGCCCCACACTGGGAATTTCTCCTGTATTGTGGGTGCGTTTACAAACATTTAGTCACATACACAAACAGCCAGACCCGGAACAACTACTTGTAGGTCATACGAATATTTGTTCCGTTGTTCGCTGTCTACTTGTAGATCCTTCCGGCGATTCCGATTATTTGGGATTTATTATTGAATCTCGAAACTTCTGTACGTTCCTGCCTTGTGTAGTAAGCTCAGTATATTCAATAAGGTGCAAGGTCGCCGGCGAGACTCGCCGTGGAGAAGTCAAGGCCAGGGGACCTTTACGACTGGCCAGAGCTATGGGGCATAACGGGGAACCGCCGGGATTAAAAAGCTGTAGCTAATGTCATAGGCAACAAGCATTAAACTGGAGTCGAAAGAAAATTAAGTTATATTATGTGAAAAAAAAACCTTGATTTTAGCACTTATTTGATAGTTTTTATTTGTGAAGATTTGTAACTGGCACAGGACTATTTATATTTTAAGTTAATAAGAATATTTGTCTGGAAATTTGTTTTCCATGCGATGAATAAATATATAAAAAATCGCTTACAATTTTGTAACACCAATTTGCAAAATATTACCAAACTTTTAAACCATTCTCGCCTAGGTACCTATAGGAAGTCAGGTACTTACGCTCGTCAAAATGATTGATCAAATATTAAATCGTATTCAAAGGACAAAGACCTCTAGTTTTGTTTGAGTCCGCTCATTCAGTAGTCTGACGTCACCTCTTGTCTAAGTTGCGCGAAACAAATGTTTACTTATTCTAGTATGTCCTACGACAGTCGCTCAGTATCTTGTTTCCTTTTAAAAGAGAAAAATATTGAAAGTAGGCACTAAATATGCTTATATTAATGCGAAAATAAATGTCTATCAAAGAAAAAAAAAAGTTTTTCTCTAGTAATATTCGCTCGAATATTTTGAGGACTTTTAAAAATACTTAACATAGTTATTTTCATGTTCTTCACTTTTTATCAATCTTTTGTAAAGGAAATCAAGCTTACATTTTTCATAATTTCATTCCAGATTTAAAAGAATAGCTTTATTCATATTTCCTTTTTCATTCCGTGATAGACAATGTAGCTGTTCGTTCTAAAAAGTAAAATGAATATCGGATCACTAGCGAGACTCCTGATAAATGTTCTTTATTCATTTTCACTTTATGCAACTCAACTAAAAGGCATGTCTACTTTTTAATTTTATTTTTAAAGATACTATTTGTAAAGGAAAGCTTTCATATTTTATTTTCTATAAAATCCGTTGCCTGCATCCCATTTCTGTGATTGCTTGAGCGTTGAAGAAAGAAAGCAAATAGGTTTATTTGTCACAGAAACACGTGCATACTTCGAAGTAATCACGCATAGGACACAGGCCTCCACTCTGTGAGATGGAGTGAGCCATAAACCACGACGCGGGCACAGTACGAGTTGGCGGAGAATCACGTGAAAGATCTAACGTGAATATTTACCATGTAGCAAATTATCTTCCAGCAAAGTTTCGAGTACTTTCTTTGTACCTCGTCTGTATGCAAGTTCGTTCAAAAGTTCTCCGAAGCATGCATTTGTGAAGATAGTGTGGTGAACTACTTTGCATCAAGCTCCAAGGCGAGGCTCAATTTGCAAGTCACTTTTCCTTTTGCGCGATTTAATTGCTGTTTGTCCTTCTTCAATTTTGAGGTAGAATGCAATTAAGGTGCCTTTTGGTGAATGCATCAATTCCAGACATTAAAATGGCCAGTCTGTCTCCTGTGTAGGTGCTGTTATTTTATTAAATTTAGGAAGAGCTTCTCCGATCTCCAATATATCTTATGATGGTTATAATAATATATTTTAAGAGGCTTACCGTCTGACGTAAATTCTTAATTGTTTGTCTTGGAACAGTGTAAAGAGCAGACCTTTAATATTGCTTTGATGTTCCTTTATTATATTTAAGGACGACAATAGATAAAGGAAAGCCTTTTGTCCATCGACGGGATTTGACCAAGTTACCTTTATATCTTGACAAAAAATATAAAGCTAATAATAAAGCCGAAGTGTTTGTTTGTTTGAACTCGCTATTCTCTGAAACTGCCAGTCGGATTTTAATACATTATTTTTGCATTTGATTGCCCATTTCTAGAGGAAGACTATAGGTTATTTAACATCACGCTAGGACCCTCAGGAGCCAAGCAACAAGTAAAAAAGTCAGAAAGAACGCTAAGCGAAAAGTAACAAGGAAGGTATCCCGACGTGTCACTTCCGATTTTTTTGTGGCTGATATATGTTATTCTCCATCAAATTTTAAGAGACACGTATTTTTTTTTTTTTGCCAACGCGCCTTTTTTGTGGGTTAAATAGCCCCCTAAACATTACCACCTTTCGGGGCAGTTTGAGGGTTTTACATACTTCTAGTTAATATTTTTCCAAAAGACAAAAGATGGATATTAATATATCCATTAGAATATATACGATTATTTTTATTTTTTATTTTTATTATTATTATTATTTTTCCATCCAATTTTTAGGGGGCTATTTCACCCCCAAAAAAGGCGCGTTGGCAAAAAAAAAATACGTGTCTCTTAAAATTTGATGGAGAGTAACATATATCAGCCACAAAAAAATCGGAGGTGACACGTCGGGATACCTTCCTTGTAAGTATAATACGAGTAATAACGCGGGCAGGTGATACAATACATCCGGGTGGTTCGAACGAACAAGAAATTTCACGCGGACGAAGTTTTGAGGTTATTCACTGTTACCTATTTGGACATTTCGGTGAGATGTAGCGATAAAGTTATTTATAGGTTGTGATCACCATTTTTCACAGCAAACAATAGCGTCTATATTCATGAATTCCCCCGGAACAAAAGCAAGAACCAATAGTTTTTACGTTGGTGAGCAGAGGATAGTGACGGACGTCAACCAATGCCCTCTTCGGCAGGTTTCCTTATACGGAGCGTCTGGTCTAGCATGCGCGCTGATTGCATAGAATGGCTTTCAAAGTACTTTTCCTTCACGCTGCAACTACCCCCTACCGTGAGACCTTCGCAGTTTACAACTACTGTATTTAAAGGATAGCTTTAAAGCTTGTTCACGTCGACTGTTTACTACTATTTACTTTTATTGCAATATCAGAAGTCTGCAAATTAAATTTGAAAAGAAAAAAATATTAAATTACACGGCTACCGATAGATACATATCTAATCGAGCTATAAGGTTTAAATTCTGTCTACATATTTCAACAGATAACGTTTAAATATAGTGCAGGCTATTTTATCATAGGTATAATCTGGAATTATACACTCGGACGTTGATACAAGTTGTTTTCTGAATTTTATCTGCACTCTAATTGCATAACACAATACATATAAATCTCAAAATGAATAATTCTGAAGGATATTGCTAATCCATTGCTTCATATGCTCGAATGTTGTTGGACAGTCAAAATGAAAGCTATCGCTACTGATATGTGTTTTACGCAATTACCCCGCTGTTTTTTCTGAACCGGAATATAAGGAAATTACACTAATATGTCCTCAACGTAAAATTAGTGTTGTAAAGATCGTAAATAAATATTGGTAGAAAAAAAGCAAGAATGTGGGATACATTCAATCGAACTTTGCCAATCAGCGGCTGGTAACAAGACAGGGAATCGTTAAGCGCAGCTTCGTTTACACAAGTAAACAGCGAGCTTAGATCGCTGTTTACTATCCATATTACTTTGTGCTAGTTCACTTTCATTCTAGTAATCTACTTTTATAACGTCTTACCATGATTGTTTCTAGATCCCATCGGCAATAGTGATGGATGAATGGATTTAGTTGTTTGACAGGCCTGTTGGTCTAGTGGTCAGTGGCCCTGCCTGCTATGCGCAAGGTCGTGGGTTCGATTCCCGCCTAGTACAAATGTTTGTGTGATGAGCATGATCATTTATTCTTTGTCTGGGTGTAATTTATCTATAATATGTATGTATTTAGAAATATATATGTATGTTTATGAGTTGTCTAGTACTCATAGCACAAGCTCTGCTTAGTTTGGGACTAGATGGCGTTTTGTGAAAGTTGTGGAATAATATTATATTATTATTATTATTATCTATCTTGACTTGGCATAAGCATAGAATAATCAGCGTATAATATTCCCACTGCTGGGACAAAGGTCTTCACCCTTCTCTCGACAAGTGGGAGTGGGCCAAAATTCACAAAGTGGGCCTAGTGCGGGTAGGTAGATGTCAAATGTCTTCGAATTTTTGGTTCTTGAACCTCATCCTCACTATGTTTTTCTGCACCGTTTTTGAGAGCAGTGATTATGAAATTAAACACCAAAGTAATGTGCCTGCCTGAGTTCGAACTCATGACCAACCACTCGTAAGTCGTGGCCGATACCACTGAGCCTTCATCACACTGCTATCTTGACTTAGGTACTCTTAATTCGGTTAATCATAAATAAACCTAACCCCCAGGTATGTGTAGTAGGTAAAAAACTGTCTAAGGCATTACTGTCATGAAGAGCAAAAGTCCCACGTTATTTTCATCAGATGTGTGAAATACAGTTAGTAGAGAGAGAGGGACATAAAATGTAATTATGCTGCTAAATAATTAACGTTAAACTTGATTATGTCATCTTCCCGTCGAGGTCGTATGAAATGCGGGCGTGAAAATTAAATATTGCAACTGTAAAAATAAAGCCCTTTGAATATCCTGCAGCAGAAAGGATTTTAAAATACATGAATTGAAACTTGTCCAATACATAATTTATTATTCCGGTTTTGAATAAGAGAGCGGTATCGAACCTAGCCTAAAATAAATGGAATTACGTCCGAAAGCAATAAAATTTATGAGAAACTAAAATATTTTAGAACATTTTTGAGAACCAATGCAACAATTGCAATCAAAATAATTAACTAACAAAAGCTCTGAAGGTGTTTGAATCCAGTCGAGTGTTAGGCAGTTCAAACGAGGCATAGAGTCCTAGATTGCTTCCCAGCCCGGGGCGCCTGTTCCGCGGTCTCAACCTCTGCTAGGCGCCTTCAGGGAGCTGTGCTCATGCGATGAATCGAAATGTTTCTTTTGATTCGGCGCCAAACAGCTTGTGTAGGCAACCACTTATCGGTATCAAATAGAACGCGAACGATTGTGATTCCGGTTTATTTTACATAAACGACGTATACCGTTTTATATTGGGTTGAAAGTTAATGGTTTCTTACGTATTCGTCGTTTTTATGCTGAACGTCGAATTTAAAGAAAGTACCTCTGCTATTTTACTTCAACATAAACATAACATAGCGTAACATTACGCTTTATTTTCTTGAAGGGTTGGGCAGAGGTAGGTTTACCTATAGTACACTGACATTTCGCCAATGTAATAGGGGGCTCTTTGCCATCAACTGGGCACAATTCCAAACTCCGGGCTGCTACTGATAAATTCCAGATATCATCATCTGCCCAGTCTTTTCCCAACTATGTTGAGGTCGGCTTGCAGTCTAACCGGATGCAGCTGAATACCAGTATTTTACATGGAGCGACTGCCTATCTGACCTCCACAACCCAGTTACTGGGTAATACGATAAATTCCAGATAGAAAAATCCAATAACATTTTTCCCGACCCTGGAATCGAACCCAGGACCTCATGCTCAGCAGTAGTGCTTGTGACCACTGGACCAACGAGACATATAGGCTATTTTACTTTAGTCGTGATGAAAACATCATTCCCTTGCCCCTCTCCCAATATATTTGGGTTCAGCGCAACATGTCTTTTTCTTCCATACGTCTCTATTAGTCTTCATCTTTGTAGTCACCCCCTTTCCAACCATAGTCATTTTTATTTTTTATTTATTTATTAAGGGATAATAAACAACTACAACATGATAAGATTAACAAATTATATGTAGTAATGTTGCAGTTCACTGCATTATACACAGATAAAACATATTTATAACACATTTGCTCGTAAATGGTCTCTTACTGCACCAATTTCAATATCGTAATGTATCTCATTACGCACTAGTGCGTAATTGTAATTTAAAGCGCACGGTTTATCAAGATGCTCCGTCTAAAACGAACAGTACTTTTTTAAATCTTAGCAAAGAGTTTTTATGTCAGAAAAGTGGTGAACATTTTATGAATAAAATTAACTTTGGGAGATAAATATAATAAATAAACATTTAATTCTTTAATTTAATTAATTTTGACAGTTAATTACAACCATTTATCTGTAACAAAAACACAAAAGTATTAATTTACTTTATTAGTAATACTGGCTGTTTTCTGTGCCTTTGCCATAAACAAAAGACGCTGATGCGCGCGCATCGCTAATTTGTGAAAAAGTATAAATTATTATTATAGAAGTAATTAAAGATTTATTCGTTTAAGAAAGTCCGAGTTTTATTTATTTCCTCACAAATGTGTTATAAAACGTCGTATGACATACGTGCGGTTTGATAATTACAGCCTCTGCTTTCTTATAGCCCTCACCTACGGCTCGGGCTAGCAATATCGCCTCAGCTGTAATTTTCAACTTACCGCACTTATATCATAATGTACTATTAGAGACTAGTAGTTGCCACTAGATGGGCATTACTAAAGAATTAAAGAATACCGAAATTTGGAAATAAATAATAAGGTTACTATAAAGCTAGTTATAGCTACAAAACCAAATTAGCTCAGAAATAATTTCATTAACTTAAACATTGCAATAAAGAAATAATAATAATAAGATTACAATTAAGATATTTCTTTTTATAATATTAGATTTTTTTTTTTCGAGCATGCAAATATATCAGTCGGTCGATTCTGTAAAAATCTCACTATGAAATCATAAGTGAAGTGAGCACCTAATTGTGTTAATCCCTAGCGAATGACAGTTTATTCTACGCTCACTTCACCCAAGCTTTCACGGTGAGATGGTTACAGAATCGCACGGCTGTATCAATGAAATTTGAATTATAGGATTCCAACAGTCTATGAATAGCACAGCGTAAGCCAGAGTTCGTACGACAAGAAATTAGCGCGAACAGAGTACGTCATGATGAAATAAGACTATGCAATGCATACTGTAAACACCTATCCAATCTCGTATCTAGCTTCCGACAATTCCCGAACACTAATCTCCTCGCTTCTCCAATCTCCAATGAAATAACTAGAATCTCCACTGCATGTTACAACGTTGGCAATACAAACTAAGCTACTTGTAAAAGGCTAGCCGTAACTTGCAATCTTTAAAGACTATAATTCATCTAAGAATCAGTTTCATTGCTGGTGATTAGGCTAACCGCTAATGTTTGGTTGCAAACGTTTGCGCAATAATCCAGTAATTCCAGTATGTATCTGCAAAATGGTGGTGCGTTCATCGTGTCTTGGATCTTCACCGCGCGCACGCCTACTAGCATCGCTCTAGGGACCTATGATTCAGTACTAAAGGGTACCATTACGGGCTTGGTCTAACATAACAAGCTTTAGCGAGTCGATGGAGGTAGGTTCCTGTAGTACAACAAAAGGAAAACCTGATTATTTTGACGGTCACTGAATTAATTATCTCTGAAGCGAATCAATGTAAAAGAATCTTAATGGTGTTATTGCAATCAATAGTATCTTTTAAATACAAGATGATTAATCATTAAACCAGTTCCGATTTAAAAAGCAAAAGGAATTAGCGAGCCGCGCGGTTGTATTCGGATAGTGCGGTGAAAAAATACTGTCTGCCCGTAACTCATGATTTAATCCAAGGTTTAACTGGCAGACGGCTAGGGAGGGGGTGTCGTACAAAAACTCAGAGAGTACGCCGTTTAATCACCAACTCCATATTTATGAAGCTGTGTAGCAAGATCGGCGGCATTCTTAGAGCCAGCCTGGCCAAGCGACTGACTCTATGGTGCTTGGAAAACTGAGATTACTAGTGACTTTTTATGATATTATATTCAGTATGTGCACGCATGCTTTGTAATTATAAGGACATTTTTATGTTGTTTTCTCGTAAGCAAGTATAAATAACATTTAATTTTGCACATGTTTCTTGTTCTTGAAATAATCCCCTTAGCAAAGTTCAAGATGTTTTCTAATAGTTAAGCACGGCATAATTTAACAGCGATTAAATTACCAATAAACTATAGCAAAGAATCATTAGATCCACTTCATATAATAGTGTAGCTTGAACCAGTTGATGTAATTACGAGAAAAAAAAAATCCGGTCAAACAAGTATGTACCTAATTGTACAAAAAATCAGAGACACTTTATCTAGCGATGGGAACCAATCGATATAAATTAAACTGTGATGGACTCATTAACGGTCGAATTCCGAGCATGTGACGTGACATCCGGACAAACCGATAGTGTTATGTAAAGTCCGTATGTTATCACTACATAGTATGTTATCACTACATAGTATGTTATCACTACATAGTATGTTATCACTACATAGTATGTTATCACTACATAGTATAAAACAAAGTCGCTTCCCTGTCTGTCTGTCCCTATATATGCTTACATCTTTAAAACTGCGCAACGGATTTTGATGCAGTTTTTTTTAATAGATAGAGTGATTCAAGAGGAAGGTTTATATGTATAATACATGCATAATATAGTAGAGAAACACTGGTAATTTTAGAGGTTTCTAATGTAATGTCGTAAATAAACACATTTTTTTGCGCTTACATTGCAAACGCTGGCTGAATCACTACATAGTATAAAACAAAGTCGCTTCCCTGTCTGTCTGTCCCTATATATGCTTAGATCTTTAAAACTCCGCAACAGATTTTGATGCGGGTTTTTTTAATAGATAGAGTGATTCAAGAGGAAGGTTTATATGTATAATACATGCATAATATAGTAGAGAAACACTGGTAATTTTAGAGGTTTCTAATGTAATGTCGTAAATAAACACATTTTTTTGCGCTTACATTGCAAACGCTGGCTGAACCCGTCGAGATAGATCAAAATAATGTGCTACAGTATTGTACACCTTAAAAAGGTCTACAAAAAAGTCCGCGATGGTATATGTCTATCTCTTAGGGATAACCCACAATAACCATTTTTTATCATATACTTTTTACGAGAAATAATGGCTCTAAAATTATCAGTGTTTCTCCATTGCACCCGTGCGAAGCCGGGGCGGGTCGCTAGTACCTTATATGGAAGCACTGGACGAGGACTATAGTGTTGCCTTCAAACCGTGCCCAGAAGTAGCGTGTGTAGTGTTAGTGTGTTACTGTCAATGAACATGATGACTTATTATTATTATCGTCTGACATGTTTTTTGAATTTATTAATTTACAGAGTTATATGTACTAACACTAGTTTGTAAGTTGTTTATGTCCTTACTAACAATATTGGATTGTACTGATCTGACAAATAAATGGTATTATTATTATTATTATAGTTTTGATAGAGAGCAGAATTCATAATTATTTACGAACATCTGACGAAAATGATTCGAAAAATATTTCAAAGCATACCATACTTCTACTTCTTCATACTGTTGTTCCAATCAATTTGGCGTTATATTCGTATATCAACTTACAATAAGTTAGCTTGTTTTGCTATAATTTTCTTGTCATACACACAAATCAAAATAACGTTTTCACGTTAGAATAAATTGAAAAAAAAAATGAAAAAAACTAACTAAGGTTTTAACGAAGCCAAGATGTTTCGCTATCGAATAACTATCTTATAAATAAATGAATATCGGTTTATAATACATTAGAGGCTATCGTTCTCAACGTCGCTTCGTTTCAAACAAATGTCAACGATTAAGCCTATTAGCCATGTAATCTGTGATTAAGGCCCAATACGTGGGTGGCCGGGATTCCTGGACGAACCAGCATGCTTTATTTATGTGAATACTATTATCATAGAGTTATTTGGTGTTTTGATCACGTATCGTATCACGTGTCGATAATTGTGTAATTTAGTTATATCATAAGATTATCGTGATTATAGTAATGGGTAAATGGTGAAAGTTTTGTGTCGTGTCGCCTTTCCATGTTTTGGTCACTTTTGGTTTCATATTGTTGACTTCTAGATGGACTTTTTAGGGGCTTGTGGCTAAATGATAACAGCTACGTTTGCCGCGGTTTTTTCGTGGATGAGTGACCATCCAATACATACAGAGACCCTTCCGTGCTTGGGAAAGCACGTAAAGCCGGGTCGCGGCTGTCATTCATAGACATTTTGACAGTCATTATGAGTAGTCAGAAGCCTAAAAGTCTGACAACTAGTCTTACTAAGGGATATCGCATTGCACGGGGTTGTGGAGGTCCTATAGGCAGTTTCCCCATCTCAAATACTGGTACTCAGCTGCATCCGGTTAGCTGGAAGCCGACCCCAACATAGTTGGGAAAGACTAGGCAGATGATAATGACTGTTCACTACTTTGACTTGAACTTAAACTTGCAAGATATTTGTGAAGGCTAGATTGTGGGAGGTAGATCAAGGTTTCTTCCGACTCGCATGAGTGAAGGGCAATGACACTTATATGTAGGCGGATAAAGTGATTAATACGATGGCATAAGATCGGATGAAAGTAAAGTTGACCTTTTATCACTATGTGACGTGTCACACTAACTTCACTAAATTCACGATAACCAACACTATTTATTACCTTTAGAATTCAGCCAAATGAAGTAAATACAATTGTACGTCTTATTGAATTTCCCAATATTATGTCTACGGAAGCAATATTTGTCTAGTTAATTAACCGCTACCCTTACGCTAAAATACTCTAAATAACGTTGTATACGGCCTTCAAATATTGAACAATGATCACGAAGCGCGTTCAGCAATCCGCATAAAGGAACATTTGCCCCGACTCCCGACCTTTGCTTCCTGGCTCCCGGGCTAGTTTACAACTGTATCCTTATGGAGAATGAAGGGTACGCGTGTATACTAAGCTTTATTAATTGGGTAATATAATATTACAGGGGAAATGTGTAAGTTTTATTGGTGTTTGTGTAAGTTTTCATAGTCGTATAATTATGTATGATCGATGGTGTTGTATCTTAGTAATTTATTTTTATTTTTATGTTTTTTATTTTTATTAATTGGGATATTACATTATTAAAACCTAATCTTAATTACATAGCGTTACCGTGATAATCAGCTGAGTACAGTTAAAAACAAATGAAGATTCTTTAAACTAACCAAATATTCAAGCGATTCGAACAAAGATCTCGAATACGAGTATAACGCCTCAGGGCGAAGTTAACAGTTATTCTAAATTCAAGTAGGTCAGTTAGCCAAGACGTAACATTTACACTCATACCCGCATAGGCTCATTAATTCACGTCTGGGGATTTTAGATACAACGTTACGACCGCAAATAAACCAACAACGGCCATTTTAATAAAAACCTGCGTCACTTGTAACTTCTAATGTAGACGCCAGCACATCAAGCTACCCGAAACTCTCAAAATTTCCCAATCAATTTTGAACCTTATACGTTAGCGATACAGTTGAAAATCTATTAAAGAAATTTGACAGATTGTAGTAGCTTGATGTGCTGGCATCTGTACCTGACCACCTTAGCATAATCAGCCTATTATGTTCTCACTGCTGGGACAAAGGCCTCTACTCTGTGAGAGGGAGTGGGCCTAAGTAGTGTGTAGAGGTCGCGTGTGTCTCTACTATACATATATTAGAGACACATGTCGCCAGTTATACAACGTGTAACGTTAAATGCGCAAAACCTCAGACACCCCAACTGATTTTTAATTCAATTGACCTATTTCAGAGAGAAAATAAGTCATTAAATAAAATGTAATGGTTTTATGTGCTTTTTTAGGTTTACTGGCCATTCTGATCGTTTCTTTCGTCTGCGACGACGCTTTACCGAGGGAGGAGTCGTCACCGGGCCGCTGCGCCGCGCTGACATTGGCTTGCTTGACCTATTAATAAATAGACACGGCAATGTTTTTAATGATGATTTTTTGAAAAATGTGACCTATATTAAAAAGTGGTTCAATTAATTCTGCTCGTTATTCTGATCAAACTATTTTCAGGTTTTGCGCATTTAACGTTACACGTTGTATAAAGTCCCACGTAATAGGGGGGCGAACCTAATACCAGGCCACAAATACAGATGTATGAACGAGAGGGGCTTCTGGCTAAGTAATGACAGCCGCACGGGTCGATCGATCAGGTTAAGCTACGCTTGCCGCGGTTGGCCTGTGGACCATCTTTACCGAGACCCCTCCGTGCCGCGGGGAGCACGTTAAGCTGTTGGTCCCGGCTGTCATTCGTGGATCTTTGAAAGTCGTTACGGGTCGTCAGTAGCCCGAAAGTTTGACAACCAGTCTTACCAAGGGGTATCGTATTGCCCAGTAACTAGGTTGTGGAGATCAGGTAGGCAGTCGCTTCATGTAAAATACTGGTATTCAGCTGCATCCGTTTAAACTGGAAGTCGACCCCAACATAGTTGGGAAAAGGCTAGGCAGATGATGAAATCCAGATGTATGAACGTAAACGATGGTAGCCGATGGCGTTCTGTAGTTTGTGCCTACCCCCTCATGGGCGGACGCCGTAAGCTTATGTATGTGTGTAAATACAAACTCTTAGCTGCTCCTGAGAAGAAAATCCCAATAACTCTTTCGACCTTTGGATCGGAGTGAAATTTAAATGGGACCATTTCGGAATAAACCTAAACCTAATCCTAAACAAAAGAATTTTGGAAATCCGTCCATATATGACGGAGTTATGCCCGAAAATACATTTTAAAAAAAACATCCGAATTGATAACCTCCTCCTTTTTGAAGTCGGTTAAAAATATGATTTGCGACCGTACCAAATATGACTTTACAGAATTAAAATCATTAGGGTCAGTAATACAACTCCTTAACTTAAAATTGGCCTCACATGTCATGATTTCAAGAAATACTCATTCAATAGCGTAATATGAACTTACAGAGTTGTATTGATGATTTTAATGATTATAATTCTATAAATACATATTTTTTACGGTCGCCAATCATACTTAGATCAACATTCAATCTGATATTCACTTTCAAATTGCAAAAAACGGAAGAAAATTGGAATTTCGTGGGCAACGCTGACGCTATTGCCTACATATACAGCATGCTTTTTTTACCGTCTCCAAATTTTTACAGTGTGTTCCACCTATGAATATGAATAACTTTCACAATGGAACCAACTCTGAGATCACGAAAAAAAAAATAGCTGTTTCATACATTTTGGTCAAGTAGGTATTGAACTTTTGTATTAAACAGCTATTTTATTTTAATAAATTTTATTTTATAACTTTTCTATTCATTAGTAGAACATCCTGTAAAAATTTGGAGCCTGAAAAAAAAAATCATCCAGTATATGACTTCAGCCCTCTAGACTAATAAGACGAATAGACGAAGAGTAAGAAAAGAAAATTTAAACTTCACAACAACACCTTTCAGCGGTCCCTAACGGTCCGTTGCTTCTTCACAAACAACGTTTTACATAGAGTTGCTAACTACATAAAAAATGCAAAAAGTCTCTGTGTGTAAATACAGGTTGTGTTCTTCCATTTTTGTTGGGGACCGTTTACACTTTCCGTTTCGTCATGTCATCGTTGTAGGTTACAACACGGGGATATTTTCGCAGTTGTCTATTCTCAGAAAAAAAAAAATAGTTTTACTAGAATAATATTTTCGTAACTAAAAATGATTTATTTTAAATTGTATTTCAGGTTTTCAGTAATGTAGTTTGTGTGGATTCATATAGCTGATTGTTGCCACACTTTGCATTCTAACAGTTTTCAGGTTTTCTGTAAGATTATTTTTATTAAATATATTTTTTTTAATAATATTCCACAACTTTCACACAACGCCATCTAGTCCAAAACTAAGCAGAGCTTGTGCTATGAGTACTAGACAATTGATAAATATACATATATATTTCTAAATACATACATAATATTATAAATAAATTACACCCAGACAAAGAACAAATGATCGTGCTCATCAAACAAATATTTGTACTGGGTGGGAATCGAACCCACGACCTTGCATATAGTAGTCAGGGCCACTGACCACTAGACCAACAGGCCTGCCAAATTCTATAAAGACTCGCAGCGTAATAGCTGATTCTTTGTAGATAGACTAAAAAGAGTAAGTACCTAACTAATGGCTACGTCTCTCTATACTTTGCAACTTTGAAACAGGACGCAACCGCACAAGTTTTCCTAATTGGAGGAAAGTGCTCTCCGTTATTAAATTCCGTAGTAACAACCTCAAAGAATTCCTGAGAAATGTTGTACTAAGGGCCTGCTTCTATCGTAATAGAATTAAATAATCAATTGTTAATCTTTAATGGAACTATGAAAGAAAGTAAGAAATTGGTCCGTGGATGGGTGACCATCTTCACATACCCTCCCCCCCCCCTCGTGCCTCCGAAAGCACGTTAAGCTGTTGGTCCCGGCTGTCATTCGTGGATCTTTGACAGTCGTTACAGGTCATCAGTAGCCCGAAAGTCTGACAACCAGTCTAACCAAGGGGTATCGTATTACCCAGTAACTGGGTTGTGGAGGTCAGATAGGCAGTCGCTCCATGTAAAATACTGCTATTCAGCTGCATCCGGTTAGACTGGAAGCCAACCCCAACTCAGTTGGGAAAAGGCTAGGCAGATGATGATGAAATAAAAAATATGATCCAATTTCTTACTTTCTGTAAGAAATTGGATCATATTTTTTATTCAATGCACAAATCAACTCAGCCTATCGCAGTCCACTGCTGGACATAGGCCTCTCCCAGACTGCGCCACAACACCCTGTCCTCCGCCTTCCGCATCCAGTCTGTCCCAGCCACCTTCTTAAGGTCGTCAGGCCAGGGTGTAAGTCATTGTAAACAAATACATTTATCACTTGGAGCATTCGCCTGTAATGTAACGATACAGAGTCGAGCATTACATTAGTGAGGGAGGAGAACCGAGCATTACAGTGCGCACTCTGTAATGTTACAGATGCTACACTACAGGCGTACATGTTACATTACAGGCAAATGCTCGTCAGTCAGGGAGGCAGTATTGTTAAGTAATGCTCAAAATCGAATCTGAAATGTTACATTACAGGCGAACGCTCCAGGTGAGAGAGCAGCTTTACCTTCTAACTAACGTTCTCGCAACTCTTCTTCAAATCAAATAAAAAATAAATACTTAGCGTAGTTATGAAACTAGTATGTACTGTATAATACAGTGTAGTTCGTCTACTATGTACACGTTCTCTAACAATAAGTCTTTGTCAAACACATGAGTACCGCGGCCTAGCGGTGTACGACCCGAGCGCATTATTCTTGTCTAACTGTGGGATACGAATGGCATTTGAGGTGCTAATTGGAAAATATTACTTTGTTGTGTACTCGATAGGTATCCTCTTTTTCGCTTTATGTCGCAAATAGGGCTACACTTGACTGGTTTTACTTTACCTCGAACTAAGAAATCGTGCACAATATACAATGTGAAGATCACAATACGACAATAAATGAAAACACTCGTAATACTAGTGCATTTTCAACCTAACGAATGAATGTTATCATGTGTTTAAAAAAAAAAAAAAACGAAATAGTACTTAGTTTTGGGCCGGTTTTGCCGATAAACCGATAGAACATTACAGAACTGGATATAATATTTGATTTAATTTTTGTATGCAGACTATGAACTTTATTCGATATACGAAGTTTAATGTAGTCTCCACATTATATATTTTCTGCACAAATGTACCATACCTCTATACAATGTGTGTTAACGTATTGCCTTAAAGCCGAATTAATTCCTCTCCTAGGCACACTGCATTTACCCGGTGCAGTAATTTGCAGGCGTAATTACGAGCACGAGAGAGTACTGTTTCCAATTAACAGGCCAAAGTGAGACAAAAAGAAATAATTTTGAACCTGTCTCACTTTGGCGAGACAGGTTCAAAATTATTTCTCAAAATATATTTTATACTTGAAAAGATTCATGCATTTTCTGCCTCAAATACTTATTTATACGGACACTTATGGACGCAAGTGGAGATGCGACGAGACGAAATCTTGGTTTCTTGGCGATGTCCCCGCTAGCCTCACCTCGTTCGCTCCGACAAACACGAGACTCGTTGAAAAATTCATGTGATTAAAAACGGAAATTTTTAAAAGGTAAATTGGAGTCGTCTTTCGTAAAGGTGAAGAATGTTTTGAATTTTTGCTCTGTAAAGCCAAAACAGGAATGTAATTTTGAATAATATAACCAATTAACAACCTTAATCCTGAAAGAAGTCGATGTATGTTGTGTGTGTGATATGTGTGATGTGTGTATGTGTGTGTGTGTGTGTGTGTTGTTGGATGTGGCGTGTTATTGAAATATTTGACACAACGATGCGAATGCGGATAGTATACACTTTAAAATACGATTCGAATAACTTGATTTAATTTCAGATTTCATAATTGAAATACTAGGACGTATCTTATCTCTACTGCAAGCATAAGATTATTTTAATGACTTAAAAACCCACAGAAAAATTGCCGTCTTCAAACACTCCTAACCCAAAAGCTTAAGTAATAATCGAGCAGAAATTTTCGCCGTTGAACTAATTGGCTGCATCGTGACAGGCACATGACGAATGGCATCGAATAGGTAATTACCGTCAATATTGACACGCCACTTACACGACCCATTAAAATGGTAATAACTTGTTTATGTTTCGTAAAGCTAATGGCTATGAGTTTACATGTCTGGGCAAGGAATTATGGGGTCTACGTAAAGCTTATGGACACGACGTGTGTTATAATTAAAAGACCCTTCACGGGTGCCGCCTGTCGATGTCGCAAATCTGAGTTATTACTAGTCTTGCCGTCTAGCTAGAGCTTTGGCTGGTTATATTTCCAATTTCCATCAAGGCTAAAGCTATTCTAGTATTGGTCCGTGGTCGTGCCACATATAAATATGGTTACCTTATAAGAGACGAAAATACATACACATACACCCACACTAGAAACACACACACACACACACACAAACACAAATAGACACTGCAAAATAGCACAAATAAATAGTAGTAATGGGGTGACTAAGGGTTTGCCAATCTTTGACTAGCTATAGTGACTAAATTTTTGTTTTTTTTTATTTATTTTTTTTATGAAGACTGGGAACGTCATTACATATACGCAGTTTAATTTATTTTCGTATTGTCGTCTCCGCTTTGTATAGTGCCAATTTAGGTTGATGCTTAGGAACACTGTCTTCCAAAACATGTCGCCTTTGTCGGTAAATAGACCGTGGACAAGTAACGCATCGTCGTTCTTCTATGGGATTTAGCAAAAGTAGCACGAACGATTACAAAATGAAGTACTGAATGTAAGCTTTCAAATGAAATGTGTTTCGACTCTGTTGTTTGAACGTCCATTATTACCAATACCTATTCTTTAATTGTAAACAAAAGTTAAATACTAATCCAATTTGTAATCATAACATTCATCATGTAATTAAACTTAAATCACCTTCAGCCATATACAAGGATATATTTCCAACACATGAACATCGGGAAGTTATTCCTTCTTTGCAAGTTTGATACGTAATATTGTTATCAAAACTTTAGTTTAGGATCAGTTTTGTATCGCCAAACTTTTAAGTGAGGGGTGTTACTCTGAACATTGACTCTCCGTCTACTCCGTGTCAATTTCTATCGAACAAGCTATCTTGTTCACAACATAAGAATGGCTATAATTAATAAACACCGCAAGGAAATATGACTTTACTTGCTTCTAAGTACAGCGCTCTACTAGTTCATAATCGAAGTTATTATAGCGCAATCGAATGTATTGAGATTTGCCGACATTGGAATGGAGAATTGGATTAAATCTAATCCAATCAATATTGTGGAGCCAGGGGAAACTAAATCACTGCCACAGATAGTGTAGGAACCTACACTACTATGATAAATTGTGCGTCACGTCCAGTAACATTGATAGATGAGCGAGTTATGACACTATTCCGCCCCATAATAGTCTAGCTTTGACAGAGGCTAAAAAGAGAACAATAGTGGTTCACGTAACAGAAAGGCATCGGTCACGGCGTGAATCGTGACCAGGTGTCTCGCTAAAAGCGGTAGCCGCTTTTTAATTGACGGCGAAAGTTTTGAAAGCGGTTCCCATCGTCAGTTGCATAAACTATACCCGTTTTATACGACGCGCCAGTTCGGGAAGCCCGCCGATACATCGTTGACCCCCGAATTGTTACGTTACTATAACTCAACGCAAAGAATCGTACAATGTTTCCGCTTAGTGATGTAATGTTTCTGGGATCGGACGGATTTACGATTTACTTAACGGTTATAAAATTGCTACAGGTGGTTTCTTTGATGGAGTTTATACTTTAGTCTCCGGCAATAGAGTTAGAATTTCATTGGTGGATATAGAGTCCGTTAATATGATATAATTTGCGTGGTCACACGTAACCGGGCGTTATTTTTGCAGCGAGACTAACCATGAAGCGGTGGAATTAGTATCTGTAAAAGCTCGCAGAGGACGTGAGACGAATAAAGTGCGTTTATGGTCCCATCGGTGTAATCAGTCAGCGCTTCATAAATACTGGTCGTATGCCATTAAGAGAGGCACTTATAGACCGGTTATAGGAAACAGGAGGTGAGATAAAGTAGTCATTTACTTAACTATTATGTCGCTAATTGCCTATTTAAAGTGCTGATGTTAACGTGGTAAAGTGTTGTTGTGACTATTCACTGAAATTAACATCAGCACTTTAAACCTATTATAATATCAGAACCTATGTTCTGATATTATAATAGGTTTCCAAATAATTCATGAACCTTTGGAAACCTTAGAACCCGTGGGAAATATTCAGAGGTTTACTCAGTAAATTCTACCATATTCTATCTTACGCAAGCATAATTTTATATTGTTACGATTGTTTGCAGACCCAAATTATTTACTTCATACATTTTACCTACATAGCCATTATTCTCATAAAATATCGCTTTAGAAATGGCAAAGTTATTTATCGGGACATCGTATTTGGCGATTGTTTAACCAAATATCAGCTAATCTCAGTTTTGATGCGTCTGATTTATAACTCTGTGGATGCCCTAAAATTATCCTTATTTTATAATGAATAGAGTTGGAATCAAATTGCAGCGTCAGGTACAATCGTGGATGATCAGACCATATTCTGTATAGAATGTACAGTGATGGCATTATGCCTGCTGTGCCAATAAGCGAGACAATATGATATGACATTTGTGTAGGTTTTGCACAATTGCACGTGTCGCTCTAGACATGGCTATATTTCAGTGTTGCCAGCGTACACTGTGATAGTGTGTTTGGTTTTGTTCAAACACTGTTATTCTCATCTGTCTGGTTTGGCAGTTGCGTAATCCGTTACGATTTGTAATTTTGGCAGTAACTTTGTAATAAGAGTTTCAGGTTGCAAACACGTCTGTGACGTGTGGTTTCGTTCATGTATATGTTCCGAACTGATTTCCTAATACATGTCCTTTATTAGCCTTGAAATAAAACCTCTGCATGGTCGCTTTTGATTAATCAGTAATTTTCACCTTTCGATTCGAAACAAAGACGATTTTGTACCTAATTCTTGTCTCAATTATATTTTGAGAATATAATTATTCACTTAGAATCATAGATGTGTTGACCAACAGGTCAACTTGGTTGTTACAGCCTTGCTTCCGAATTACTTAAGTACCTACATACCTACATAGGCACCTACCTCATTCAGCAATCCATTCTGACTTCCCCTGTTGGCTTGGCTGGCTTAGCGGATGGCGCAACTAATCTGTCTATTCCGTTATCTGTCTGAGAGTCCCGTGAGAGAATCGGGTTATTGTGGTATTTGTAGGCAATTGAATAGCCATCTGGTACATTCTATGTATTGCAGAAGTCTTCATTACAACAGTGACACTTAGGTTTAACATCTAGTGGTAAGTGGCCTTTTGTTTCTCGATCGGATCGTTGTGGGCTATGGTGATTATTGATTCGACTTTTTATTTCATGGACATTGATAACATATCCTAGAGGTGATAGATAAGAGGTATATTGTATGCTAAGCTTGTCACTTTGGGCCAAATAATAATAATAATATATTTATTCAAAAATTGTAAGGCAAGAAAATTAGTACAGTTTTGCTTAAATAAAAATTGTATTGCTAAGACTTACGTGCCTGAACTAGGTAATCCTGTGTTTCAGGCGAGAAGAGCTAAACTAGTCTTTTAAAATTAATAAATAAACGAAATATCACGCCTTAGAAGAGAGCAATAGTGGTCCAGTGGTAACGGCCCCGACTTACGACTTGTAGGTCGTGGTTTCGAACCCAGGCAGGCGCTTTACTTAGTGTAAACTATAATTATTGCCATCACCACTGCTCTCGAGACGATGAAGGAAAACATCGTAAGGAAACATGTGTCCTAGAATCAAAAATTCGAAGACGTGTGACATCTACCTAGGTGGCTGATCATTTATTACGTAAGACGATTTGAGGATTTTTTCTTTGCAATTATGGTAGATACAGTATCTACCATTATTGCAAGGAAAAAAAATTCAAAATAACTTTTTGCTTACTTTTGAGATCTTACGTAAGAACAATCTAGACCCCTCCCACTCCCACGTAAGAAAAAAATAAGACTAGTTTGAACGCCCTCCCCCTCAAATCGTCTTACGTAATAACTGAACAGACCCCTACCCGCACTGGGATCTCATGTAGCGTTGAAAATGCCGAAAATAACAATTTGTATTTTTCACGAAAAAAAAAAAACAAATTGTGTTTTTTTCCGTTTTTTTCGCATGTTACATAGAAAAATTAACGGAAGGTATCCTTTGGAAAGAAACAGGATTCTTTAGAATGTTTCGCTTGATGTTTTGAAAAGTTGAAAAAAACAAGTTTTATTGAAATTGAAACATATTTTAATAGGTGAAATAGACAGATGCACAACAGTGGGGGCGGGCGCGCTTAGCTCGCCGATATATTTTTGCATTCTACCCTCCATTTTATTAGTACGTATTATAATGGAAAGAGATAAAGCATAAAATAATTTAAGTTAAATTATATAGTAAGAACGGATTTGAATTAAAAAAAAAATGAAAGTTTCCCGTTTCTTTCATATTTTTCGGTTTTTCGGTTTTATTGAAAAAAAAAACATGAAATATATTGACAAATTTTCTTGAAACTTTCGAAGGAAACATTGAAAAAAAAACAACGGAATTGGAAAGAAACGGGAATTTTTCCTGCTTTTTTCAACGCTAATCGCATGGTAGATTATAGCCCGCTCTCTCGTGAAGAGGAATTGTGTATAATTACAGGCCTGTTGGTCTAGTGGTCAGTGGCCCTGACTGCTATGCTCAAGGTCGTGGGTTCGATTCCCACCTAGGACAAATGTTTGTGTGATGAGCACGATCATTTGTTCTTTGTCTGGGTGTCATTTATCTATAATATGTATGTATTTAGAAATATATATGTATGTTTATCAGTTGTCTAGTACTCATAGCACAAGCTCTGCTTAGTTTGGGACTAGATGGCGTTGTGTGAAAGTTGTCGAATATTATTATTATTATTATTATTACAGGCTGATTATGCTGTACAATAAAACTTTTACCTAATTAGGCGCTCCCGTGATGGGAAACGCCCACACATTTATATTTTAATTAATGATTAGTAGGTTTATTTACGGAGGGACTTGTGGCTAAGTAATAACAGCCGCACGGGTCGATCGATCAGGTTAAGCTACGCTTGCCGCGGTTGGTCCGTGGATGGGTGACCATCTTTACATACCGAGACCCCTCCGTGCCTCGGAAAGCACTTTAAGTCGTTGGTCCCGGTTGTCATTCGTGGATCTTTGACAGTCGTTACGGGTCGTCAGTAGCCCGAAAGTCTGACAACTACTCTTACCTAGGGGTACCGTATTACCCAGTAACTGGGTTGTGGAGGTCAGACAGGCAGTCGCTCCACGTAAAATACTGGTATTCAGCTGCATCCGGTTAGACTGGAAGCCGACCCCAGCATAGTTGGGAAAAGGCTAGGCAGATGATGATGAGGTTTATTTATCACTGGGAAATAATTACAGAGCCACCAAATACAGTTTTATTACAGCTCATAATCACTACATTGCCGAACACTAATTTGCATGTTAAAATTGAAACGAACAAAATCATGGAGTCGTATGAGATCTGTTTTCAATTAATTAAATTAATAATTAACTAACTATACAGTATGGAAACTACATACATATATGCAATAAATTATGCCACATACTTGTTATCGCCTTTTCTGACGATATACAAAAAATGAACGAAATCGGTCGCGAAAAAAATCAGCTGTTTCCTTACATTTTGACGAGTTATGTGAACAAAAATGTTCGCAACAAATGTAACAGCAATATAAATATAATATAAGATACACAAATATATCTATATATATGGATTACGAACTATTATACAAGCTTTAATTACATTAACTACGCCAGAAACTATTACGTATTCTGAAATAGCGTAGTGTCCTAAAAGCGCGCACCTATCTAGGTAATTACCTGCCAGCAATATAATACGCCAGCCTGGTTTTATCTGTCAAAGGATTAACATTTATATGGGCGGCCTAATGGCGAGTCGTTGACTCGTATGCAGGTGCTCAATAATTACTGAGTCAGTAATTAGGGTATTGCCAAGCTTTTCCTGGTACCTACCTACTTGCAATGCAACATAATACTTACAGTTTAATTAGTGCCTTTGAAAGTTTGAAGATTATTAATTTAACTAGCTTCTGCCCGCGACTACCGCTTGCAATTTATTGTTTTGGCATAAAGTAGGTATAGTCTATGAAACCCGGCGATACTGTAGCTTCCCATTAGTGAATGAATTTTCGGAATCGGATCAGTAATTTCAAAGATAACCAGAGGGTTCACACAAAAAAAAAAAAAGATAAAAAAAGATTTCAAATTTGTGGTTTTGTACGTAGAGACGTACAAACCCACAAATTTGAAATCTTTTTAGTATTAAGTATTAAGTATATAAAATCAATAAATATAGTAATTTATAGCAATTTCTATGATCATATTTTTAAGATAGGTATCTATCCACATTTTAATCCCAACCAATTATAAAGTTAGTGAGCGCTTCTTTTCACAACAGACTTTTTTAAGACTTGCAACAAAACTGAAGTGAACTCTAGTTTTCCTCATCTTTTCTTACAAACCGTTCGCCTCAAAAGCTCAGAACTAAAAAAAACTACGTCACTTGAGGTAATATTAAATTAAAAAACAGTAAATAAAGTCCTCGAGACCGTATTTCGGCCACGGCGGGCAATCTCAACGGAGACTAGCCTTCAGCGCGGGAGATATTGCAGTGCACAAGTGTGCGCGCAGACACAGGTGCACTTCCTCTTCCCTCACTCTCATAGTCCGATGGGACGGTAATCCGACACTACCGGAGAGAGATCAGGCGCAGAGCCAACGGCTTAACGTGCTTTCCGATGTACGGTGCGGTATCACACTGCCATCTTCCAAAATCCGGGCGGTTACTAAGAAATTCCTAATGGAAAAACTCAATAACACTTTGCCCGACCCAGGAATCGAACCCGAGACCCCACGCTCAGCAGTCGCACTTGCGACCACAAGACCAACGGGGCAGTTTAACGGGGCAGTAAAAAGCAGTACACTCAATGTAAACCCTGTTATAATTTGTTAGTATACAAGAGGGTTGATTGAGTCTGTGTATGACGCAATCAATGTCGCTTCAGGGGCGATGAATCGAAACAAATTAACCTCCGCTTGTTGGCGACATTAACTTTAATTTGCACAAAACTCATTTACAGGGTTTTATGGTTCATAGTATTACTTCTATATACATATAATAAAATAAATTGAATTACCACGATCTATTATTACCTAACTATAAAGGCTTGTAAGAATCATCTAGTTGAATGGCATTCCTCAGTTGCTTTTTAAATAAAGACCTCCAGACCGTATTTCAGCCACGGCGGCCAATCTCAACGGAGACTAGCCTTCGGCTCGGGAGATATTATAGTGCACAAGTGTGTGCGCAGACAAAGGTGCACTTCCTCTTCCCTCACTCTCATAGTACAATGGGACGGCAATCCGACACTACCGGAGAGAGATCAGGCGCAGGACCAACGGCTTATATAACGTGCTTTCCGAGGCATATACTAAGAAATTCCTAATGGAAAAACCCAATAACACGGTTATAACTTAGATTATAAAGCAACAGAGGAATTACTAACTCATCTAAAATAGTCCTTCGGCTGATTTCCCAAACATAACAGATCAGGTTTTTTTCACTTACATTTCTCTATCGCATTTACTAAATAACTGATCATGTTTACATATCGTTCCTAGTGCAAACACCAGTCTCTCACAAACTAGTGTCACATAGTCTTTAAACTTGTATAAATTAATATAATGCCATTGATTGTGAAGAAATTATTTGAATTGGAATTTAGTAGGTACAAAGTTCCTTCGTGGAACATGAAACGGAAAACCTGAATTTCTAAGAGTCAATGTAATTGGAAAATGATTTCAATCTACTCCTTTGCCGATATATGTCTTTTGATTAGTTGTTACTTTGTTGGTTTCAATATTATACAGCTAATGTAAGATCTAATAATTAGGGACTTGAGGTTGATGCGAGGTTGAACTTCGTAGACTAGTCTATGTACCTATTGACGTATTTATTTCAACAGTTAATAGAATTTGAGAATAGGAACAACTGAATAATAACCTGTGGCGCGTGGCCAGGCAAGCCAAACTCAAGATAATTAGGGGAAATCTACCCTGAAAGTGTTTACGAAAGTAATCTGGATGTAATATTTTTCATGATTACGTTATGAGTACATTCGTATCTCCGAGGCGGAGTGAGCCGGCGGCGGCGAGAATTTTGATATTTAATTATTTAAATGCCAACCTAGTTGTCATCATCTGCCTGCCTTTTCCCAACTATGTTGGGGTCGGCTTCCAGTCTAACTTGGATGCAGCTGAATACCAGTATTTTACATGCAGCGACTGCCTATCTGACCTCCACAACACAGTTACTGGATAATACGATACCCCTAGGTAAGACTGGTTGTGGTTGTCAGACTTTCGGGCTCCTGACTACGAAACGACTGTCAAAGAATCACAAATGATAGCCGGGACCAACGGCTTAACGTGCTTTCCGAGGCACGGAGCGGTCTCGTATGTAAAGATGGATCACCCATCCACAGACCAACCGCGGCAAGCGTAGCTTAACCTGATCATCGATCGACCTGAGCGGCTGTTATTATTTATCCACGGGCCCCTCTAATAATAATAATAATTTAATATTAAGCTGTATCTTTTTCAGGGAAAGTGCTATATTTTTAAGCAGGCTGAATTGAAATGAATCTCTTAAACAAAACACTTGTAACTACGATTTTTTTATAATGATGAGAACAATGAAAGTAAAGCCGGGCTCGTTTATCTTTATTATATATTCCAATTTTCATGAAGAAAAAACACCTTTGAACAACTTAAACGTAAATGTAATGTTACAATCAGAGCTAATAGGTAAGGTCATCATAGACATGGTGATCATGTCTTAAGATGAGCTTACCTATTAGAAATTTTAGCCACCCAATCCTAGAGAAATAATTTTAAACATGTTTTACTTACTATCTTTAAAGTAACCGGTTTTGTTAAAAAACATACACGCTCTAAACACCACATTAATGATAATTACATCCTTAATTAACGAGATTTACATTAATTATACTGAGCCAATATTTAATTAACACATCCTTAGTGCTTAGAGTGGTTTATAAAGATCATCTCGTTTGTAAAGTAGCTGTAGGCGAAGTCGTGAAACATCCGACTCACGTGACTGCGAAAACAGTTAGGTATTTCTCTTTGAAAAGACAAGATTTTTATTGGGTACAGCAGACACATAACTGACTTATCAACGTCTTCAGCGATTTGTTTGAGTACTATAGTAATTACCCGCCCTCATGGAAATAAGCGTGGCTGTTATGTAACGCCAACAGATATACCGAAAGCCATAATTTAATGTAGTTAATTATTAATTCTAGTTACCGCGAGCTTATTACGTCCATAGTTTATCACGAACCACCCGACCTCCCGGCACTCATTGTTCTACCAAATTGTATTACACTAATTTGCGCGCTCCGTGCCTTATTGTAGCTCTCGTGAATTAATTAATGTACGATTTTTGACGTTTCAATTAAACGTTGTACGGGAGAATTCGTATAAAATGCATCAACAGTTTTCACGATCACGCTTTCTGCCTCCGTGTCTGCTTTTTTGTTTTTCAAGTATGCAATTCATGGTTTGATGTATTTTAATTGGAGGAAAATATGTCTGAGTCAGGGAAAATGGAAAAGAAAAACGAGTGTGTACTCATGTCGCGCAAGACGCGGTACTTTTCTGTGCAAGTGTGTCAATGGGGTGCTAGCTAGCTCTGGTTAGCAAACAAGCTTTAAAGGGGGATAAAGTTCTTTGACGATAATTTAATCCTATACTATCCTCAAGATGTCTAAGATTATATCAGAGTTCATTTTACGAAAGAAATATAGTATTTTTTTCGTAAGAAAATGTTACTTCCCTTATTATATTTAGCTAAGAGATTTAATACCGAACAACTGTTGATAGGATCAAACTATTTCGCACTACGATGTTATCAGTAACTTATTCGAGAATATTATATTTACCCAATGTACTTTTACATAAAAAAAATATAATTTTACATAACATATTCGAAAACATGTATAATTTACGTTACTCTCTCGAAGTCTTATGAAAGCAAGTTTTAGACAGCGAAAGTAGGTTTTATTACTATGAAACCTACTTTATACAAATTGATATTTATATCAATTTGTATAAAGTAGGTAATTTGTGTAAAGTAGGTATCTCCTTTATTTAATAAAATCCACACGTTATTATTTTGCTTCCATAGTAATTTGTGCCAAAATTGTAGATATAAATGAGTATAGTTATATGAGTACGCCTACAACTGTATATAGGTACGCATCATCGTCGGTTTTATATGAAATACGTTTTTAATATTTTTATCATACATGTATATTAATTCAGCTCTTCGCTGTATTAATTTTCAACAACTTTAAATTATGTTTAAAACCACGAAAGTGCGGTTATTAATTGTGTGATGAAATATTGACATGTTGATTGTAAGTAGTGGTTTATGTAAACTGAAAACCAACGAATAAGGCACACCTTATTCGTTGGTTTTCAGTTTCAGTTTCAGGGTTCTATGGCGCACGTGCCATAGAACCGCCATAGAAAAAATGTGTATTTTCAAACAAACCAAATAGCAAGTACCTAGTGATGGACCGAATATGCATTTAGCCGATCAGCCTAGCCGGCTGATCGGCTAAATCCATATTCGGCTACAGTGGCTAAACTATTGTACATATTTTATTACATTTTCGTATGTAGACTGGAAACGTCATTAGATAAATATACGCGGTTTAAATTACTGTCCTATTCTTTGTCGTAGTATCCACCTACTCAACTAAACTGTTAATTAGAACGGATACCGTTCTATGACAACCGACCGTACATACGAGAAAGGAATTTCCTTTCCGTAATATTGCAAAATAACTTCGTCTCATAAATTTAATAAAGTGTGAAAATGTTGCAAAAACAGTAAGATGCTTTGTAGCTTGTAGCAAAATGTAAATACTTTTACTAAGCACCTATAAGATTCAGTGGCAGCGTTTTATATTAATTGGTAACATGATTTTATAAAACATAAACGAAGTAAGATGAGTGCGTGTGGAGGGATCGTTTGGCGTTCTGTAGTTTCTTACTCCCATGGGAAGAAAACGTGAGTCTACGTATGTATGTTAGATTTTGCAGGCCTCTTGGTCTAGTGGTCAGTGGCCCCGACTACTATACGCAAGGTCGTGGGTTCGATTCCCACACAGGACAAATGTTTGTGTGATGAGCACGATGATTTGTTCTGTGTCTGGGTGTAATTTATCTATAATATGTATGTATTAAGAATTATATATGTATGTTTATCAGTTGTCTAGTACTCATAGCACAAGCTCTGCTTAGTTTGGGACTAGATGGCGTTGTGTGGAAGTTGTGGAATATTATATTATATTATTGTATAATAGATTGTTCGACAAGACATTTGGGCGATCTTAAATAATATTTTCACGATACTTACATAGTTTAATTGTTTATCCAAACTCATTACGTACGTATGCAGTTTCAATACCGTTTCTTTTACTCTCGTCTCCGTATAAATAAGTAGGTATTATGTTTTTAAACAATTTTTTCCTTCTCCTTCTATTTCACCTGTGCCTCTATTTTTTCCTCTTCTTATAGAAACTTTTCATTTTGGTTTTGTATATTCAGAGACTACTTTTACCAGCTTAATATTTATTAAAACATTAATATTCCGCGCAGCGCAGGCACAATGTGGTTGATGGAACTCGGTTCTGTCAGCTAATTAATGTTATATCAAGTTTTAGTAACGCTCCAATTCATTATCGCCAATTCGGATTTCCAATTTGTGACTTAGATTCATTATTCTATCATATTAATTTTAATTATAGTTTGTAGTAGGTTTTAGCGAGATATGATATACCTACATAGATTTTTTATGAAGAAAAGGAATAAAGGAAATCACTTTTTATTGTGTCCTCATTATCATGCCAATTTGTTTTTGATCGGCGCTGTATGACTTTTTCCACCAACCCGCACTGGTCCCGCGTGGTGAATTATGGCCTACTCCCTCTCACAGAGAAGAGGCCTGTGTCCTAGCAGTGGGAACAGTATAAGATAATTGTCTTCTTCCGTACATCTTTGTTAACCTTCATCTCTGTAGTATCTCTTTGGTCAACAACGGGTTAACAAACGTTAAAAAGTTACAAACTTTTGAAAAGTACCGTCAAAATCTATTCATTTTAAGTTTACCTAAATATTGACTTAGAAATAATATTTACTTTCTTTTAATTACAGAGACGGGGAGCACGGATAAGAGCAATGGTATGAAGGAACCGGGATCACCTGAGGAACTGGTATGTATCTTATTTTTGATACTTTTCACGTGGACAGAGAAACTGCCATGTGTTTTACGTATGATCTTGTGGGAGAAAATATGACTGCGGTAATGACCCTTCATAAATCAGGCACTATAACATTCCTACTTGTAATGGAGACAATTTTGTATACATTTCACTCTCATATAATCTATATCAAAATCTGCCTAGCCTTTTCCCAACTATGTTGGGTTCGGCATCCAGTGTAACCGGATGCAGCTGAATACAAGTATTTTACTTGGAGCGACTGCCTATCTGACCTCCACAACCATCAAAATCAAAATCAAAAGTCATTTATTCAAACTAGGCTGAGAATCAGCACTTTTCGAACGTCAAAATTACCTTCAATCAATCAACTCAGCCTATCGCAGTCCACTGCTGGACATAGGCCTCTCCCAGACTGCGCCACAACACCCTGTCCTCCGCTTTCCGCATCCAGTCTCCCCCAGCCACCTTCTCCAAGTTTCACTACACCTGTACTTGACCAGTTTTAATTTTCATAATAGACCTAGCTAGATTGTGAATTCGTCTATGCGTGTGTGTTGATAGTTCTTGTGCTAGACAATGGTTTTGCTTGTTGTTTAGGGTTTCGAAAACAATACCGCTGTACAGCTCGTCTGTTTAATACACAAAGGTCGCATCGTTACTTGCGATCGCAATCGGATTTATCTCCGCAATGATCCAAAGGTATCCGAAATCAGGCGGTTTACGCGATTCGTTTGCAGATCTTGTTTGAGGCGGTCCAATCGTCATGAAGTTTTACCGTTTTACTCCTTTTACGCACGTTACTCAAAATATTAGATGTCGCTGTTTGGCAACGGATATCATTGTGATGTTATATTTTAATGAAATTACGGTTTATCGGAGTTGTTAGATCGTTTTAGCTATGCTTTCTTTATTATCCTTTAGGGATATTAACATTATCTGATCACAAAAATTCAGTTTATTTATTTATTTCTGTACTAATGAACTTGATCGGAGTTTGGAAGATATATTTAGTGTGTACTGTATGATAGAATAACTGTACATTGTCTGTTTGTGGATTTCGTAGAGTGCAACAGATCTTTCTACAGAAGCAACTTCTGAGACGTCAATAATTTTAATGATTGAATAACTCAGTCCGGTCGGAAATAATTCCTTTATATTGGTATAAATATCAAACAATCTGCCTAGCCTTTTCCCAATTATGTTGGGGTTTGGGGTCAGCTTCCAGTCTTACCAGATGCAGCTGAATACCAGTATTTTACATGAAGCGACTGCCTATCTGACCGCCACAACCCAGTTACTGGATAACATGATATGCCTTGGTGAGGGTGTATGTCAGACTTTCGGGCTTCTGAAGACCCGTAGCGACTGCCAAAGGTCCACGAATGACAGCCGGGACCAACGTCATATCGCGCTTTCCGAGACAAGGTATGGGTATAAATTTCGCCTTCCAAATACAACAGCCCATTTCTCTAATTTATCCGCCATTAGCGACTATCGCATGTCCTGTGTTCGATTACGATTCGGACGTTAGGGTCGTATTCAACAGATGACCTGTCCAACTGTCGATGATCGATTACTCTTCGGTCCTTTGCGATTGTTCGCTTCACATTGACGTTTAATTGCTTGGTTGGTGAATGCTCGTGGCTAGGGAGGGTGAGTAGGTAGGTAGTCTTTGTTATAATCCCCCTTTAATATTAACATCGAAGCTATGGGATACTAATTTATCTTCGAATATGATTTTGAAAGTTATTGAAACACTAGCTTATGCCCGCGACTTAGCCCGCGTGAAATTTCTTGTCCTCCCGACCCTATGCATCGCTTGCTCGCACTATTACTTTCCGATTTTTTTTTTGTTTTTGCTCGGCCCCTAAATGTTCTAGCGTGATGATATGTAGCTTATGGTCTTCCTCAAGAAATGGGTTATCAAATGCAAAAATATTTTTTCAAATCCGACTGGTAGTTCCAGAGATTAAAGCGTTCAAACAAACAAACTCTTCTGTTTTATTATTTTAGTATATTAGGTCATCCCACTTCCAGTGTCATATTTTTTATTTCCAATATTTATGTATTGCGCAATGGTATGCAATAGTTAATACATGTGTTGTCTTGTACAATTATGTTAGTTTAATTTGGTGTGTTGTATTGTCAAGACGTGCATTGATTTAAAATGGAAGATTTAAAAAAATCTATTAATGTAGTGGAGCAACGTATATTTCTAAAGTTTTGTGCTTTACTCAACTACTCTGGAGGAGTTGCGCACGACTTACTGGTAAAGTGTGTTGGTCGTAACGCCTTAAATAAAAGAACCGTACAGCGATGGCTTGAAATGTACAAACAAGGAAGAACCACAGCTGAAGATGAGCCGCGAGCACCTCGATCATTATCATCGACTAGATTAGAAGCAAGGGACAAAATCAAGGAAGCACTTCGTCAGTCACGTAGGGTCAGTGTCAGTGATCTCTCCACTCAACTTAACATTCCTCATTCCACAGTACTCACGGAGGATTTATGACTGGTCAATAAAAGTGCAGTGTGGGTGCCCCACACTCTGAACACGGATCAGAAGGAGTTTCGTTATGAAACTGCGCGTAGCCATTTATCGTGGTATCGCCGTAAGAAAAATATACTTAATAGATTCATATGCCTTGATGAAACTTGGGTCGAATTTTATACTCCTCGTCAAAGACATCAGTCACGATGTTGGGTGGATCCGGGCACTTCAGCTGAACATTTACCACGTGCAGAGCTACATGAACGAAAAATACTACTAATAGTAGCTATGGATGTCAGAGGCATTGCTTTTTGGAGAACTTATGATGAAAATACAACTATGACTGGAGAGCGATATAAGTCATTTTTAGAAGAAAATATTCCTATTTGGGCAGACGAACATCATATAACGAGTCCTATAATTTTACATGATAACGCCAGACCGCACAAATCAAAAATAGTTCAGAATTTAATTGAAGATAAAGGATGGATTGAAATTATTCAGCCGCTATATTCCCCGGATATGAATCCTTGTGATTTCAATTGTTTTGGCCATGTGAAGAGGAAATTGTCGGGTACTCGATACAATAGCAAAAAGGAGTTAGATATTAAACTAAAGAGCATTATTGATGAATTAAATGAAAGTGGTACTTTAAATGGTGTTCTAGATTTGCCAGCAGTCTGGGAGCGAGTGATTAATAGTGGTGGAGATTATTGATTAGTGTCACAAGGTTATATAGTATAGTAGTCAGTTTTTGTAAAATAATAATAATAAAAAAATATGACACTGGAAGTGGGATGACCTAATACATTTAGATTGGGGTATAAAATACCGGGAAGACTATATTATAATTTAACACAGATAAAAGGTACCAAATTTTATTGTCATTACCGGGCCTAGACAAGTGACAATCGCTATCAAAGCGATTCGTATTTCTACAACGACTTTGAACATGATTGACATGCTTTTCGGTAACTTGTGTTAATCCATTTTTGACTTTCCGTCGTCGTTATCACTGATAGAATTTCACTTTGTTAAGTCCCCTAGGATTTCGTAATTTTCCCACATTTTCACCGAAAAGCAAACAAACCAATAAAATAGCTGTTGCTCAGCATTTATTGCCAATCATTCGAACGATACACGAATACAAAAGCCAAAACCATGAATTGAAATAAATTCCTAAAAAATGGGAGTTGGATTAAAGCCAAGTCTGTTGTGGCGTCGCGACGCGATTATAAATAAACAAGACCGATGCGATACTCGTTTGTTATCATGTGAAACTGAAGGAAATATACGGTGAAATGGCACTGTGTTGGTAACACATCTTAATTGAAAGCTGTTCTTTTAACTCTTTATTACTGTCAATTTTTTTGATTCCAAACTCGTAATATTTATTTCTATTAAACCATTTATAGGCACTGTTGAATTGTCAAGGAATGGGTCTGTCAGAAATATGGAGCTAGTTGCTCATTTTAAAGCGTAGTTGGTATGGAGAAGAACGAGAAAGGAACTCCATGGACACTCCTTTAAATAATCTTGTTACATTACATGACCGAACTCACCCATTTTTGAGGGAATAGAAAAACAGGCCTTAGAAATAGAGACCATATATCTTATCAACGTTATTTCTTTATAAAGACATACATAAGCCCTGTACGCAACTATTTACCAGGAGACAAAGTCAACAATATGAATATTTTGAAAAGCTACATGAAAGTGTAAAATTCATTTTTGGCTTCTTACAAAGCTACCCCCACATCTTTCTAGCGCTTATCCAATCATATTATACATAAGTAAGCCAGAATACATTAGGTCCAAAAAACTTTATTACGTCACAACACGCAATCTTGAATACCTACGGGTGTAATCCACATCTAAGTCCATTTTAGTTCCGTGCCCACTCTGATTATTGTCAAAGCGGTCGCGATCCGATTCGGGTACGATTCGATGAGATATCCGTAATCTGCTGTCCATCACTTACTGTCATGGCGCTTGCTCTCTGAAATTCAAAGCTGTTCGGTGATCAGTATATCCTTTCGGCGATTATACTTAGGTATGTGAGAAATGTTAAATTACGTACAGGTTTCAGAGCCTAATTAATATAGGTATAGGTAGGATTTATAGGTAAAACGTCGATTTTACCTATGTATTCTTTTTAGAGTAAGGTATTTTCATTGTGTTAATTAAAAGCAAAGGTTTCTGAAATAATTATGAAAAATTATATATATTTCTGTAAATTCGTTACAAAAACACTATTACATGTCAAAATTAAATATATTTGTAAAACTAGAAAAGTTCGCTGTTTCCATACCGATTACTCTGAGAAGAAAGACCGAAACAAACTTAGAGAATATATCATGTTTATAATAAATAGTGATAAGTACTTTATTCAATAGTTTTGAAACTTATGTTTTGGGGTTATTCCATGTCGGTCTGAACTTCCGCAAATAGTTAAAAAAATTAGTTACCGAGCTCTATCTCTGCTTTCCGATATTTTCCAAATATTGAAGTGTGAAAAGGATTTGTTTTCTGTTACTGATGTCATTTCTGTGATATTTCCCTGAGGCCTCTCGTTATTATGCAACGGTAATTGATAGGAAAAAAGTGATATCGAATCAAGAATGTGAAGTTACCACAAAATATTAAAAGTACTTTTCAAAGCATAACAGAGAACGGCATTTCGAACGCGAAACGTTACGTTATAATATTGAGGTCATGCTGTACAATCAAGCAATTTTACATAAGACAGATCAGTTCTGGGATAATTTGTAATTTCATTAGTCGACGTTTAAAACAAGTTTGTCCAAAAAACAGCGATCTTACACTAAACATAGTATACCTACTAGTATTTCCCTCATAATATTTTTATTTACCAAGTTCGTAGATAGGTACTAAAGATTTAGGTCAATTACAGCCGGTCAACAAGACGTTGACTTGAGGTTAACCCGTTTGCGGCGGGGTCCAGTCGTCCGGCCGAGCGGCGCGGCGGCCGGCGGCCAGCAAATAGGTTTCGCAGACGTAACGGACTGACCGACACTGTTCCCGTCACATGAGACTTGTGACGATAACATTTTAACCTCGATTCGATAAAAAAGATTAAAAGTTGAAGTAAACATTTGTAAAATTCCCATAAGAGGAACAATATTGCAAATATTTTTAATTTGACGTAAGATAGCTGTCAATATGACAGCTATCTTACGTCAGTCAGTTACAGCAGTCTTATCCGAAGTGCGTGCAAAAGGCCCAAATGTTATAAAGGATCGGATGCCTTTCTTCGTCTTCTAGAAAATTCAGTTGTTAAGAATAACATCGTAATCGTATCGTATTGAAACCAGTTTCTGCGTTATTATGCAAAGAGGTTCAATGACAATCAGATGCGAGCATAACCTGAAGTTACTCCAAACGAATGATATCATTAGCTGTATCATTAGCGTTTGCAAATTAAGTTATCGTGAATCTTTCGGTCTTACGAGTGTGATCGTAAGACCGAAAGATTCACGATAACTTAATTTGCAAACGTTTCTCTCGAAACACGCAGTAATTATTCGTTCAACAGCTCCTGACAACTCTGATCGACTCCTACGCGGCTCCCGACGTTTGCTCCACAAGTTCATTTAGATACGCCAACATTTGATTGCGTTAACAGGATCGGCGTGTCGTCCAACCGGATTACAGCTTTTACGTGACTTTGACTAGGTTGTGTACACACGCCGACCCAGGAGGGTTATTATGTAATGATTGTCACTTGTCAGTAGTGCGACCGATTGCGTCGCTGACGAAGATAAGTGGATCAATCAGTTTGATGTATGAAGTGAACTAATAAGTTTTCTGCTTATCATTTTGATCTGGCGGAAACCTGTTGCGGTACGAGTTAAAAGTTATTAACTTATAATATATGTACCATAGTTTGGGGGAAAAGCTGATTATGGTTAAAGAAATTTATTTTTCAATAAGAAATTATAAGGATTTCACTTAAGTACTTGGGAACATTTATAGAACTTAAAATATAGTGATTTATGACCTTTGACATACAAATTAAGTATGTATTTACTTGTTAATAATTAATTGTTTTTTCTTTTTAACAAATCATTTACATAAATAACATTTAGTTTCGTACGCAAATAACATTAATGAATACAAAATTAGAACGTTTAAATCCATCCGCAAAAGAAATAAATAGCGTGTTCGCTCTATAATAGGGAAGGAATGCTAGAGTATATTTTCCGTTATTTATTTAAATGAATATTTTTTAAGGTTAACAATGCTACGGTTGCAGTTGCACGTTACAGGATGGTTGAAGTTTGCCTATGCTGTGCTAGTATTGATTGGCGTTCCACTGCCATCGGCCCGTGGTCAGACAACCCGAGGGCTCGAAAAATTTCCAGCGTTCCGTTCCCAAACGAATGTCAATCCCATTGTGCAATAGGATAGGTACCAGCGTCCACCTACATAGTTTGGATTAAAATTGTTTAATATACGTACGCGAAGCTGAGTGCACTGATCCGGCTTTCACGATTTTATCTCAGCAAAATATATACAGAAAATATTTTTGTTACTTTTTTGTGCTAAATCGGTCCCGTGATAAACGCTTCAATAAATATGAGTCGTTGATGGACGGACTATATGGATTATCGTTTCATCCTCATTTTCCAAATACAAACGTAGGTGCTGGATCTTTGGAATGTTTTCGATAAATGTGGACATTAGGTTTATCTACTCTAAGTTGGCTTAACCGAGCTGAAGGTGAGATTTTGCTTGGTTGTTGGATCTGATGCTGATCCCAGCTTAAAGTGTTAGCTTATTTTACTTTCAATTTAGTATTGTCCTTATACATATAGATTTAATTCAACCAGCTACATTGTTTTTCCACCACATGCCTTTAAAGAATACAGCTATGCATTTTGGGTCACGGAGCACAATGTCCAAAAATATCTGGCACAAATTGTACAAAACTCAATCAATCATACGAGTACCATTCATAAAAGAAAAAATGTTGCTAAAAAATACCATAACATCCGTTAATTGACGATGTAGGTTGGAGCGACAGTCATAACGGGCCGGGTGCACCGTTGCCAATCGGTCACTCCCCGCATGCATATGCAAGTGGCAATTTACGACCCGTGTCTCGGTGTCCATCAATAAAGAGCTGATATCAACCGCAATCACCCACAATTGCACTTTACTGATACATTGCTTTATTTATGACGGTTCGATTAATCAAGACAAGATATATGTAAACTCCCTCTAATGCGAACTGCTTTTTTCATGTTCTTTGACAAAGCAAACTGCATTGAAGTGGACATTTCAACAATAAACAGCGCTAAGCACTTTAGCAAAGCTATTAAACTATGCGAGGTTATCGCTGTGAATTCTTTCAAATAACACGCCATTAGTTGTGTTTTATTTCACTCAAATCGTTTCTTAATTTTATTATCGTTCCTTATCCTCTCGCCAAGGTTTCGTTCATGTAACTCCACCTTTTAAATCCCGCAGACATCCACGCATTTCCGTCTAACACTATCCACCCACAAAAATCTTGTTACGAACAAGTTTTTGTTAGTCGACGGCTTCCCTGACTGATGAATGGGACAGCCCATCAATAGCAGATCACTTGGATGCTTCATAAATATGTACACGCCAGTGTGACGTCAGTTTTTATGAGCTCAAAAGGACGGCTCGCGTTTGATTGATGATGGGGAACCCGGCGAGTGGTTTATTGATTCTCTTGATTTGAGTGTTATGTGTGTTGTTAACAGCGTCATTAGGTAGAACCTCGTTGTGGTCTAAATTAGCAATTGGCTCGCTTTTGTTGTAAAAGAGGAAAACAAGTTGGAGATCAAAATAAACGGCGAAAAATAACGTGTCGTGTGAAAGTCGAGAGCTTCGTGCTTCGTTGCGTGTCCAGACGGGACGTTTAAGTATTTGGCAAGCCAACCTAATTTCTTACTGCTACTGTCTGGAAGTGGATTGACGAACATTCAAATTGGGATCCTTGATTAGAAAAAGCACGCGATGTTCGCATTTAGGGTGATTTCTATTTGAATCTTGTTTAGACAAAATTAGTTAATTATAAAATTGCCCCAATTTGGCGATCTTTAATCTCTACTGTTCTAGCTTACAATATTACAATCTGATCTTTCTTTTCAGCGCATTAGATACCATAAATGAATTTATTTTACAAAAATGTGGACAACATGTGTATATTTTTATAGAAAATCAATATAAATCAATATAACTAATGTAATTGGCCTTGGCCGTTTTATGTTAAAATAAATAAATAAATAAATAAATAGCAGAATGGCATCTTAATACCTTCACCAAAATATGACCAAAAGCTATCTACATACATGAATCACTTTATTTGTCAGGTTTACTTTTCTTATCTTTGGAAATATTGTTGGGCAAGGGTTTTTACTCGAATAATAACTTATTACGCATGTCATGTTTATTACATATAATGAGAGAGTGGGTCGTCTATTGATCCAGCTTTTAATCTAGAAGAGAAATGGCGGTAAAATAGACCAAACAATGAGGAAGAATGTAAAAAAAATTTCAAGCTTTTCTATAAGTCCTTGCCTTATTTGAAACAAAAGCCACAAATATTTCACGTAATAAACGAAATTGCTCCTATATTAGCAATATAGAAGATTTAATAATCAATCTTGAAACCAATTCAAAATTAATTTGCGTGAACAATGTGGTTTCATCGTCTGTAGTTCGTCATCACATATTAGTATCGTTCGATAACAAGTAATGAGCTCCGTTATTTCAATTAAACTAGAACACATATACCTACAAAGCTAGGAATAGCTTGGTCTGGAGTTAATCAGAGACTGGCAAAACGAGCCAGCCGATAAACATTATACCGTAACTACCAATAGAAATACGTCACCATTCTGAGCCAATCTGATTTCAATTCTGTAGTACAACAATAAATAATACATGCGTTAAATGCAAATGTATCCCATATTTTATTAATGAATGCTTAATGTGCAGTTCTGGATTAAAAGTATCTCTCGACACACTGTTTCAGGCTCTTTGCATTATTGAAAATGAGACTATTGTGTGTTATTGTTCACATTGTATCAATCTTACTGATATATTATGTAGGTCACTTTCTGAATCATCTCATATTTCTAACGATATTGTTTTATTAGATACTTTGTATCCTGTGAAACAAGGACTTCATTAGAGCATAATTACTAATCCTTCGCAGGTTTACACTTCCTCAAATTATTTGTCTCTTGGCTCTGGGCTCGGTATATGAGTTACAAGTTCAGCTTTGGGCTCTTAGCGAGTGATTGTAACGGTTTGTTTGATGTATAATATTCTCAGGATTTAGTAAATTAATTTCGTGCTTCCAATTTTCTTTGTAAACTGACAAATGTTACTAAATTACGAGTGCTTAACAGCTGTATAATCCTTTGATCTTTCTTTTAGGTTGGCTGAACGTTAGTAAACATTGTACAATTTTGTTAGTATTCCAAACAAAAAAAGCTATTCAGCATTAATGGTACACTTTGCACGTAATATATCATGTAAATCCGCTATAAGCTTATTTATACATATCTCCGCAACATGTGTGCGAGCTTGCCGCAGCCGGGATTTCGTTAGCGTTGTCGCCACAAACATTTGAACAGGCAGAGGGGAAACAAAAATCCCTCCCTTTGTGATAACTGTGTTGAAAGAAACAATTACCTGGGATATAGCGTGATTGGCCTAGTTAAGAGTCGGACTTTCGTCCTAGATTCAATCCAAAGATTGAACGAGACTGTGATTATGTTTTCCTGTTCAGATCGTTCTCAGTCGAACCCCAAAACCCAAGAGGATTGTTGTGCTAGAGTGCTGCGAGTACTGTGACTTCGAATATATCTCTCTGGGACTCAGGACCGCTCCGCCACATCTCCAGGGATCACTAGTGTAATAGCATAAACATGAACCTACGACATGACGGTCGAACAGACTACTCAGATCAAGGTTCATTACCCACTTTGTAAGCCTCTTCGCGAGTATGAAATTTCAATAATGGAGGACCCATTGTCATTTATTTTGTGAACCATTTTATTTTATGCTAATGAATGCTACGGTAGTGAATAATTTTATCTGTTAGCGGATAATGCTTTGTACATATTGGGGGATTTGGCCTCTCATGAAGATACATTGGGTGGTATTATATTGGTAACCTCATTAGCAAATATCAAAACGAATGAATTTCATCGACACTAAGCCTTTGGATTGAAATGAAAAAGAAAATGTTGTTGATACTACAATACAATTTATTTATTTATTTATTTAAAGGAGAACCAACAGCTATAACAGAAGGATAAAAATTGTATATAAGGTATAAAGTCAATTATAGTAAATAAATAATAAAGCATGTTATGAATGTACAGACGCCAGCACATCAAGCTACCCGAAACTGTCAAATTTTCCCAATCAACTTTGAACCTTATGCTTTAGCGATAAAGTTGAAAATCTATTAAAGAAATTTGACAGATTGTAGTAGCTTGATGTGCTGGCGTCTGTACAAGCAAAAACGATTGGCCAAAGTGGAAATTGAAAGATCAAAGTGTACATTGTGAGCCGTGTTATAATTTCGTTTTGCCGATCAAAAACCCCTGTCGGTGACGTAGACGTGTAATATTTCAGAGGCAAGACCTACTGAATGTTTGATATCGGGTTCTCGAAGTTTTAAAGCGAGAGATATCCGCAATGTTTTCGTTTGGTGCAAATGTGGTCCTGGCACGGGATCAAGACGACGGACGACGCAAGGTCGCGGTTACTAGCTAATAAAATAAAATTCACGTAGATCAGTCTACACTCTACATCATACTGCAGTTTAATAAACAAAAACAATGTCGAAGGCCAATGTTGTCTGCTTGTTTTATAGCGACGGAAAAGTCAGGAAGATCATTTGAAGGTCTTGTTCTGAAGGCCAGTAACGGATTCTGCATTATGCAGAACAACAACATATCAGTTTTCAAATAATTCGTAAATTGTTTCAACAACGTGTAACGTTAAATGCGCAAAACCTGAAAATAGTTTGATCAGAATAACGAGCAGAATTAATTGAATCACTTTTTAATATAGGTCACATTTTTCAAAAAATCTTCATTAAAAACGTTGCCGTGTCTATTTATTAATAGGTCAAGCAAGCCAATGTCAGCGCGGCGCAGCGGCCCGGTGACGACTCCTCCCTCGATAAAGCGTCGTGGCAGACGCAAGAAACGATCAGAATGGCCAGTAAAATTAAAACAGCACATAAACCTTTACCTTTTTTTCTAATGACTTATTTTCTCTGCGAAATAGGTCAATTGAATTAAAAATCAGTTGCGGTGTCTGAGGTTTTGCGCATTTAACGTTACATGTTGTATAATGAAAGTAAACCACTCCTTTGGTTACTTTTTGTTGTCAAAGACCGAAACTGTGTAACATAGCGCTACAAATATTATGCAAATAAAACCAACACGCTGTAACCTAGTTTAGACTCAGGATTATTTTCTTATACTTTTATTTTGAACTAGCGACCCGCCCCGGCTTCGCACGGGTGCAATGCTGATCACTACATAGTATAAAACAAAGTCGCTTCCCGCTGTCTGTCTGTCTCTATGTATGCTTAGATCTTGAAAACTACGCTACGGATTTTGATGCGGTTTTTTTTGTATAGATAAAGAGTGATTCAAGAGGAAGGTTTATATGTATAATACATGCATAATATAGTAGAAAAATACTGATCATTTTAGAGCCATTATTTCTCGTAAAAAGTATAGGATAAAAAATCGTTATTGTGGGTTATCCCTAAGAGATAGACATAATTATACCATTGTGGATTTTTTTGTAGACCTTTTTAAGGTGTACAATACTGTAGTACAGACGCCAGCACATCAAGCTACCTGAAACTGTTGAAATTTCCCAATCAACTTTGAACCTTATGCTTTAGTGATAAAGTTGAAAATCCGTTGGGTAGTTTCAAGCGCCACCGCCCGACTGCCCGGCCGGTAACGCCCGCATTTTAAAACTGTAATATCTTCGAAAATATTCATTTAAATTACATGCTGTAAAGGGCCATAATGATCTATATGAAATGCACAATGTTTTTAAGGTACTTAATTGGATAAGAATTAATGCTGTATTGCCTAAAATTGCTTCTTAAATAAGCCATTATTTCTCGTAAAAAGTTAAGGATTAAAAATGGTTATTGTGGGTTATCCCTAAGAGATAGACATATACCATCGCGGATTTTTTTGTAGAACTTTTTAAGGTGTACAATACTGTAGTACATTATTTTGATCTATCTTGAATGGTTCAGCCAGCGTTTACAATGTAAGCGCAAAAAAATGTGTTTATTTACGACATCACAATTAGAAACCTCTAAAATTAATATGAGTGTTTCTCTACTATATTATGCATGTATTATACATATAAACCTTCCTCTTGAATCACTTTATCTATTAAAAAAAACCGCATCAAAATCCGTTGCGGAGTTTTAAAGATCTAAGCATATATAGGGACAGACAGACGGAAGCGACTTTGTTTTATACTATGTAGTGATGTCAGATAAGCTAACCTTTTCAAACCTATTGCAAATAAAATCATTTTTTTTACTACAGGCACTGATCAATATTCGGATAGGTATTTAACTTAACTGCTATACAAAGCTGATAACGTGAATTCAAGGTCAGTGCCACAGGGTAATTGCGTATCACACTAAAAGTAGTAATGAGTTTCATTTTGACACTTCAACAATATTCATTGCGTTATTCACGTTGTTGAGCAGACAATCTCTTCGAACATATGAAGCAATGGATTAGCAATATCCTTCCAAAATCGTTCAGATTGGAAGTGACGCGATTATGGTATTGCGGGTATGCTATCTATGAATTTTAATAGAGTTGTGGAAGGAACAGTCATAATGTGTTATTTATTACCTTTAGTCTTATTACCTTTTTGCCTATAACCTCTAAGTTCTCTATTTCTTTGCCACCTGGACGAAAAAATTCGTCGCTTTCACCATCATCTTCCTGGGTTCTTGCCCTTGTCTCTAAATGTTCCTATATCAATCGTCAGACAATAATTCTTTATCGTATTGTTGCATAAAAATAGCAGATTAAAAAAAAAAACCAAACCCAAACCAATCAATTCAAATTGAAATGGAATGAAATTGTTCATTCTGTAAATAGGATATCGGAATCATTTTTACACGTCATTTTATTAAAAAATAAGCTAGCTGAGGTCGGCGTTTCCTATCTGTCTACTTTGAGAAAAAAGTCCGAAATAAACTCCAAGGTCACAGTCTCTTTTAAAGCCCAGATATAATCTTGGTCAGATTATGTGAAGACCATACAGATTGATGTCTGCAATGGTCTTTAGAGGAAAGTACCACACATATTTGAGTGAACTAGTTCAGTCAGTATTTGCCTGTAATCATGTAGCTCAACTCAGAATTTGAGAAGCTCAACGACTCGACGAGCAATACTTAAAACTGCCAGATGAACATTAAAACTAACAAAAAGGTGAAAAAAAAGAATGACCATTCTATTTTACTCTTTGATTCTAGGTAATGACTGTAGGCATTGTGAGGGTGACTCCAATATCGTCAGAATTTCAATAAGCGCCAAGAAAAATTGTTTTAATAATCGTCAGGCGCAAAAACTGGGATCAGTGAGTCATCGCGGATGTCACCGGGAGAAAACGGGAAAATACGCAATGTTATTAAACCCACTTCATTTCAAAATTAGAACGTTCAGTCTCGATTCATCCCGCGCGGCGCGTGCGCCGACTCGCGGTCCGTTGACGTTTGAATCGGAAACTATTATTCAAGAAATAAATATTATCATTAGGACATATTTGAAACGAATGTGACAAGTTCACCCGTAGATTATAATCATGTAAACTTGATATTTTATGTAATTTATAATAATTTGTGCGACAAAAATTGACGTTTCGTGAAATTTGGCAAGAGTGGTATCCTTCAAAATTGTGTTTGACAACCTAACAAAGCGTTGATTTTGTATGTGAACTGTAAACAATCTGCAATTTGATCACATGTTTTTCTTCTCGCTTTTTTGGAATTATCACTCGTATATTTATACGTTTTAATCCTTCTAAGCACTGTTCTCTTGAAAGCCTTTATTGTGTAAAGTGGTTCTCCCCAGAGGAAACGAAAAAGGGATTAACTTACTTTATAAACTTTTAAAGCTTTTACGAGTGAAGATCACAATAAACATAATTTGAACAGTCAGGGGAATCGATTATCCTTCTTTTGTGAGAAGTTTATCAGTTGTGTTTGGTAACTTTGCGAGTCGTTTTGATTTAGAAAAACCCGTCAATATTCAATCTTGATTTTGTTTTTTATCATTAAAACCCACACCTAAAATGTTATAAAACTTTTGTACGTACAGTGTTTCAATTTTACAACTGACATGAGCAATATGCAAGCTAATATTCACTATTGAAATTAAAACATTGACCACACAAATAATAATTATTAATCATTAACTAACCGTTGTTCTGTTTACCAGTAACAATGATTCGAGCTTGTTGTCAGCCCAACGTTACATTGGCATTGGCTAAATAACATCTCTAGCACACAATTGGATATTGTCATTAGTTATTGTAATCAGTTTGTGGTCCATTATATATGCTAATGTTTTGAAAATCTGCTCATTGTGAACTTTGACAGGCTGCAGCCATATGTGGAGGTATGGAATAGGTACCTACTGCTTTTTTTTACCACTTTTGTGTAGATATGAACTTAGCAAAATATTAGTCTTAAAAGCTTTACATACTTGCCAGTTGTGTTTTTCTTTTGAGGTTTATTTCTGTCACTCAACCTCATCCTCAGTTTCTTACCTGTAGCGTATAACAAAATCGAAGCAACATTTATGACTTGCATCGTCTAAACACAGTATTCAGACGATGCAGTTTTTATTGTTCCTTCAAGTTAAGGTATGCCATGGGTAATTAAATCTAACCTTGTGAATTAGGCTTCATAGTGCAGTGCTAAATCTATTTCCATGTTTAAGTCAATGCTTTTCCTGAGTTTTGGAATACCACTTCGTTTTACGCAGTTAGCATTCAGTCTGAAGCATATATCGTGCGCCTACAATCTACATAGCTAATAACATGTAAGATTAATTAACAGCGAAATAATAATTTAAGTTAAATTAAAATACAGTAACAGTAAAACAGGATACAAAATTTATAATATGGAACAAATTACTTGTAATAAATGAATATATATTAGAACTACTCCTCAATGTCTGAATTTAATTAAGTTTAGTCCATAAATAAGGCGTTCAACATGATTTATTTATCTAATATTTTTGATCGCCGCGCCGTTTTATACGTATTTAGATCTTAAAGCCAAAGGAGCTAAGGCAATTAATGTATCATCAGGATGTTTTCAACTGCAAGGAATACAAATGGATACCTGTGAGAAGACTTGATTTCAAAGTCACTGACCGATGTTGTGTTTAAATCTAAAGAAGGTAGATTTTTCAAGAAACCCAAAAACTATTTGATTACTTGTTACATGCCTAAATAGAACCACTGAAAAATAAAATAAAAACCCTTCGATTGGCAATAGGTGGCGCTATACACTAGGACGTTTGATGTACCGAAGCAGCGGTCGCATCGAGCGCCAGGCATTCTCCGAGCGCTGCACTGACAGACATTCTATTAAATAGTTCCAGCGAGCAGACTATAAGTGATGATATCCCTCTTTTAGTGCATGTAGTGGCTTCTAAATAGATGGTCGGGAGCGATGACACCGTGCCGAGAGTACCGACCATAGTTTTGTTGCATGACATTTACGTTTTTGGTTGTGCCGTCTGGACTGCGTCTGATTTATTTCTAACGCCTTCATAAATGGCAACGGGTACAAATTCGTTCGAGGTTTACAGGAGTTGGTTTGAAAATTAACTTCGAACATTTTCGTGGATTAATCTTATAAACACTGCTATTCGTGTTGGTTATATTTCACGTTTTTACTGCATAAAAGTCGTAAGAAAAGACTTCACATGTAACGTCAACAACACTGTTTTCAAAATAAACGAATTAATGCTAACGACAGGGTTAAATTAAATATAAAGTATTCCCATAAGGCTGAACATAGCTTATGTGAGATGAGAGGTAGAAGCACGCGCGAGCGTACCTCGGTGACCCTTATCACCTACCTTTCACCACCCGTGGACAGCCCCCGCTACAATTTGATACCCGTTTTTTAAATGTCTAAACATTTTGTGTTTTCTACGTATACTAAAAAAAAAGCAATAAGCAACGAACAAAATATGTGTTTTGCGACTGACACACGGCGAAGTGCGCCCTTAAAAAATATAACGTTATTTTTCGAACATACTGAATTTTTAATTTTCCTTGCTTGTGTTAGAAAAATGTTTACATTGCTTTATTTGTACGACTGCGGAGCTTCCAAAAATAACTTCTTTGCCTAGCGCTACAAGGCTCATTTTTCACGACCGTCACGTGCATGCGTGCAGTGGTCAGATGATTGCAGATTGAAATCAGATACCTAATACGCCCACTCGTCGACAGACGCAATTCATTATTCTACTTTTACTGTCGCACTGAAAGTTAAACATAAATATTTATGCCCCTCGAATAATAAACAAAGTTATTCAATCAGTGCAAACATAACTCTGGGAACAATGGAGTGCGGTCGTCTCAACACCGGGTTGAGGTGGAGTGCATACTCTTCCGCGTCTTCAGACACGAACATGCCGGCCGTAGTGATCGAAGACTTGTGCGCAGACGAACAGTGCCCGGGCACCAACAATTATCTGATAACTTTCCCGGAAGAGGATAGCGAGCCGGAATCAGCTCAAGACATCAAAAAGCGGATTTCCGAAGAAATAGACATCTTAAACGAAGCTCCTAAACTTCTTAATCGTTGTTACGAAAACCCTCTTTTCATCCCGGCCAGCGAAGTTTTAAAAGACGAGATAAGTGACGATGGGGACAGTGAAGAACTAATGAAGAGTGAGGAAAAAAAAATTGAGGATTATAAGTTTTGTGAGGCAGTTAACGACTTCGATATCGAGTTGGAAGCGGGGGAGGCGGTGCCGATAGTGTACCTGTCGACGACGCGGGCCGCGCGCCTTCAGAGGGCACTACGGCTCGGCGGGTATAAAAAGGTGAGCCTTTATTAATATCGCCGCTGCTCTTTATGAAAACATTTTTCGACGTTTTTTCTCACTGTGCCAGACTTTATTGGAGTCAAAGTTTGTGACAGCTAATTAACATTTAATTTTCTTTTTCCTCGCTCGTGTTCAATGAGATATTGTTTTGTCTGTTTCGAAGGCATGAAATTGAAATGTCACAAAAATAATGAGCGTTGCAGCAGCACGTGAAAGTGTTCAATTATTGCCACATTGTGTGTAGGTACGTAATCCGGCGTGTTGTCCTCGTGTAGATTGTTAATTACTGTTGTTAATATTTCATGTATGTAGGTTAGAGTAGTTGGTGCGGATGGATGGTATACTTTGATCCTCTGTTCGAATATGTTTACATAATATAGCTCTATTAGCGAGCTCATTGTTGGCTAACAAGTATCAAAGGAAGAATGTGTTCGCAATTTGCTTATACTTACGTACTTTCATTTCATTTAGTAAATGCTCTCTCCTTGGATGCTTCATGTACTCATATGATAAAGTTCTTCTATTTAATGTTACATATTGAGGTAGTTCTGTGATGTGGTGTAGTATGTAGTTGGAAGCGTGTTTCCTAGGTCAGTGTGCTCGGCAATAGCTCACTGCAGCGTTGATATTTGCTTTCCTATACTTGTCTTGAACGTCCCTTTCATTAAAAAGCAGCCTTGTACATAAAACAACGATAAATTGCTGCTAGTTTAATTTCCTTTTATTTAAGAGCTTCCTTATGAACTCACCGTTTTCTTGGAAATAAGACGGAAGTTTACAGTTGTTTTCTAAACATATAACCTGCTTGGTTGAATAATAGTCACTGTAAAAATTATACTTTAATTAACATATTTTCATGACTACAGAATACATAAATTAATCTTATTAAATGCTTCCACAAAACACCAATATTTTCAGAACATACAAAAACCTTTTCTATTTCCCTAATGTTTATATTCAGCCAGTTTTCCGCATTCCATTTTTCTACTGAAAAATCAATTTTAGAATGAATTGCATTTAAAATTCGAATTTCATATTGGGCAAATAAAACTCGGTGGCAAGTCGCGCGCGAGCACTCGACGCGGACGCACGCCACGATTCACGGTATGCTGTACGATTTTAATTAGTTCTGTCAGAATTTCTGCACCCTACCTACGTATTATTCGTTTAATTTTGTTTAACGTTCGTGCCTTTCATCCTGTGAGGGGAAAGCATATAATTATGTAGATTATGTAAGAAGGAGATGAGATTAAAATAAAATAAACTGTTCCTAAAACATTACCGAAACAGAAACAGTGGTCCAAACAGCTAATCGAACCTAAGAAGACTATTGAAAAAGTTTCTTATATAGCCTCTTACATACGTGAAAAAAACCCACGCTCATTTATACGAATCACAAGAAAACGAGAACAATGTAGACGAGATTGGATCGAAATCAAATAAGCCGTTTATAGTATCAACCCGAGCCTTTAACATTCATTCGGCCCGTCCGTAACGCCACTCGGGCTGCTCGATTCTATCCAATATCTAGCGTTCAGTTCCTTAAATCCCTGTAAGCCTGTTTTAAAAGAAAGATGGAATAAAAACGTGGATGGGATGAAAAGGAGTTGTATAGCTAAGTAGCCGAGAAGAACTAAAACGAGAATGACTGGATAGGTCTTGTCTGGCGCTAATAAATCGCAATCATCTTATCAGACGGGAACATAAATAGTTAGTTAGTTCTTAGATCTGTGTTTTTGTTGGCCTTGTTTGGACTCGATAGGTGCTTTTAATTACTTTCGTCGAGCTCTCGTTACGCAATGGAGAAATTGCAAAGATAGGCAGTAGATATGGTAGTTATTTATCTTTACGTGGATTGCAATCCTATAAGCTTTTTTCTAAGTTGCAGTAGTAGTCATTCTAGTCATGTGCCTACTGTGTCCTGTGTGTACTTATTATTGAATTAATCAGGAATTCAATAAAAAGCGTATCAATTAAAAGTTTACAAAAACACATTCGCTCTGAAGTCTAACTTTATAAATGCAGCTCACTTAAGCAAAGCGTTCTTCACCGTAATAGTTATACATTTGAACTTGCCTCATTATATGAATGGTCCGTTTACCGTCTTCAGAAAATTATAAATCATTTGCTAAAGATTTTAATTAATTCAGACGAGGCTTCAGAACCGAGGCTCGTTATGTAAGTTGAATTAATTTTACAAACTATCGACGATGAATTACATGAGCATGCAACATATTTCTGACACATTGTTTAGAAACAATTGTAATTTGGGACGACACATATAAGTTGCTGACGGCAGAAAATATTTGAAACAGAAATGAGATTAGACCTCTGTTGCGAGGTCTTGAGTCCGTTTGTGTTCGAAGTATCATTGATGAGGTATCCGTAGATACAAGAGGTGCTTGAGCTCGAGTGGCATACGAAAAAGAAAAGAGGCAAGCTTTCTGCAAGATAATATGCCTTAAGGCTTCGCCTCTCATGCATGAGGTTCAAATCCGGACAAGTAAGTACTCATCATCTGCCTAGCCTTTTCCCAACTATGTTGGGGTCGGCTTCCTATCTAACCGGATGCAGCTGAATACCAGTATTTTACATAGAGCCACTGCCTATCTGACCTCCAAAACCCAGTTACTGGGTAATACGATACCCCTTGGTGAGACTGGTTGTCAGATTTTCGGGCTTCTGACTACCCGTAACGATTGTCAAAGATCTACGAATGACAGCCGAGACCAACGGCTTAACGTGCTTTCCGAGGCACGGAGGGGTCTCGGTATGTAAAGATGGTCACCTATCCACAGACCAACCGCGGCAAGCGTAGCTTAACCTGATAGATCGACCTGTGCGGCTGTTATTATTTAGCCACGAGTACTAATATAACTTTTTAAATTCATAGATATCTACTTTCTCAGTTTATCTTGAATACTACTGACATCGGTGAGTGAAAAACATCGTGATGAAACCTGGACTTATAGCTAATGAAGGTCTGAAATCGCCCACTCGTCTTGAGCAAGCGTGGTGATTAATGCTCGCGTCTTCTCTGTGTGAGAAGAGGCCTTTACTTTGCAGTGGGAGACTAATAGGCTGGTATTTATTTATTTATTTAAAGTTTTCGCACACAAAAAGGTACAGACGCCAGCACATCAAGCTACTACAATCTGTCAGATTTCTTTAATAGATTTTCAACTTTATCGCTAAAGCATAAGGTTCAAAGTTGATTGGGAAAATCTGACAGTTTCGGGTAGCTTGATGTGCTGGCGTCTGTACAAAGGCGGACTTAATGCCTTGGGCATTCTCTACCAGTCAGCCAAGGATGGTGAAGAGATTGATATTGTCAATATTCCTTCGCATTGCTGTAACTACATGGGGCGCTATGCTATTCTATAAATCTATTCTACATATCTATTGTATAAATTAAAATGAAAGGGTTCTACCCCTTTATTTATTTATGTATATAATATACTTTATTGTACACCAGAAAATACGTAACCAAAAAATGCAATTTTTACTACAAAACATACAATGACGGCCTTATCGCTTTCTGCGATCTCTTCCAGGCAACCTTGGAATGGACAGTGATTGCGTGGATATAAAAATGGGGTTGTCATTGGTGCAAAATAATAAGTATACTACATAATTATAATACTTAGATACATACATACAACGTGTAACGTTAAAGGCGCAAAACCTGAAAATAGTTTGATCAGAATAACGAGCAGAATTAATTGAACCACTTTTTAATATAGGTCACGTTTTTCAAAAAATCTTCATTAAAAACTTTGCCGTGTCTATTTATTAATAGGTCAAGCAAACCAATGTCAGCGCGACGCAGCGGCCCGGTGACGACTCCTCCCTCGATAAAGCGTCGTCGCAGACTTAAGAAACGATCAGAATGGGCAGTAAAATTAAAACAGCACATAAAACCTTTACAATTTGTTTAATGACTTATTTTCTCTCTGAAATAGGTCAATTGAATTAAAAATCAGGTGGGGTGTCTGAGGTTTTGCGCATTTAACGTTACACGTTGTATATAATTATGTTGTATAGTAAATAAATAAATGCATACTAATTAAACATATAAACAACAAAAATAAATGACGACTACAGATTATTGCAGCTACGGAAACAAGATCACAACAACAAGTACTGTTCCTTCACGAGTCTCTTAAATACAGCTAACGATTGCGCGCGTTTTATTTGAACTGGCAATGCGTTCCATAATCGAGCGGCATGGACAGAAAAGGGTTTGTCAAAAAATGTTGTGGAATGCATTGGCAATTCCCCTGGCATGTTTGAGAAATACTTTTGTGATATATGAACCAGAAACATCAGACCTTCTTTGTTCCACAAACAATATCTAATAATTTGCCAACTGTAAGTTGGAGTTTGTTAGTGTTCTTGGATTCATGATTTATGCAAATACGATATTACATCAATCCTTTGAGGGATATACACAAACAGTTATGGAAAATAGGTACCTAATTGAAGAAAGTATTTTTATTTTTAATTATTATTGTTTTATTATAATCATTAAAATCATCAATACGACCCTCTAAGTTCATATCGACGCTTGAAAAACAAAATTGACTAGGCGACATTATAGGTCTAACTTTTCAAAACAGACAAAATATTAAATTCTTAGAAAAGAAATATCATATAAATTCTGATAAAGCTGATAAAATAAGATTTCCAAAAACAGTAACAGTTACGCATGTAGAATGATTACGAGAATTTATAGATTTTTTTTTTCTGAAACGTGAACTTTAAACTGTTTTCCTGTAAAGGTAGCCCTATGTCATAAATGACAAATGATAAATGATTTATTTTCTGTAAGTAGGTTTGTACAAACACTTTTACATGTCAATCATATTTTTTTAAACTAGATGAGGTCGGCGTTTCCTATCTGACTACTCTGAGAAGAAAGGCCGAAACAAACTCAGAGGTCACAGTCTCTTTTAAAGTCCAGACATAATCTTGGTCAGATAATGTGAAGACCATGTAGATTAGTGTCTGAAATGGTCTTTTGAGTAAAGAACCACACAGATTGAGCGGACCTGTCCAGTCAGTGCACGCATTTGTCAAAAATCGTGCAGCTCAACTCAGAACTTGAGGAGCCTTACGATTCGACAAACAATACCAATGAAAGGACATTTGGGTAGGCCGCATAAATGACTCAAACTGCCAGATCATGATTAAAACTAACTAAGAAGGAAAACCGAAAAAAAGAAATGACCCACATAGTCTTCACACTCACAGTAATAATAATAAAAATAAGATACTTTACACAACACAAGATAATAAGAATAAGATACTTTACAAAGTAAATATCCATGTCATTGTTTATATAAAATTCATCAATGTCAATGTGTATATAAAAATCCGGATATAATCTTTGAGGACCATGTAGATTGGTGTCTGAAGTGGTCTTTTGAGGAAAGAACCACACTGAGTGGACCTGTGCAGTCAGTGCACGCATTCGTCAGTAACCGTGCAGCTCAACTCAGAACTTAAGGAGCTCAACGATTCGACGAGCAATACCAGGGACAGGACATTTGTGTAGACCGCATACACCACTCAAACTGCCAGACCATGATTAAAACGGAAACAATGACCCACATAGTCCTCACATTCACAATAATTAAAATAATATAAGACTTTAAACAGTAAATGTTCATGTCATTCTGTATATAAATAGATATTTAGAAAGAAAGAAAGAAAAAAAAAAAAAACCAAAGTGTAAATCAGCAAAATAAAAAATAAACAACATTCACTGTCTAGACCTATTGGAGCAGCTCAATCCCAAGCTTTTTTGTCCTCAATATAGTCTTTTACAGTATAATAGGCTTTCTGGCATAGTTTTAGCTTTATGAAAGATATGAATTTATTAATGCTTAGTTCTTGTATGTGGCTAGGAAGTTTATTATAAAAATGTATACATTGGCATCTAAACGAGCCACCTATTTTCTTAAGCCTTGTTGTAGGAACAACATATTTGTGTTTGTTCCTAGTATTAATATTATGGATATCACTGTATTTTTTAAACAGATTAATATTTTTATGTGCATACAAAAGATTATCATAAATGTACTGAGAAGGCACAGTCATTATATTAATCCCTTTAAATTTGTCTCTGAGGGAGTGTCTGGGACTTAATTTATAAATCGAACGAATTGCCCTTTTTTGTAAAATAAAAATTGTCTGAATATCGGCGGCATTTCCCCACAACAGAATACCGTATGACATCACACTATGAAAATAACTAAAGTAAACTAAACGGGCTGTCTCTAAATCAGTTAAGTCACGAATTTTCCTAACGGCGTATGCTGCAGAGCTAAGCTTTTTTGACAATTTATCTATATGGGGGCCCCATTGAAGCTTGGCATCCAAAGTTATGCCTAAGAATACTGTGGTATTTTCGGGTTTTAACTCATCACCCTTTATAAGAACACTAGTTTCTACTTGTCTAACATTTGGTATCGTAAACTTAATACATTTCGTTTTTTTTTCGTTAAGAAGTAGGTTATTAACATTAAACCAGTTAACTACTTTTGCGAGGGCACTATTTATATTGTCAGTAACCAGCTGCTGACGTTTGAGTTTAAATAAAAGTGAAGTGTCATCTGCAAACAACACTATATCATGTTCGTCCCTTATGAGGTAAGGCAAGTCATTTATATAAATAAGAAATAAAAATGGGCCAAGAATTGAGCCCTGGGGGACCCCCATTTTTACTACAGATCCGGGTGACCTTTTTCCGTTAACATCAACTCTCTGAATCCTATCACTCAAGTAAGAAGTAAGAAGATCCAGAGAGGCGTTCCGAATTCCGTAGTAGTGAAGTTTCCTGATTAAGGTTTCATGAAGAACACAATCGAATGCCTTGGACTAAGGCCTTGTCGCTAAGTCAATTTTGCCTTTCTAGCATCGATATAATGCTACTGATTGATATTTCATGGTAATAGTCAACCTGACATTGACCTGCAAATTGCAAAAAACATAAGAAAGTTTGAATTTCGCGAGCTACCCAGGTGCTTCCCCTTAACTACGGCTGATTAGTTGTCAGACTTTCAGTTTATTATAACACTGTTACCTACCATTATCTTTCGAAGGATGCTTGATGTGCAAAGAATTCCGTGTAAAGGAGAAGGAGGAGCCATTCACCGAGGACACAACAGCGACAGTCCTCATAGCAACGAGCCCCTCAAGTTATTCAGTTACCAACATTGTTAAACGAATTTTAAAGGCATCACCGCTCGTTTGGTAGTACGAAAGCCGCACTACAGTCAATCCCCATTCATATTACCCGAGCCGCACCTTTCACACTTTAATATGGCGCTTGTGGATGTCGGCGGATTTTTTGATTAAACGAATATAAGATGCCTTGCAGGCGTAATGCGCACCTTGAACCAAGATTCATAAATCTTGCATCTTTATATTTTAAAACGTGCACATATTATGATTTCTAAATAGAAATTTATGCTTTTGGCGTGAAAAGAAGTTTTTATTTGAATAATGAATATTGCGTCAGTGTTTTGTTTTTAATCATTTTAATGAATGAATATGACGGCGAGTCGATAGAATTGGTTCGGCGATGCCAACCTCATTGATTAATATTGTTTTTTTTTTATACAATATGTCAACTGTCTATTTGACGTAACACCGTGTGTTGAAATAACAAAAAGAAGTGAGGGATAGACATTCGCATGGATTGATCGTTAAAGACGATATTTATTGGAGGAATTGTGCTATGAAATCCTTTAGTGAGTAAATTGATTGCGCTCGCACCCCACGTACTTGATGGAACGTAGTTCACGCATTATAGTTAATTACGTAATTGGATTAGACATCTTGTGATTGTTCATAAAGACTTTCATTTACTTTCAACTCCTCGCCCACAAACCCACGCAACATGGCCTCTTCTGATAAAGATGATCTTTTGCCTTTAAATATAATACACCACCATTTTCAAGTTTGTTATGGTTGGTCCAAAACCTGGTCCAATATAATATTAATATCTGTATTGTTTTTTATTGGATCATCATGGATAGCCATAGTCTAAAATCACCAACCCTCCTTTAGCTAGTGTGGTGATCAATCTTATGCTTTCGCTGTATGAGAAGAGGCCTTTTCTACCTTGCAGTGGGACAGTAATAGATGCATAGCCTGTAAATTTAAATTAACAACAGTAAGAAAGTAATTAATGTAGTAAATAATATAAGCCGAACACATTAGCCGTAGAACCGATGACCGTTGGAGTAGACGTGATTGAGTGGAGACCGCGAATCGGCAAACGTAAGGTAGGACGCTCTCGGGCTAGGTGCAGCTATGGCTGGTAGCAGCTGGATGAGAGTTGCCGAGAATGGAGCTGAATGGCGTGCAATTGGAGAGGCTTATTGAGCTGATGATGGTGAATGTAGTAGACTTTCGTCAAGTAAATATCCCATTACTATATTTTCCAGCCTCCATGTTTTAACATGTTCACTGTCCATGACCCACATGTGAGTCATTTTGGGTTGGAACAAGACGTCCGTGCCATACATGTGAGTCAATCTGAAAATAGGGGTTAAAGGGTTCCCCCCTGCTTTTATGGCCTTTTTGGATCTGAAGTGGTATAAAGGCAATTACCTCATTACATAGAACGAAAAATTAAATTAGACGTGAGAGCTAATTTCGAAATTTTGGCTAGACAGTGAACGTGTTAATATTGTTGGTGAATTAAAAAAAATACCTGCATACGTATGAAACAGATGAGGAGACAGTTGACGGAAAGTACGCGCAGGAAATATTTTAAAAACAAAATTATACCCCGGTCCTCAATATCAAGCAGTGCGGATTTTTAACAGGTTGTTATTGGAATTAAAAACTATAATTTACAAGAGCTCATTTAAGCTAACACTTAAAGCGTTCCTATAAAGGAAATGTCTGTATTCAATAGTCGACGTCATATCCACGTTTTAAAAATTTGATTATTTTATTAGTTAATGAGAGACTGAATAATATTTGTACCTTGTAATGTTATTGAATTTTTTTGTTATTCTATTATTTTTTTTTGTTATTTTTTTATGATTTATTGTATTATGAATGTGTTACTTTTGTAATTTTAATGATTTCAAACACAATTTGAATTGTTCTGAATGAATTACTATTTATCAATTTCAATAACCGGTTTTATATTACTTTGAGGGCCAACAATATTTTCAGCTATTCCTTTCTTTGAAGTCATCAAAGTAAAACAGCCGATGTCTATGTCAGTTCGAGCAGAAAGTTCCTATTTTACCATGTAAACCACTGATAGAACTGTCAAAATAACGAAATGTTGTTCTAAACGGTTTTTGGGGCACGAACAAAATGTGACTATCTTTTTTTTCTTTTTCATGTCAATCTGGCACTAAAAATATAGTGTGGTTTGTATCAGGCTCCTGCATACGACGAAACTCTAGTGGAACAATTTCTTTAAAAACTTCATGAAAGTTGTTCTACCAGAATCGCGTCGCACCGTCGCGTCGCGCCCGGCTGCGGGAGACTTAAGTGGGAGTCGAGTCTAAAAGTCATCTTGGGAAGATTGTGATGGCCATAGCTTTTAGCAAACTAGTATCTGTCTAGCTATAGTGTCATTGCTAGCTTTCGTATACCTAAATGTGACTTAAGTGATTAATATTGTAAGGCCAGACTATTCCTAGCACAAACTTCCTACAACTTGGTAAATAAATAAATGAGTCGCCAAATGTTCGAAAATTGTATCAGCAGTAATTGAGCATCATGAAGATTTTTGACAAAAGAATCAACCTAAGCCCAAAAAGCACGATTTTTATGTATATTATGCGAATTTTACTTTAGACGACTATGGAAAACATCTTTCGTTCAAAATGTTCATATTGATAATACTCGTATCAAGATAAATATTATCAAATTTGACATTTTTATAGTTACTCGTATATTGTTTTGTAATAATTTGTAATTTGGTGTAAATTTTTATATTGTTTTATTTGAAATTAATTATTTATTATTAGGTTGTTTTGTTGTTTATTTTATTATTGTTGTTGTTGTTGTGTGTGTCTTTTATGTGCCTATATTAGATAAATGCTTTGACTTTGACTATGACCGTGTTATTGGCTCTAATATGGCTTGCCTCGTAACGAAAAACCAGTGTGAACATGATTAATATACAATTTGTTCTGCGAAAGTAGTTCGCAATTAGATATAATAATTTATAAGACAACATGATTTATGTGCGGTATTTTTTGCTTATAATTTTCGCTTCTTGCTCATAGTTTTTCTGTTGACCTTAATTTGGTTTAGCGTGACGACCTCCATCCACGAATAATATTGTTATTAAAGACTTTTTTTTCTCATTCTGTATATAAAGAATTTCATCAAAATAAATGTACAGAAGATACCTGGATAAGGTTTTCTTGTTTCGTAAACATCACGCCTGAATTTCCCAAAGTGTTGGGCAGATATGTGTACCTTTTTTGCATGTAATAAGGGGCGAGTCTATTGTAATCAACTGGGCACAAATCCAGACTCCCGGCTGCTACTTGAATATTCCAGATAGAATAACCCAATAACACTAAGCCTGACCTGGGAATCGAACCCAGGACCTCATGCTTAGCAGTAGCACTTGCCACGATTAAACCAACGACGCACGAGGCGCCTTGTTTCATTTTCCCAGAAAAAGTCAAATGCCTAGAGATTTCTCAAATTAAACTTTCGCAGTAACTACTGAACAGCGGTCAATGACCCCATCCAGTTTAAAGGTAAGCCGGCTGTCTATGTCAGTCAGCCCACAGATGTACTTCATACATTTTTTTCAACTGGCAGACGGTTGGCTCTGTTCCACACGGGAAGTGTCGTCGCATTCCGGAGCAAGTCGCGCGAATACTGAGTTGCTTGGCTTTTTGTATCACCCACGATTATGGGAGTAAATGTGATTTTTTGAAGGCCATCGTCGTTGGTTAATTGTGTATAGTTTTAAAGCCATCTAAGAGTGATATGACATACTGAAAGACGGTTTTATACGCTATTGTCTAAAAGCTTGTTTAGTTTTTGTTTTTATTGGAACATTTATTGATTGCCACTCCATCGAACATTGCATAGGGTTAAAATTATTTTTGCTAAATATATAAAAGTAGCAAGCAAGTACCTTAATCTTACAATTTAAATGTTTGCAAAATACCCAACCTCCAGACAGATCTCACCTCCACCTCAGAAATTTGATTTACCAGCATTCATGTAATTTTCAAAGTTCGCCCCGGCGCCCCTATACCTAACAATATACGGCGCAGTCGATCTCGGGTAATTTCCCCGACGCCTCCATCGATGCGGTTCGAGACATTATGACACGTGCCACCCCTACCGGCAGAAAACGGAATTCAGTTAGCGTTTCCTTCTCAAACACTACATTTTAAACTTACTAGTAGGGTGTTAGTTGTGGATGCCTCTTTCTAATCGCGTAACAGCGTTTGTAAATTGATAGATTACGCTGAATTATGATGGAAAATGTGTCAATTTGGTTTGAGGTATTGGAGTATGTTAATTAGTGTTTTAATTGGCAGTTGATTCTTGAATATGCGATTGATTTGTCTGTCAAGAAAATAATTTTCGCTAGCTAGTTTTAGTATGTTTCAATATGTATGTGTGTGTACTTTTAATTTGCTTTTCACATACTTTCAAACACAATTAAACCTATAACGAGGACAGCCTTGAAAGGATATTACTACTGCACTCGTTAACGAAGTCAATGCATAATATTATATTAATATGAATACATAGTTTCAAGCGAAATGCAAACTAGCTATTGCTAATAGTGAATTTGCCGCACAATAGTTCACCGCAGCCTCATTGCTCCTCACGATTTTCCGTTCACTCAATCAGTCAACACCACAGCTGTTGTTTATTCTCACTTTGTACAACATTATGACGTCATACCCTTGTATAAAGTGTTTCAATCGATTTGTAGTGCGTCAATTTGTACTAGAAAATTGCTACGCTTCGGCAAACTCGAGATTTGTACTTGTTGCAATTTTCGAGAGAACATGAAATGTGTTGAAAGTTTAAGGTACTGAAAACAGAAACTGCAGTTTTATTTTGACTGTACTTATTGACAGTATTTTGGCTGCTGTGTGTCTTACACAGTACTACATTTAATTCCTTTATTTTAAAACCTTTTTCGACGAGAATATCAAAACACTGTCAATACTTCGACGTTTATTTATAGAGAACCGTATTTTTTACCATAATAATTCACTTCTGCCAATAGTGTATAGCCAAAACCATAAATAACTCAAGAGCTTATCGAATAGTTACAAGAAATAACAATGGAATGATTTATCGTGCCTATCCAGTTTAACCATCAATATGAAACAGCATAAGAAGTAGATACGTTACATTAATATATCGTTTCAAAATGTGACAAGTATCAAGTCAGGAACCTTTGGCTAAAAATCGGTATGATTAAGATAAACAATTCACAACATTCAGCTAAAGCATTCAACTTTTATACTAATGTACTGAAACGAAAATACTTCGGCGCCAGAGCGCCAAACTTTATATATAAGTAAAGTATTTTAATCTGCGGCGTGCAAGCCAAAGTAACTATTTACATAAAAGTGATATTTCGCCTTCAATTTATTCGTCGCGACGTTTAATTAGTAAGCGTTAAAAAGGGAAGTTTGTTGTTTGATTATTTATATTTTATCATCTAAGAGAGACAACCTATTCAGACGAGTTCAGGCAAGAGACGAGATAGCTACGTGAAACAAAATGTCTTTTTAAGAAAAGCCGATTTGTAAGCCAATCTCATTATTATACAACTCTGAAGATTTCGCCTAATTAGATAGACGTCAGAAGAAAATTAATGCAGACCCTCAGAATAATGAATATTCTTACGGCGGACCTCAGCTGAGCTGTCTTATAGTAAACTAAAAAGAAAATAGAACTGTTTTTATTCAAAGCAAGCTTTTTGCCTTCAAGCAAAACCCTAATTGGTGTGCAAAACTATAACAGAAGTATAATGAAAATGAAATACACGTTTGGCGGAAATACAATAGACTAATCACATTAACCCGTGAGAAGGCGCGCTATGAGCAATTTGCTCACACAAAAATGTAATTCAAAATTTTTTTGTCTTTCCCATGCCACACCAATTCAAGCACTTAAGTACCTTCCTAAATATTCACCCCCTCTCCCCTGACGCAGTTCTCGATCCGCTCAGTGGCGTTGCGACCGCGCATCAAGGCGTTTGTGGAGGCCGTGTACCAACGTGCGGCAATTTGCTCATCACGCGCCCAGCAATTACTTTCCACCGAACATGTAAAATACATGTGTTCAGTGTGTTTCGAGAGGCACATTAGTGTAGATTTAATGGATGAATAACACTTTTTTAGTTTTTGTTATGGAAAAGTTTTTATTGTGATTTTTATGAAACGTGCCAAAAAAAATAATTAATACTAGGTTGTTTTGTTATTTGCGTTAGAAGTTGCTATTATGTTTAATAGTTTTGATTAAAATACTTGTTTTCTTACTTACTAAACCTTGTGTTATTTATTTAAATACATTATAAGCCAATAAATATAGAAACACTAAAAATATAAACATTTATGATAGTGTGAGCAATTTGCTCGCACGCGCCTACTCGTGTAAGAAAATTAGGCGCGCCTTCTCACGGGTTAAAAGTCAAATGAAAGCCTAAATAAGAAAAATATAACGCTCTCCTAAATTGCAGCCACCGCTGCAGTAGAGCTAATTTTTCTTTCATATAACACAGCAAAGAACACCTTGCAGAACAAAGGTTACTAGAGAGCAAGACAAAACAGGCATTTTATTTCAATTTGAAGGTGTAAAAACATAACTAACAATGTGCATGTATACAATGCAGCATTTTTGACATAACAACGCGCCACTCGAGGGACAAAAGGGGCGCCCACGTGGACCACCGCCTAATTGGACTGCACGTGGAGGTGAGATACACGTGTGGTTGTTTGTATTTGTGTACAGCAGGTTACGCAAGTGTAAATTAATATTGTTTTGCGAGTGAATGTACCTGGGGTGTCAATGGACTTTGTATCCGTTGAACATATTGTAGGTAAAGATAATTTACAAACAATCTACCATTCGCTCAGCGATTTTGCCGCACTACGGACACAATTCTAACAACATTGAGGAAGCTACATTTGGACTAACAGAAGGTAGAATAGACATTAGAAAAGGGAGTACCTGGAACACAACAGAAATACCGTGTCTAGTACTTTCAAAACGATTTTTTCAAAATATGAAGTTTCTATAGATATTTAAAATTAAACTTCCTAACTTACGCAGTTCCTTGTTTAATTTGAGCTTTGAGAAAGTAACAATGCGTTAATAACGATAACTTATAAACACACAACTGAAGTCTGTGACTCATCTCTGGTGACTTCTAAAACACGCGTGGGAACATAACAACCTGAATCCTTTAGGTCTCCCCATTCTACCTCATTCTTAGAATTATACATTCTCAGTTTCTCAATAGGAATTCCAAAATAATGCACATTTACCTACAGCTTGTTTTTCCTATAAATTTCATTGATCATGACGAAATTTTTGAGTATGAATATGGGTGGATAAAAGAAAATAAAGAGACTAAATAAAAGATATATGTATAATATGAAACGGAAGTATATAAATAGGAAAAATAAGAACACTTGAATGAAAACTGATAGAGATGTATCAATGGAAGAAAAGTAATTGTTACAGGAAGACAATGAATTTGTCAATAGGAAGATTTAACCCTTGACTGCATCGTGATGGAAATTTCCATCAACCAATCCAATGCCATATTTTCGTTTCCACAGAGCACGGGGATTCCCCAATTGTTAGAGATATTCAATTAATTTTATTCCCAGTAGATTCGTTCTGATTACATAAAGATGTAAATTTCCACCAGGCCATTTAGAAGGAGAAAAAAAAAGTATTTTTATGAATATATTTTTTAAAATATTTTTTCCTTACTATAGAGCTAATGTTATGTCCAAATAAATTTAATTTGCTTAAAAAATAAAAATCATGCAATTAAGGGTTAATTTATAAAACTTGTTTTTCCCATCATTGGTCTTGAGGAAAGTTGAGGGTGAATATGGATGGAAATAAGAAAGGAGGAAAACCAAAGAAACGATGGATGGTCAGTGTGAAAGATGATTTGGCTAAAAAGTAAGTGAACAATTAGAGGACGGCTGTCAGAAATGTACCTTTAAATTAAAAAGACGCAAATGATATATGATATGAATAAGGGCAGAATGATGGCTTTGTCAATAGGAAGCTAATTTGCAAAGCCCATTTTCCCTATAGATAATCTTCATAATGACATGACAGAAATGTATCCATGCCAGAGATAGATAGTAACATATTCATTATAATTCCGGATATTGCTATGGTGTTCGCGGGGTATCGGTGCCGGAAATCGGCGGGTTTCTATGGGCATGTCGACGTGTTGATTAGATTTGGCCTCAATCGTTCAAATGCCTTTGAAAGGCTTATTTAAATTGAGGGCTCACTTTTTTGGTTGTGATGCAAAAACATGGTCTGAGATTTTATGAAGTCATTCATAAAATCTCAGACCATCGTGATCGTTTCTTCCTTAGGCATCCACTGCTGGACATGGGCTTGCCCACGCGCCAACACATCGACCAGTCTTGTCGAAACAAAATATCTACCGTTTTTAAAGCTTTTTTATTACATACATACATACATAAACTCACGTCTTTTCCCGTAGGGGTGGGTAGGGTGGGCAGAAGCTGCAGAACACCTTATTTCGCTTCGCTTACAACGGTCGCCGCATGTAGATCTTTTTTATTCTTCTGTAATAAACTTGAAAATACCATACAATACTTATTGATCATCAGAGGCATCTACTCTCCCTATTATTTCTTGGAGTTCTTTGAAAAGTTAGTTTAACAAGCGTCGTCTAATTAGTCGATAAAGCAATGAAACCTTGATGTTATTTCGTACTTAAAGTAAACTTTTTACTCTGTGAAACTTAATTGGCAACAGATTTCCTTTCCATATTTTTGGCTAAAAGCTTTGTTTATATTCACTGTTGGCAATATTCCCGTTATTATTCACAAAGTGTATTGAGATTGGCAACAATTTCATAAGATCCTTTTTCAGTACAATTGAGTTTATTTTTCATTTGCCCGAACTGTGGACCGATATTCTGCGAATTTCGTTTTAATTTTGTTCCTGGCAGAATTTCAAACGATAGTATTGGCAAAATATCTGCTATTGAAGTTTTATTTAATCTTTGTTAATATTGGCGAGATGGCTGGAATAATGAGTCAGTAATGAGAATTTATTATACCTACCTATTTGTTAGACTTATATTTAGACACCTTCATTTTAAGGCGTATTTTTTATATTATGTTTTTCCATGTGGAATTTCTCAGTCGCAGCCTGGAGTTTTGATCATTTGAGAATTTCTCTGTAGCACATTAAGCTCCCCGAAACTGTCAAATTTCCCAATCAACCTTGAACCTAATGCTTTAGCGATAAAGTATTTGACAGATTGTAGTAGCTTGATGTGCTGGCGTTTGTACACCACTGCGCAACCCTTCAGGGAAACGGCGTGATGTTACGTTATCGTATTTTTTCTCGCTGCTGCGTCATTTTCATACAAATTGGGATACAAATTTTGCGAGATAAAAATGGCACACTGCAATGTTACTAAGACTAATCTAATCTAACCGTCATTCGACATGCCAATATTGTAGCCACAACTAGATAATATGTTTATCCGCCCGATTCGTGGTAGGCTTGTAGCGGATATCCATATCCAACGGCTGATCATATGGGTAGATATGAATCGAGAGCGACGATCGTCTATTATTGAGTGACATGAAGTGCGTACGTGGAATCCGCAGCCAAATACTAAAATAACTCTATATGGAATTAGAACGAGGTATATTTACCTGAGTTTTGATGTTTAGAAGCGTAGAGATTTTTTCTAAATAAGAATTGATGTAAGTCAGGTTTCCTCGTTCTTATGAAGGGTGATTTTTTTTTTTGTCAAAATCAAACACTGTATGGCTGTAACTGGCAGACTAAATTACATTTCACCAAAGAAATAACAAAAATATTAGCTTTTTGCATATCCATCTTAGCGCGTCGATTGCAAAAATGACACAAAAAGATTTTTTTTATGTGGTCAAAACTATTTGCATATTTATGATTAGTTAACAGTTTTGTGCCACACAATCCTTGCAAAGCTTCATCCTCTGGATTCGTACGTAACATTAAGCCCGTTAATAAGGTCTGTTTATAGGTTAATTACTCGTACATAACTTTCACAATATTTAGCACAATTAACTATTGAACATTAGATACAAAATTAAATGATTTAAGGACACTTAGGCGTCCCAGTACTCGTTCCCATCGCTATCATCCGGAAACGAGCCCAGAAGACTGGCAGCATTGCCACGTTCAATGGCAACGCTAATTATTTGGCTAAAGACCGACCCAGCCCTATGGTCACGTGAAGCGTCGACCAGTCGGCGAGAAATTTCCTAAAAAAGGAGACGCGCATTCGGGCTTGACTCCCCGAGCGTTTTGACCCCAAACGGCTCAAAACTCTAGTAACCCATAAGGCTTCAGCAGCCGTAGCCTTTGTATTTTTTTTAATATTTATGTCTTTAATTTATATGGTGTACATAATAAAGAGTATTCTATTCTATTCTATTCTACTAATCCAAAGAAGTTACCTACAAAGATCTATCTTAACAAACGTCAGAATGACCCGGCTATCGTGACGAAGTTCTGTCTTTTAACATGGCGATAAGTTTGAGATCACTTTGTGAAAGTTGCTAGTTATCTCAGTAGTGGCTGCCGTGGCCGGTCTTATCGAACGGAATAGTTCTGGTATCTACTGATAACTTGTTGGTGAGATAAAGTCAGTCAGCTGACAAGGAGCGTAGATATTGAGAAAGGAAAAATCTTTATAAGGCAAGATTAAAGCTTAATTAATTGTGTGGCTTTGACCTGAAACCACCAATTTTTTTTTTGCAATATGTTTTTGCCATCAACACGATAAGTAGAAGAGCAATGGAAAAAGATCACCACTTGGCATTCATCAACAAATTAGTATTCAAATCCCAAACTTTGAGCTTAAAAAGATGCCGCTGAATATCAATAATTTAATACGTTATGTATGTATTCATTTTATGGTCTACCACGGACTACCTACAGTACTGTCGACACAGACTGTACGGACAGTCTCTCCTTCCCTTTTCAATCCATCCAAAAGTTGTCTTTAAAAAATCGCTCTTAGAGATAAGACCGCTCATTGTGTCACCCTTTGTAAAATTTCTATATTTATGTCTGTAATTTATATGGTGTACATAATAAAGAGTATTCTATTGTATTTTATTCTAATACGAGGCGAAAATTAAAATAATCTAAAATTCTAAACCTAATCTGGTATAGAAGTTTCAGTAAATTGTCAGCTTTCTTTCTTTATGGTTTTTCTTCAAAAAATATAGTCATATCGGGGTCTGGATTAGAATAGAATAGAATACTATCTGTCTCTGTCTATTTATTTAAGTAGTGATGAGCACCACACAATTTTGAGGTTTAAGCGTCTCTTAACTTTAAGCCACGTGTATAAATAAAGAGGATTCTTTTAGTTCAGTACCAGAATTGACGTCAATATATACATATTATGCTCAGTATATTCTTCCTATACTCACATACTTATATCTACTTACTGCGTTAATCTCAATGTTAATCCACTTTCGTTCGAGGCTCCCTAAACACCATCCATCAATGACAGTGGAAAAAATTAGCGCCCTTATAGAAGGAAGACGCTTGCTTTATACTGAGAATGTAATATCGTCGGAAATATTCCGATGTTTTGGTGAAAATTCCCCAAATTCGCTTTCTGATATTCATCTTGGGTAAAATTGAAGCAAGCGAAAAGAGTATCTAAGGTTTGAAATATGAGAGGTCCCCTAGGACTGGGCATTTTAGGCTAACTATTTTTGAACTAGAATATTTTTAAGATTTGTTTAGGTCTGACATCTGTCAAAAAAAACATCATGAGGAAACATGCCGTTTTTTTGTGTTGTTTTTATTGTCGATTCTGTAAAAATCTCACCGTGAAATCATAAGTGAAGTGAGCACTTGATAGTGTTAATCCCAACCATTAGGGAATGACAGAGCTCACTTCACCCAAGGTTTCACGGTGAGATGGTTACAGAATCGCACGGCTGGACTTATAGTTAATATAGGTAAGTCTGAAATCGTCAACCCGTCTTGAGAAAGGTGACCTATGCCCGTGACTTCTCTGATTGAGACGAGGCCTGTGACCTGCAGTGGGACAATCCTAGGCTGGTATTATTATAACCTTTTACTTTTTAGGTATATTATAGGAGCGAATGATTTCCAATAAGGAAATCATATTGTTAATGTCTTCCCGGATTTACACTCTTACTAGATACAGTTACTTATTCTAAGAGGAGAATATAAACAACAAGGAAGGTGACAGTAATCTATAAACACTGTAATGACCAACATTCATTAACATAGTTAAATTACCACGCAAGGAAATAAAAATGGCGTTAATTAAGCAAATTCCATCTTGTTTAAAATTGTAAGCGAACATAATATTTTCAAAGCAGACACTTAGCTAAAAGAAAACAACATAATTCAGGGGCAGTCAACATAATATTTTCACCTCCCAGTATTAAAAAAATATTACGGTATTTAATAAAATATTACAAAGCATAAAGACTCTTTTTAGCCGGCATTATAATTTTATTATACCCGTAATCTCTGGCGTCAGCTTCCCTGGGGTATAAGGATGAAGTTAATTCTTATTTCCAACTGGATGTATCTAAGTCCTAAGTCAGCGGAAATTCCAAATAATAGGGCCGAATTTCCATTACGAGCGAAGTGAGGTACCTACGCCAAATGTAATGACGTTGAAATTTAATAGCACAGTAATGAAATTTTCTAAAACACATAGTTTTACGCTTTTTCTAAGAAAACCTAAAAGTATCTGCAATAAACTTCGATCAAAGCGTATAATACCACCTGTGACTATTTATTAGGCGCGGATGTGACAATTTTAGAACTCTCCTCAAGATGGCCTAGATAACATATTTAGTACCAACATTCGAATCGTTCAGAATCGGCAGAGCGATACATGCAAAATACGTTCTCAGTCCGAATTCTCGGTTTTCTATCAAAGGTATTGGCAGGCCTATGTATTCCTTTGCTTCCCAATTTACTGTTCTATTTCTCACTCAATACTCGCAACCAGGACGGCGACTGATCCTCGGGGTTCTGCGGGCTTCCAATCATGAAACAAGTTACCTACAACCAACGAGAGATTTTTCATACCGTCCGCGTCCGTCCGCTGCTAGGAAAATTTACTGGATGTCGCTCCAAAAAAGATACTTTGCTTAATTTAATTTATATGAAAAATGATCCAATTTTGTCCAACGAAACACTAATGACAGGAGACTTCTCAGTACATAGTATATTATATTAAGATTCTGATGAAGAAGTTTTACTACTACTTGGCTTAGTACTTAAGTACTTAGAGCGTGAAATTAAAAATAAATAAAGTAGGTACTTAAGTGAATATTTGTAAAGCTAAAAAAACTTTTTTTTTTTAATTAATGTGGCTTTCTAAATAAAGCTTAAGCTCAGTGTAATATTCAGTTAAAAAGTAATTAATTATGTTGTATTTAAAACTAATTAATGTTAATTTCTTAATTTTAAGTAAATGTTGATACGTAGCACTTTCTACTGCAAAATATGGTGGCACAAAAGAAAAACGTTAAAAGAAAGTAATCAAATGTAAATGTAGATTAAAATAACTAGCCTACCTACTTACATGGCTATTATAGTAACAAAAACTCGTCCCGAGAATTGATATTTATGTGCTCGTAGAGAAATAACAATACCTACTAGAATTTGATTATAATTCAGCGAGATTATAGCGTTAATCCTAGTAGATAACAGTTAACACCTAGACTCTACACCAGTGCTGACAGCTACCAACAAAGAGAATAACACATCACAGTAATCAATCACTTCATTATTTGTAATCACAGAGAACACTCCCCTCTCTACTCCCATAAGTTTCCTTTTTTCAGAGCAACGCGTGAAACAATTAAGTATCTATTAATGGCTAACAACATCAATCCACTCTCTCTCCTTTGTCTTTCTCCCCAATTATCTTTTTCTTTTGACGTCACACCCAACGAACCGCGGCCGAGAACAAACTAATTAATTTTTACTCATTTTCAAGTCGTTTACTTTAAGTGTTCTTTGAATGGCATTGAAAAATTATGCGGCCATTTTTCTCGCTTGTACAAGATAATTGTGATTCGTGATAATTGTTCTAATTTGTTATTTTTTTTGTTACAGGTATGTTGTTGAAGGTGTTATGATTGGCCTTTGATATGCAATAATAGGAGTAATAAAGTCATCAGAGTGACAAGGACAGGTAATTAGCATTTAGGAGAATAATTTATTATATAGGTTTTGTTCAACTATTGTTCTGTAAGGGATCAAACCATTACAATAACATGCACGGATCTCTTAAGCCTGTGCGTACAGTGCGTTTGCCTAAGTCGTATCAATTAATTTGTTTAATTATTGTTTTCCTTTAAAACAAAGTTCATTTGCTAAGGTCAACTTAGGAGCCAGAATATCTGAGAACTCCATTAAGGCACTACAAAGCACTGAGCCTTGGATGCAAGACGAAACCACTTGACTAAGTTTCCTACTCCAACTTGCTAAGTTACAACGATCTATGTGCATTAGAATGAGTCATAGTGATGCTTAGGATATTATCGTCGGTTAATCCTTAGGGCCTACAATCGGTGTACCTGAAGTCATCACAAAAGGGTCGTCGTCCTTCAGGTCCCTTCATGCAAAGCGTAGATGAGTGAACGTTTAGTTAATTAGGTTTAAGTTTGACCGTGCCTTGCGAAGTAATGGTCGGTTTGCTAGTTCAGTAAAGTTTGTGTGTGACAGTCATACAAGTTTGACGTGGAGTGGTATACAGTTTCAGAGTTTGAATACTGTTATTAGCTGAAATGGAATTGTATTCATTATGTTCGAGTTACAAAGTAGTTAGTTCCTAATATACGTGGGTGGTATATTTATTGTTCGAATATAATATGTATAAAGCAATTTCTTATCTGTGGCATTCAATACAAATGAAGAAAAAAATCGTCTAAACACTTTTATTATTGCTTCAAGTTATGGCATGCCATAGGCCATTAAATTGCACCGTGTACATCGGGATTTATAAGAAGATAATGCTGGCACATTAACTTCTCGATGTGCAAACTTCTTTTAACATAATTTGTCTGGATTCTTACAGTATCATAATATTTTTTACGCCCGTTGCAATAACTTAAGCATCTTTACACATAGTCTAATTTGGTAGATCATAAACTCCTAATTGTTTCAACAACTTGTACATAAACTCACATCTGCGTTATATCGCATAGTATTATTAAGCTTTTAGTGTGGTGGAGAAACTTAAATGCGCTAATTAAAGTAACTAATGTATTAAATGAGCCGTCGCCATCTTGAATGCACGGTGACTGACTTTTAATTGTAATAAAGCGCGCTTCCCGCTCCCGGCAAAGTTTCGCGAGAGACGTTTAAACTCATACATCTTACTTCATACATATTGAGATAACTCGATTAGGTATTAAACTGAGAAGTTTTAGTGACACGCCGGAACTGTCACGACGGAACTTAAGAACTACTTTTTTATATATATTTTATGTATGCCATTAATGGCCCACTGCTGGGCAAAGGACTACCTACTCTCTTTCCACCTCTCTCTGTCTAGAGCTGATAAGGACCATCATCATTTGCCTAGCCTTTACTAAGCTGATAAGGACCAATCTTTATTAAAGGAGTCTAGTTCATCCCGCCATTTCCGTCTCATCCATTATTGTGAAACATTATTTCGAACTAAATTAAAACTATGTCCAACACGTAATGCTCGGAAGGTTATTTAAATTGTAATTAACTTCGGGCCGTCATAGGCCGAAATATCTAGCGCACCGTGTCATGGATGTGACACCGACATTGTACCAAAAATTTCATTCCACGTATGACCGCTCCGGAATCCCGCGCCCCACAGCGTAGAACAGAACATTTTCCAAGTGTAAATTCAATGCAAAACGGACCCAATACAGACATTTTCTTATTTTTCCCTCAACCAACTTTGACAGTTGAGTTACGGCTCGCGATTGTTATTTTCAGGTCGTTTGTTCGTAAAGAGTGCCTGTTTTACAAGTTTTATTGTAAGTAGGTCACTATTACTATATTATTTTGCGTGTTCAACTAGTAATGAAAGAGAAAATATGTGTGTAAAGTAGCTTTTAAGCTCGCGGATTCCAAGAATCGCGGTTGGAAATAAGTTTAAAAAGAACTTTACTGCCGTTACTACCTCTACTGCGTCATTTTAAATTTTAATGTGAAACTACGTAAAGCTGCTAATTAAAATTATTTTCTTTTGTGTAAAACTTTTCGAGTGCTTTTAAAATTCCAGATGGCGTTAAAGTCATTCGTCGGCCACGTAAATGCGGCCTCTATCACAATAGAACCTCTAAACACTGGGACCGCTATCCCTCACTTATGTTAATCTATTACCGCGCAGATATATTTAATCCTTTACAGAGTGTTGCTTTACCAGGGATTACTCGGGATTTTGTTAATTTCGTCGTTCATTACGGTACTAAGATACACGTAAGTGCGTCGTGTAAAGCTTTGATAGGAGTCTAATTCACACTATGTTTACAATACATTCCTACAATATTTAGGTTTAGGGGAAGACGTCACTACAGAGGTTATATTTACAAGCAGTCGGTTATAGGCAGCGCTGATGGATTGATATACGTAAGTATTATTCCAGTTTAATTGCATTATTGTAAAATTTGGAAGAGTTTGCTTATCAATGACGCCACAAATCTGATTTATAATACTTACTTACAGTCGTATCGTAGTCATTAATCGTATCTTGAAATTTTTCACGCATTTGCAAAAGTCGAAATTCAAATTAGGTTTATTTAGAAGATTATATTCTTACAGAAATATTAGGTTTAATGGATAATTATAATAGGAATTAGGAAGTAATTGGAGTATCTCCGTAGATACGTTTGTCCGTGTTCCTCGTGCGTGATATTCAATACTTTTGGTATATTTAACGCAAAATAGTTCTTGTAACTCCCATCATGTTTATTGCTATTGTTTTACCAATCCCCATATATATATATTTCCAGACACGGAAAACATTTTACAAAAATAAATTGAAAATGTTTTGTAAAGATCAATGAAAATAAAAAAGTTCAACAGCTCGGCGAGAACGATCAATCAATCATAGAGAGCTATTCATAGAATTTATCTTTTTTATTGAGCGTTTTATTTATGGCGAGGGGTATTTTCGGTTCCTTTAACAACCACACTCATTAGAGGACATAGTAATTTTAGCTATGGAAGTCCCAGTCTGTCTGTGTCTGAATGAGTTTCTAAGCTTTAATGTAGAAAATTGCAGTTAAAAATTACAGTTAAATTGGTCAAAGGACTTAATGAAAGCTTCGAATAGCATGCCAGCAGTGCGATTCTGTAACCATCTCACCGTGAAAACTTAGGTGAAGTGAGCGTGGAGTGAGCTGTCAGTGTCATCCCACCTGATACTAGGGATTGACCAAGAATACATTTACAATCATAATCGAGATTTTAATTTATATTTTATTATAATAATTTGTTTTGATCTAGGGAAAAAAATACTTGTCCTTATACGAGTATAAGGACTAGTCCAGGAAAAAAAAAAAGAATTTGATATTGTGACAAAGTTTCTGTTTTGCTATTTCATTTTAAAACCCCACAAAATAGTAATGTATTGACAACTAAAATACTAGTTTTAAAATTATATAAAATTATCAATAGAATTAGCATAAACTATATTAACTATTAAAATCTCGATTATGATTGTAAATGTTTGCTTAGTCAATCCCTAGCATCAGTGGGATGACACTGACAGCTCACTCTACGCAGGTTTTCACGGTGAGATTTTTACAGAATCGACATGCAGTACCGGGAATGGTAGAAACGATTGCAATAGGCCTGGGACGTATACATGACTAGCGAAATGTGGGTATATTTTTACAGAATCGACATGCAGTACCGGGAATGGTAGAAACGATTGCAATAGGCCTGGGACGTATACATGACTAGCGAAATGTGGGTATATTTTTACAGAATCGACATGCAGTACCGGGAATGGTAGAAACGATTGCAATAGGCCTGGGACGTATACATGACTAGCGAAATGTGGGTATATTTTTACAGAATCGACATGCAGTACCGGGAATGGTAGAAACGATTGCAATAGGCCTGGGACGTATACATGACTAGCGAAATGTGGGTATATTTTTACAGAATCGACATGCAGTACCGGGAATGGTAGAAACGATTGCAATAGGCCTGGGACGTATACATGACTAGCGAAATGTGGGTATATTTTTACAGAATCGACATGCAGTACCGGGAATGGTAGAAACGATTGCAATAGGCCTGGGACGTATACATGACTAGCGAAATGTGGGTATATTTTTACAGAATCGACATGCAGTACCGGGAATGGTAGAAACGATTGCAATAGGCCTGGGACGTATACATGACTAGCGAAATGTGGGTATATTTTTACAGAATCGACATGCAGTACCGGGAATGGTAGAAACGATTGCAATAGGCCTGGGACGTATACATGACTAGCGAAATGTGGGTATATTTTTACAGAATCGACATGCAGTACCGGGAATGGTAGAAACGATTGCAATAGGCCTGGGACGTATACATGACTAGCGAAATGTGGGTATATTTTTACAGAATCGACATGCAGTACCGGGAATGGTAGAAACGATTGCAATAGGCCTGGGACGTATACATGACTAGCGAAATGTGGGTATATTTTTACAGAATCGACATGCAGTACCGGGAATGGTAGAAACGATTGCAATAGGCCTGGGACGTATACATGACTAGCGAAATGTGGGTATATTTTTACAGAATCGACATGCAGTACCGGGAATGGTAGAAACGATTGCAATAGGCCTGGGACGTATACATGACTAGCGAAATGTGGGTATATTTTTACAGAATCGACATGCAGTACCGGGAATGGTAGAAACGATTGCAATAGGCCTGGGACGTATACATGACTAGCGAAATGTGGGTATATTTTTACAGAATCGACATGCAGTACCGGGAATGGTAGAAACGATTGCAATAGGCCTGGGACGTATACATGACTAGCGAAATGTGGGTATATTTTTACAGAATCGACATGCAGTACCGGGAATGGTAGAAACGATTTCAATAGGCCTGGGACGTATACATGACTAGCGAAATGTGGGTGTATTTTTAAGTATCTACATCTCTGCCTAACAGTTGTTATTTTATGGCTGCCAAATAATCTTTGACTGTCAGAAGAAAGACATATTATTTAGTTTTCTGAAAACTGCATGTACAGATGCCGCCAGCACATCAAGCTACCCGAAACTGACACATTTTCCCAATCAACCTTGAACCTTATACTTTGGCGATAAAGTTGAAAATCGATTAAAGAAATTTGACAGATTTTAGTAGCTTGATGTGCTGGCGTCTGTACACAAATCAACTTATACTTACAATCAATATAGTCTAGTTTGGTACAAAATCGATACCTATGGCCTCAGGATGCTGTCCTTTCTGAAACATCAAGAAGATCTTGTAGCAGGTTTCAAACATTCATATCCACCTCAATTTAAAGAACGACAAACCGAGCGACGGTCAGCAAACCGTCTAGACGCAGTTTCAATATCAAAACCCGCCATCCTTTATGACCCTTTTCATATTTCCGTAAACGTGGTATCGTTTACGGAAATATGAAAAGGGTAAACGCAGTGAACGTTCGATCACGGCAACCGTCATCTATCTAAACGAGATGTGATGTGATTGTAGTCAAACACACGCCATCAATCGAGCTCACACTCCCGCGGCGATTCAATGTATCGTGTAAATCACGCAGATTACCTCGCACAGTATCACGGAGGAACTGTGGAGGAAACAAGTATATTTGTTGGAAGGTGTGGTGACAACTGAATGTTACTCTGTTGATAAAATGATGTTGTTACCGCTTGGGTTGATTTTCACTTCCTTGAGAGGTAACGTCGTATCAGTTTGAATGTCTTCCTTTAGAGGAAAGATTTCGTAATCGTATGATTAAGAAAGTCATGCTTGAAATTATAGACGAAAGAACAATAAGGCCCTATGTACACGCCTCGGTTTATTTACGGTATGGCGTATAAGCCGCGCCGTAGAAAAAACGTGTCCGTCAACAGCTTCCATACAACACTGACGACCGTGCGTCACACGACGAATAAACCATAGTTTTTCACGGCAAGAAAAAGTGTACAAAGGGCCTAATTGATTTTCTGAATATTCTTCTATGTACTTCTATGTACTACTACTAGTTACTTAAGCTGTGCACACAATATGTGTTACTCATTTGTGAATAGCTTACCCGTTGCTATCAAAGATCATGCTGCTTGCGAAGTTACGAGAGTTATAAGAGCTAGAAGTGGCTTGCTCTAGAATACATTGAACGTTGTTGACCTTTATTTTGATCCTACGTCATAAATAACACATCGAATATCTTTGGTTTGCCGTTTATGCCTTAGGAAAGCGGCCAAGGAATACTAATGCTTCTTGTGATTTCCGGAGCTTTGAGCATAATTTTTAGGGGCTTAGTTACGACTTCACTTTAGGTATAATATAATAATAATAATATTCCACAACTTTCACACAACGCCATCTAGTCCCAAACTAAGCAGAGCTTGTACTATGAGTACTAAACAACTGATAAACATACATATATATTTCTAAATACATACATATTATAGATAAATTACACCCAGACAAAGAACAAATGATCGTGCTCATCACACAAACATTTGTCCTAGGTGGGAATCGAACCCACGACCTTGCGCATAGCAGTCAGGGCCACTGACCACTAGACCAACAGGCCTGTCAAAAGGTATAAAGTGGTTGTATATGTAAAATCAGCCTATAATGTTCCCCTGCTGTAACTTAGTAACACGGGCTGATACCAGTCGGGGTGCGGCGAAAGTACAAGTGTCTTCCGGGCCCCGACTGATGGTCCTAGAACAGTGGGGTTTTAATCAGTAGGAGTCTGACATAAACCTCCTTTCTTCCCAGACAGATGGTATCCATAAGGAATTCCCGTCGAAAAAAGGCTTGAGAATGCATCATAAACAGAGAAATGGTCTGTGTACAAATTGGGTACATACTACAACTTCGGCCATAATAGAACATGGGCTGGTGGACAGTAGTAGAGGTCTATTCTAGTATTAATATCATGGCTTACTATAATTAAATACAATTACTACAATTCGATTTATATTGAGTGACAAGCATTCGCTAAGTGACCGACTTACCATTATTATTTACTTGTCGAGCGACAAAACGTGATGATAGACGTATAAGATAGCGACGCTGGAACTAAATGGGTATTATACGTAAACATTCTAACATTGTTTTGGATAAATGGCGGCATGCATAATCTGCCTATAATACTCCCACTGCTGGGACACAGGCCTCCTCTCTCCGAGAGGGAGTGAGCTAGAATCTACCACGCGGACCCAGTGCGGGTTGGTAGATGTCACATGTCTTCACTTAAAAAAATTCACAGACTTTCTCAGGGTTAAAACGTTTGGAAATAACCTTGCCCACGTCCCTATTCGATTTGATCCATACTTCCTGGGACATCCTGTATACTCGATGTCATAGTTACTTTATTACTTTTCACTACAATTCCCATTAAATTGAAACGTATCTAAGCTTGAAACTATCGAACCGCCACATAGACAAATATACCTTTTCTTTTTATTACGTGCTAGTAATTCGGGGCATTCAACCTTAGGGTAAGAAAGCAATAAAGAGTTCGACTAGACTTTTAAATACCCAGAAATGGGCGGTTTACAAACTTTGTATCCAAGTATTTTGAACAATGTGCTAAGGAAAAGTTATTGTTCGAGTTTCGACTGCATACGATATGTGTGCATTGTGGTTTTAATATATTATGACTAGCAGGGCAAATATTGTTTTAGTAGCAGCGTCAAGGGAAACCCGTGATCTGTTAGTGTAAGAGGGATGTAAAGATAATTGAAACCACCTTTGTATGGCTTTGATTATAATGAAAGTTGTATGGTTTGTGTTAGTTTAGTTCTTCATTCTTACCATGAAACATACCTACTTGTAAGCTGTATAAAACGCAAGACTCACTATGTCGTATCTACCGTTGCATCAAACGTAGCCATTGAATCCCCTGTAGAGAGATGGGAAAATTATAAACAGTAAAATTTGCATTTTAATTCGTATATAGTTGCAAATCTGCCTTATTTATGATATGCTAAGCTATGAATTGTCATATTAAACACGTCACTTAAGCTAATTTACAGCCAGCAATTGTACTAAACTAGTTTCCACTAAAATGACAACTGCAATTGCGTCACTTACCTTGTTTCCTCTGGGAATGTTACAGTGAGTCCGATTTCAGACGTCGGCGTCGCTAAATTAGTAGGTCCCAGTGCTACAGCTTTATGAATCGGACAGTCGGATCCGGAACTATAATATGTTGAAACTATCTTCATTAATGTTTGTAGTGTGTATGTGGTATGTGACTTAGTTTAATGTTGTATTTGTGTGCCCGTACTTGTGTACTGCATGTTCTTTTTGTACAGCTCCACATATCACCTACCATCATGCCTTTATCGCTTTTTAGCGTGTCAATAATGTAGCAACACTCTGTAAAAAATGCTGTCTTGTCTTAACAGATCCCATGACTGAACAGTGACCTCCAAAATATATTTTGGGAGTTAGGACTAATTCTTTCTAATACATTCATATTGTAAGATTGTGACTTTGAGTGTATGTCATATTTTTAATGTATTTCTTCTAGTGACAAATAAACGTTTTTTATTTTATTTAGTTAGTTACTGACACGATACTTTGGGTAGTGAGAGAGCAATCGGCGCGTTTAATCTAACTTACATACTTTTTTTCTGTATACAACCTGTAACGTTAAATGCGCAAAACCTGGAAATAGTTTGATCAGAATAACGAGCAGAATTAATTGAACCACTTTTTAATATAGGTCACATTTTTCAAAAAATATTCACTACAAACGTTGCCGTGTCTATTTATTAATAGGTCAAGCAAGCCAATGTCAGCGCGGCGCAGCGGCCCGGTGACGACTCCTTCCTCGATAAAGCGTCGTCGCAGACGTAAGAAACGATCAGATTGGCCAGTAAAACTAAAACAGCACATAAAACCTTTACAACTTTTTTAATGACTTATTTTCTCTGTGAAATAGGTCAATTGAATTAAAAATCAGTTGGGGTGTCTGAGGTTTTGCGCATTTAATGTTACACGTTGTATAACGACCATAGCGCTGGGCGTTCTGTGTGTTCTGCATACCTCCATGGGTTAATTCGAGAGTATATTATTAGTTTATATGTAAATTAGAGTAAGAAAAGGCGACTGTGGTAAAACCACGCAAGTTTTCAGAAAGTTCGAAAATAAACCTTAACATTAAAACAACTGAAAATGTAAGAGAAAGTATTGTTTAAACATAATTAAAGTTAGATTTATAAAAATGAATAGAAACGTTCAAAACCAGTTCATGTCCATTAAAGAACGAAGTTTTTGTTCGGAAGTTTTCCTGCTTTTTCGTGACGTAAATCTTTTCTCCAGCTAAAGTTTTGTTCCAGTATAATTGACTTTTGAAATCCCATAGTGCATCCCTGCAGTAGATAAACTACTGCAGACGATGCATTTTAATATCAACAGTTATGGCTATGTATAGATCTACTAAAAACAAGAAAATCATGAGGTTTCCAAAACGTTATCGACCAACAGGATCCAATTTTTGAAGTTACCTCGAACATCCGGAAAAAGAAGCCATGTTCATGTTTTTCCATAAATATAAAACATCTGCTCACATAAAATAAAGGCCACACCGTACATTTTCCTGCTGTCACTATCAGTTGCTATAAGTCCACGTTGCGGTGCCGCCACAAAGAAAATGTCACTTTTCATTAATTTCACCGGGACTTTTTTTCCATCTGACGCGAATAAAAACCTATCAAAGATGGTTAAACATAGTCTACGTATAAACACACGTTCAATTAGCACTGGCCACATATTTGCGTATTGTATGTATAAACAGAGGGTGGGCAGGCCAGTTCAGGCCACTCGGCCCCATTACCACCCATCGATGGCGCACCCACTCCCAGGGCCCCGACATCTATAAGTCACCTCATACATATTCGCTGGTTTTAATCATGTTTACGCAAATATTTGTTCTCATTGTGCATATGGTTTGAAAAGTACCGTTTCGGTTCATAATAAATGTTTTGGTATAGTGCCTTTCCATATGAAGAAGAATGAGCTGTAATAAATATTGCTGAAAGTACGAGGAGCCATGATATAAATTTGTTTGGAAACGCGACATGTTCGCATATCTTGTGAATCCTCGCGTGTGAAGTTTTCTCAGAGTTATTCATATTTATGGCCCGAATTTCGCTTCTCGCCTTTGATGGCACTCACGTTAAGAATGTCATTTTTCAAAGTTAACTTCGAACATCTGTTGATGTGTCTATTATTACTGTGTGATCTAGAAATGAATTGCTCGGTGTTTATGACTTATTTTGATCGGTATTTTTATTGAATTTTCCACGGAACTGTTGACGAAGTTCAATAATTCACTTTTAATAGATTTAATTTGCCTTTGATGTTTGAACCTTGGGCTTTTATTATATTTATACCTTAATTTCTAGGTCTAGCGGTCAGTGACCCTGACTATACTATACGCAAGGTCGTGGGTTCGATTCCCACCCAGGACAAATGTTTGTGTGATGAGCACTATCATTTGTTCTGTGTCTGGGTGTAATTTATGTATAGTATGTATGCATTTAGAAATATATATCTATGTTTATCAGTTGTCTAGTACTCATAGCACAAGCTCTGCTTAGTTTGGGACTAGATGGCGTTGTGTGAAAGTTGTGGAATATATTATTATATATAAAAAAAAAATTAACCATAGAAGAATTTACGTCTGGCTAACCACCCACTCTTCTAAAACGCACACATCTGTTAATTAATTAATTAACAATTTATTGTTGACGTTGATTTATAATCGTACATGGCCAGACATCTAGTACTCTGAGATAAATAGTAAAGGGTGCTCAAGGAGGTCGTTACTCGAGCTATAAAACGGTTTAATGCACGCAGGTAACGCAATAAGTTCAGTGGAATGGTGCGCTTACGATGATAGCTCTGTGATTTAATAACGAAGACATTATGTGGGGTTATGGCGTTGTTGCACCGGGCTGGATTTCCTGATTAATTGATAACTTGATAAACATTATACTTTAAATCGTTGCATGAGAAACGGGTAGGATAGGTATTGGTGCTACGCCGACCTCACATCAAATGGGATAAAGGAAAGAGAACATTTTTTTTTTGTTTGTTTTTATTTATCTATGATGATATTGATGGGTAATTTTCTTATTTCAAGTGGTACTCGTACGTACATCTGAATAGTGGTTCTGGGACCAAACGCTTAGTAATGCTCGGTTCCTATACTTGACTCTAGCAAAAATAAGCACTTTAAAGCTTAATATTTCACAAAAGGATCCCTGAATCGAAAAATTGTATTGACAAACCTGCAATATTTTTGAAAGACCTATCAATCATTACTGTACGGAACCGCAAGAAAAAAAAATCTTTCATGATTTTATTTTACCACTTTGTCGGAATGATTAACATGTACAGACGCCAGCACATCATGCTACTACAGTCTGTCAGATTTATTTAATAGATTTTCAACTTTATCGCTAAATTATAAGGTTCAAAGTGGATTGGGAAAATCTGACAGTTTCGGGTAGCTTGATGTGCTGGCATCTGTACATACATCCACGCCAAATTATAGCTTTCTAGTACTATGAGTCTGAGCTAAGCTGCGGATGGACGGACGTACGGACAGACGGTCATGGCGAGACTAAAGGGTTCCTTGTTGACTACAGAACCCTAAAAACGAATCGTTTTGCTTACCAACGGTAGCATAGTGCCAAACTATAAACAACTATGGGTCTACAATGCAAAGCTATGAGATCTTTGCTTCATCATTAATAAAGATGCAAGTCTTTAACCAATAACGGTTCGTAAACTATGGGAACCGGCCATAAGAATATTGATTAGAAAACTTCGCTTAAAAATCCACTCTCTCCAGTTTAACTCTTGAAATTCAAACCGAAATCTCTATTCACTTATAAAGTAAATAGAGATTTCGGTTTGAATTTCCTTAATCCTGTAATTTCCATTGCAAAATCTCCGTTCTTAAAACTAGTCTAGCAAAGAGGACATAAAATAGAAAGTGCTACTTTAAATTCAACGCAGTCAGCATTGTTATGGACCACTGAATGCAATAACGTGTGTTAGGGAATAAAAATAAACTGAATATGGAGACTGTAACTGTCTTTTACGTTTAATGGTCGAACCTGGGTTCGATCCCCACACGGAGAGAAAATTCTTAGAAAAATTACTGTGCTCGGCACTGTAAAGTGAGTGCAAGTGACATCCACGGAAAATTTTCTGATTAAGATTGGGAAAAATTCACTATTTGTCCAATAAATTTTACTGTACAGCATAAGAATTTTTACTGTGCTAGCATGGTAATTTTTCCATTACCACTGAAATGCACTCAGATTATGAGACAGCACAGTAATTTTTCTAAGATTTTTCTCTCCGTGTAGGTGGGCAAAGAGAAATGGGTATTTTCTTTGGAAATTTTTTAGTAGCAGTCTTGATTAGTGCCCATTTAATACCGATATGCTCATCACCTTTTTCCCGTACCCTAAGGATGCCAGCGGATCCCTATTACTAAGCCTCCGCTATCCGTCCGTCCTTCTGTCCGCCAGCGGGCTGTATCTCATGAGACACTCCATACAACTGTCTACCTATTACGGTTCATGAACCGTAATAGGTGGACAGTTGTATGTATTTGTATTGCCGCTATAACAACAAATAATAAAAATAAAATAAAAACGCGTATTTTAAAAAAAAAAACCTTCACCTGCAAGTTCGACTCGCATTTGGCCGGTTTTTATAGAACTTCGGTATACATAACAAGCGAAATGCTTTTGCGCATTAATACACCACTGGCTACCCCTTGAGGATACAAGCGCGATGTTATGTTATTGTATGTAAAAATGGGTATCAACAAATAAAAGAAAAACTAAATATGGAGAAAGTTTACAGGAAATGATGGAGGGTCCGTTTCAAAGGCTCTTTTGATAGGGAATCGCTTTGACAAGCGTTTGAACTTGCTTCTCATATTGACTTTTTTATAGTATTTTGTGCTGCTAAGGAATTGTTATCTGTTTGCAATATCCTTTTCAACGAAATACCCGTTTCTGGTGTATTTTTTGTGAACTGAAGTTGTCTTTGTATTTTTACAAATAACTGAACTTACGCGATGCTGGTATTCGATTTTGCATTTAACATATGACATTTTTTGAGTACTTTCGTTAGCCTCGTTTCTTTATAATTCTACAATAATTTATAATAGAATAGCACTTTAAAACAGGTTGCTAAACTTAAAGTATAGGTACCTAAGTTTATAATTAATTAAAAATAAGGCCGCCCATTGTACGTGTTTGATGTATTTTTTATGTTGTGTATTTTTGTGGTGTACAATAAATTATATACAACGTGTAACGTTAAATGCGCAAAACCTGAAAATAGTTTGATCAGAATAACGATCAGAATTAATTGAACTACTTTTTAATATAGGTCACATTTAAAAAAAAATCTTCATTATAAACGTTGCTGTGTCTATTTATTAATAGGTCAAGCAACCCAATGTCAGCGCGGCGCAGCGGCCCGGTGATGACTTCTCCCTCGGTAAAGCGTCGTCGCAGACGCAAGAAACGATCAGAATGGCCAGTAAAATTAAAACAGCACATAAAACCTTTACAATTTTTTTTAATGACTTATTTTCTCTCTGAAATAGGTCAATTGAATTAGAAATCAGTTGAGGTGTCTGAGGTTTTGCGCATTTAACGTTACACGTTGTATAAATAAATAAATAGGTAGGTAATAGGTAACACGGAACAAATAAATAAATAATTTTACAGTGTTTTCAGGACATGGCCTTCTGCATAAGTTTCATAACCCTGGTAAAAAATACGGGCCGAGGTAGTGAACAAAACGCCGAAAACACTAACACAAACACACGCCGACACGCCGAAAACAACCCGACCCAAAAACCCACGACCGAAAATCATTTTTACCCAGGTAGCCTATAAAGGCACAGTGGGGGTTGGTAGATGTCACATGTGTTCGAATTTTTGGTTCTAGGACATACACAAGTTATACACACATGATGACAGAATGCTGTTATTGAAAACGGACTTGGAGCGAGGTCGTTGCCATGACAACCACTTCTAATGACTCTGGAGATGTCGCTTCGGAGAAATAATTTACACAAAGTAAAACGCCAGTCGCGGCCGACACCGCTGGGCCACCACTGTTCTATGCCCGGGTAAAAATGATTTTCGGTGTGATTTCGGCCTCATTTTGGCGTGTTTTAAGGTGTGTCGGCGTATTTTCGGCCTGTTTGCGGCGTGTGTCGGCGTGTTTTCGGCCTGTTTTCGGCGTGTCAGCGTGTGTCGGCGTGTTTTCGGTGTTTTGTTCACTACCTCGGCCTGTTTTCGACGTATTTTCAGCCCGTATTTTTTACCAGGGTGGTCTTCTAAAGCTAAGCTAGTTATAAAAGTATTAAATAGCTAATAAAGACTTAGTCGAGGCGACGAGGATAGTTCCTGCCCCGGGGACACACAAGCTATTACCACACCGTGCACACGAGGACTAATAAACGCGCCTCTTAATTAACTAATAATACTTAGTTAAGGGCGATGCGGTAAGATGCCTGCGAAATTCACTTTTTCTTACGTTTTTTTGCAATTTGCAGGCCAGTGTAAGGCTGGGTGTTGATTCATATATGATTCACCACACGATGAACACCACAGACTACCTACAGTATTTGTCTCTCTTTCCCTTTTCAATCCATCCAAAGGTTGTCTTTAAAAGATCGCTCTTAGCGATAAGACCGCCCATTGTGTCACCCTTTGTAAAAATTTTATATTTATGTCTGTAATTTATATGGTGTACATTATAAAGAGTATTCTATTACAGTACATAATAAAGAGTATTCTGTTCTTTTCTATTCACGACCATAACAAATACCTATGGTTTTACATTATTTAAATACAGCAATACAACTCCTTAAGTTACAATAGGCCTCAAACGTCATGATCTCATGAAATAGTCATTCAGTAGGGTAATATGTAATATATTACGATTTTTAAGATGTTAACACTAGAAAGACTGAAACTTAGTATATACCTATATTGCCCAAATACAAATGTCTGGAAGAGGCCTATGTTCAGCAGTGGACTGCGATAGGCTGAGTTGATTGATTGATTGCTCAAATGCAGTCTAAATGATTGCTTCTGGGAAACATAGGTATAACACACATATAATAATGAAAATGAACAAGGAAGGAGGTAACTGCAATGATTAATAAATGTATTTATATGTTGTACAAAACGTCACAAAATTCTAAGAAATTGTGCCATTATATACGTAAATGTTTTTCTAATTGAAATTAAAAAGCAGTCAAAATGACTGCCTTGGGCAATCTAGTGTTATAATTCTATAAATAAATATTTCTTACGGTCGCAAATCATACTTAGATCAACATTTAACCTGATACTGGCCAGATAATTACAAAAAAAAAAAAAAATAAGAAAATTTCAATTTTCGGGTTATCCTGGCGCTTTAGCCTAAACTCATATCACTGAGTTAAGGTTTATTGGTTACAGGAATAAGACTACGTGCAAAGGCAAAAGGTGTTTGATAGGAATATGAATACGTTCATTCACGAAATGGCGTGATATACATATATTATTTATAAATTACCGTGAGAAAAATCGCAAGACAAAGTTTTCAGTATTTTAAAATCCATTTCAATTTCATTTTTGTCTGAAGACATTACGGCGTTACCTATTTCACCGGGACTATTTTCGATCTACAGCTAATCAACAAAAACCTACTAAAAGATCCATTAGCTTACATTAGCTTACCTGCGAATGGACCTAACTTCACCGACCCTTCCATTACACCAATGGAACTAACTTACCCCAAATTCTATTATACTAAAAACGTACTAAAACTTTATACTGTAAACCCGAAAAAACAACAAAAAGCTGCCTTATCAACCGATGGTAAAGTCTTGTTCTCGTTTCTTCGAGAGGATTTACTTGAAGCCCAGAGCCTCGAGATGCGTGCGAGTTTGTTTTCCAAATAATATATCACACTTAGCTAAGATTACTTTAAGCCCCGTATAAGAAGATATATTGAAGGCTTAATACAAGACTTCAGGGTTATTTATTCTTTATTAGAGCATGTGCAAAACAATTACGGGGTATCAATGTTTTACTTTGAGTAATTAGGATTTTCAGGGTCGTAGATACGTTTTCATAGATATATTATAATATTTAGCAAATACTAAATAATAACAGCCGCACAGGTCGATCGATCAGGTTAAGCTACGCTTGCTGCGGTTGGTCTGTGGATGGGTGACCATCTTTACATACCGAGACCCCTCCGTCCCTCGGAAAGCACGTTAAGCCGTTGGTCCCGGCTGTCATTCGTAGATCTTTGACAGTCGTTACGGGTAGTCAGAAGCCCGAAAGTCTGACAACCAGTCTTACCTAGGGGTATCGTATTACCCAGTAACTGGATTGTGGAGGTCAGATAGGCAGTCGCTCTATGTAAAATACTGGTATTCAGCTGCATCCGGTTAGACTGGAAGCCGACCCCAACATAGTTGGGAAAAGGCTAGGCAGTGATGAGCAAGTTACACGTGTATTTTTATTTTTTTTATTTTGTTATAGAGATAAATTCTATTCTGTTTTCCTGAAAACGATGAGTAATTTTTTAAGGCAAAAACATTATAATCCCCGTAAAAAATGCTTAACGACTCGACGTAATAAGGAAACCAAAAAAAGAAATATTTCACAGCCAGTAGGGTTTTTACGAGTATCGCGAAAAAAGCGTTGACATCCGGTACACAGTATTGTATAAGCACCTAACAATGGAAATGGGACAAAATACGTCGATATAGCCCCTCAGATGAGAGCTTACTCCCATCAGGAAATGGTCATGCGACAGACATCCTTTGAGGTCGCGAGTACATTGCCTTCGTCGTATTTCGCGTAAAAGGGAGCTCGTCTTTGCCTGCCTTATTCATATATGTAAATGTATCTTCGCCCTAATGTTGTGTTTTCGCAATCACGAATAGTGTGATATTTTATACAGTTTCATACAAATATTTATGGATCGGAATATTTTGAGAGCTTTGTCGGGGAAACTCCTTCAATCCGTGTTGATCAGTTGATCTGCAAATAAAAGGGTATCTGCATAAAGACGTGGACGTAAAATTTGATGGCATATAAAGTCGTCTTGGAATCGCCGAAGAGAACATTTCTTTTTTTTTTATTTTTATTGAACTCGATGGCTCATGACGTAAGGTGAAGACAATCATTAACTCCGAATGGTTACCTTCGAACAATGATTTGAATTTGTAATCGTACAAAAAAAAAATGGTTGGTTATATTTTATTACGCCTCTAAGCCACGTGTTTTCATTGCCATAATCGTTCGCCCCAAAGTAAACAGTTCATTAGCGATTACATCGTTCAAATAGGTGAATACTCATTTCATGGCGGCTCAACTTACATACCTACTCGTAGCCTTCAACACTAATTGAAACACGTTGGGTTTGCTCTTAGATCGCATTGCATCTAATCAATATCGTGTGCACATATTTCTGTTTGCTTTTCAGATCCTTCATTAGTACCAAAACGTTGTATCTACTTTACCGGCTGGCTTTATTGGAAACTGTGCGCTAAGAATTGAATATGTAGCTCACTATTACTGCCTTCATCCTTTCTTTAATATATATTGGCAATCCATCAACGCGTAATAATCACCACGCTACACAAAGCATACAGCCGATTTTGCCGTTCGTCCTACTGACAATGAGTAAAGATGACGCATACAATTAAGAAAAAAGTAATGTATTTTCTTCTCTTTAATTTAAGAAATATTCCTAGAAATGCTTAAGGATTATATTTCGTGTAAACAGTCTATAATTACTTGCATATGTGTGTATTTTAATGTGTTTCTTGTTGCCAACATTAAACATGCGAGGCGCTTCGATAACAACCAAAATGGCCTTCTAATGACATTTTAATAGTGGTTCAGGAAGCACTAATACCGTGATAAACACCAGTTCGATACCCGTCCAGACAAACTATAGATTTATTCCATTATGTCCACAAACCGTACATTTATGCACATTAATGATTCACTCGTTCGGAATAAACGGGCGGCCGGTTTGGACACAGCGTTTATTCCAAGGGTGAAATAAAAGAGATTTAAATGACGGACGCGTATTCATAAAAGATGATTAAATAAATATCTGGAACATCCGACAGGAGTTTTGTTGGAGCCGGAATGTTTTATTATCTCTCACTTTGTGCTCATAAAGCATACCGGAGTCAGAATAGCGACATTAAATTAACCGCAGCCGTAAGTACGTACAGTTCGTGCGAGCCGGACCGAACCGGACCGAGTTTAATCCCACGAGACTGTACGTTTAATCTAAAATTTATTTATCAGCACCATGTTTAGACTTGCTTTGTATTTATTGTATATTGAATGAAACATTTTTAATGAAGCTAGGGGATGAATCAACAGAAGTTGTGAGGAAATACTTAATGCGTAAGTAATTTTATTGCCTTAAATCGCCGGCAGCCGTTGTTACAGCCCTAATGTTGTATACAGGGTTGTTTCAATTGGCAATTTCAATAAACAACTTAGATATAGGTAAGGGTTTCGATAAACAGAGACTATCAAATTCATCGCTGTTTTCGTATATATTAGGAGGAAGCAGCCCTATTGAGCACTTTCGTTTATTTTGATTGTATTACGCTGTTATTTCGGTCTGTTTCCAGATTTTCATGGCGTATTTATTTAGCATTATCGTTCTTGCAAATCTACGATTTAATATACGTCTCTCGTGTATGTATGTAGTTCTTGGAAGGTGCATTCAACTGATGAACTTAGTGAGATAGAAGTTTTATATACCATTTTTACTGTACAGTTAACATCATAATTTAAAAAAAAAACCGCACGCGGAAGGTTCCATACCACAAGACAAAAAACGTAGAAAAAACCCGTTTCTCGTGAGACCCTTTAATTTAATTTAATTTTTATTATTTGTTGTTATAGCGGCAATAGAAAATACACACTGTGAACATTTTAACCGTATATCAATTACTGTTCATGAGATCCCTCTGACAGACTGACAGACGGACGGACGGACAGCGGAGGCTTAGTAATTGGGTTCCGTTGGCACCCTTTGGGTACGGAACCCTAAAAAAGATCGTAATACAAAATCTAGCTTTGTATGCTTACATATAAAAGCTAACCTAATAATATACCTACTGCTCTGTCAAGAAAGTACCGGGAAAAGATCAATAATACACAACATGTTAGTTATCCATCCAAATTTATTTTATCACCTTCAAAGTATGCTCCTTCAGAAACGATAAACTTACGCCAAGGAATAATCCAATCATCAAAACATTTTTTAAACGCTTTTTCCGGAATTGAGTTCAGTTCTCGCCGCAAATTCTCCTTTATGTCTACAGAATGAAAACGGGTGCCACGAAGTGGTAATTTGAGTTTAGGAAAAGGAAGAAGTCGGCTGGAGCCATATTTGATTAATAAACAGCTTGCTCGATGGTATTTGTTGAGTTTTTGGTCAAAAATTCGTTCACAATGACGGCCTTGTGCGAAGGCGCATTATCGTGGTGCAAAATCCAAGAATTTTCTTTCCACAAATCTGGCCTTTTTTGTCTAATTTGCTCTCTTAAACGCCGCATAATGCTCAAATAATATTTTTTATTTATCGTTTTACCTTCCGGTAAGAATTCCGAGTGCACAACACCGCGATAGTCAAAGAAAACAGTCAACATGACTTTGACTTTTGATCGACTTTGGCGTGGTTTTTTCGGTTTCGGTTCATTGGAAGGCGCCACTCTGAAGCTTGTTGACTAGTTTGCATGTCAAACTCGTAAACCCACGTCTCGTCACCAGTAAAGATGCGTTTCATGAATGTTAGGTCGGAATTGACAAGTTCTAGCATGTCCTCAGCGACTCTTATGCGATTGAGTTTTTGGAGAAAATTCAGGTCTTTTGGGACTAATCGAGCGGCAACATGTTTCATACCCAAGTGATTATTTATAATGGTACGGATCGACTCGTGAGTCACAAAAAGTTTGGCGGCTATCTCTCTCAAACTTGAATGAGTATTTTCAGTCACTATTTCCTTCACTTTTGCGATGTTAACTTCAGTTGCATACGTTGATGGCCTAGCAGAGCGAGGCAAATCTTCCATCACATCTCGACCGCTTCTGAATGCTTTTTACCACTCACAAGCACGTGTCTTTGATAAAGTCGATTCACCGTAAGCCTTCTGTAACATTTTCAGTAACTCCGAACACGAAATTCCATTGGCGAAGCAAAATTTAAGACAAAGTCTTTGTTCAATGTATTTTATCCATTATGAAATTCGCAATACACACTAGTTATGATATAACTAAAACAGCACTGTATTTAATCTAAATAACAGATGTAACTCAAACGCCAAAATGGAAAACAGTTGTGCCAATCTAACAACATCAAAAAAAAATTGAATTTGGAACCATAAACAAATCATCCATTCCCGATACTTTTTTAACTGAACGTGCTTATGCCGTTTAAAGATCCTCCTTGAGCTACAAAATAAATGGTTGTAGTTGAGGTATACAGGATACATATTTAACTAGTGCGCAAAGTGCAACCATGGGTTCAGTACACGATTCTGAACCCCCCTGCGTTTAACTTTTTTTTTCAGTTAAAAAAAAAATAGCTCTGCCATACATTTTGACCGCTTAGGTATTGCACTTTTCTATGAAACAGCAGTTTTTTTTTTGGATAGGTAACCGACGAAAAATTTTTAAAAATTTTGTCTAGAAGCTCTGCTTAGTTTGGGACTAGATGGCGTTGTGTGAAAGTTGTGGAATATTATTATTATTATTATTATTAATCATGTGCTTAATAATGGTTACAGTTTGCGCACTGGTTAAAAATGTATCCTGTATAAACAAAACAGTCCGAACTGAATAGCCCGTCGTCGGCTAAGCGAGCCTTTCAAAGTTGAAACGAGGAAGTATAAATTAGGAGAGGGCGTGAAATTCCCCGCTTTGCTGTCAATCCATACAAAGGCATGTATGACGGAATTAAAATTCCACACAAATGGGCATTTAAACAGATATGATGGTGGAGGTCGTTCTGTATGTATGTGTCTGTTTCGCGTGTATGTTTCATGTTCCTTGTAAGGGATTATGAGTTTAGGGCTAACGATATAAATTAAAGTCTTAGGGCAGATTAGAGTCGTTTACGTGCACGAAAGGAAGAAATCTTTAGGTTAAAATCCAAGCAGTCTGCTATGGCTCTTTTTGTTATACTGCGTCAGATGCTTGTGTAGACATATTTTAAATTAAGCTGTAACAAATATGTCTGTACCGATGTTATCTTATAAGTGTAGCACCTGTATAAACCTATAAAATAGGTATTCTCCCTTGAAATATTTAAGAACATCTAGAATTTTCTACAACTGTCGGCAACACTTTCGGGTAAGCGATTTACGGTCAGAATCCTTTTAAACCGGAGTGCACGTTATCGAGTCCTTTTAGTGGTCTCAGAGATGTCTGCTTACCATAAAACGTGCTGATAAGGGATGTATGTCAAGGATCATAGCATTTCTTCACATTCCTGAGATGTTTTCGACTGAAGTACAGTTATGCATTACCCGTTATCAGAAGACTTTTAGGAAGAAGATTTTTGATGTGACTGTAATAAAATCTTTTTAGAACAGTGTGTAGGAGGAATTCTCTTTCGTAATCTGTGTTACGGTAATTCGAACTTTAAACTTTAGAAAAAAAAGTTAAATTGAGCGTTCCCATACGTTTTAGTTACTAAAACCCCTTCAACCGTGCCTTCAACCAAATTACTAAGTAATTTTACTTGATTTAGCAATTTACGTGATTTGTGAGATAAAAAGTTACTAGGTTAACTTACCTAATATTTAAGTAAGCTTTTGCTTCCCAGAAAATTTCATTTCAGTTACTAGGAGAGTATCAACATAGAACAATTCCGTATTCTACAAAAAATAGTCACATAGTTTTCGCACAGAGATACTGCACCATAAATCATTACAAAGCCCTATGGGGACAATTTCCTCTCGTGAGACTGCATCTGTCAAAAAAACTCACAATCAATGGGAAATCTGACCGTTTGATCGAGGTGGATCTGATAACTTACAATCTATCATAAAAGATTTCTTATTACATACATAACATACATAAACTTACGCCTTCTTCCTATGGGGGTAGGCACAAACTACAGAACACCAGCTGCTACGATCCTTACTTACTCCTTTTACTTCGAACGTTCATACATTATGTCATTCCTATACCTGACTTTCTGAGTGAACATCACCAATGAGGTCGTTGATAAGAGTCAGGACCAGGAGGGTTCCATAATATTTATTTACAAAATCCACCAACTATTATTTGTTAAAATCCTTGTCACACAAAACACTATTTTTACGCTCTGTACGAAAAGTAAAAAAATAAGTACGCAATCTGTGGGATTATCAAATTTCTGCCTCAGCACTTTAAGCGGTCGGACTGGAACCGAATTGACATAATTATAGAACTCTCTGGAACGCTGGGTGCCAAACTTAAAAACATTGTTTGTCCAAAACTCAGATTATTATCTTTTTAAAGCAAAAAATGGGCAAAGGAAACACTTATGGGTCATTGGAGGCGGGGCCAAACCAATGTGGGCCTGTTGTGTGAGTCTTTGCCACCTAAAAAAAGTTTCTACGTGCTTGCAAACGAAGATTGATGGTAGACGCAAAACTAATTTGTAGATCGATTTACAAACATTGGTTAGATGGAACTTACCTATTTAACAAGAATGCGAATAGTTTTGAGTGTATCAGCAGGGTAAATGCGTAACACACTAACAGTAGCTATGGCTTTCATATTGACAGTTCAACAACATTCATTGCGTTGTTTACATTGTTGAGCACACACATTTTTCAAACATACGAAGCAAAGAATCGTTCAAAATGATTAAGATTGTTATTGAAAGTGTGTTATGCAATTACTTACGGTGCTGGTTATGATGGTTTTTAGAGTCAAACTTAATAAGGCATTTGTAAGTTGATCCCCGAAAAGAATACAAAAAGCGACGCGGGAAGTCAATGCCTTCGCGCATTATCTCATCAGGGGTCAGAATACATAACTTTTATATGATTACTAAGGCGTTCACGGAATTTTATTACATTTTTCTCACTTCTCTCTTATTGTTCCCATATTACTTACCGAATATTACCATTTTTATTGGATTTTAAAAGGCCAGCTTGTAACCAATTCCAAAGGTTCACTTCACGTTTAATTCTATTAGTATTTATTTTTATATCTAAAAAGTACTTTAAAATCTCCAAAACCGAAAATGTATGAGAAAATGAAGGAACAGTTACTGACGGAAACATTTGTATTTGAATTTAATTTTACAGATAAACTTTTTTGACTATTTCGTTATCATAATATTGTCATAGTCTAATGTTATTATGGAGTTGGCCGTAATATCATACAGAATTTGTAATGTAATACACAGAAACTAGGCATTATTTTAAATGTTTTAACCTTGTGTGACTTGATTGCCAGACCTGCGCGACTTTTTCTAACTAACACATCGGTACATTCTCACGCTTTCTTCTCATAAGGCTTGGCAGAAACTACTGAACACCTGCTACGATCCTTACATACTCTTTGGCTTCTTGTACGTTCATACAGTGCGATTCTGTAACCACCTCACCGTGAAAACTTAGGTGAAGTGAGCGTGGAGTGAGCTGTCAGGGTCATTCCACCTGATGCATAGGGATTGACCAAGCATACAGTTAGAATCATCGAAGATACCATTACAATCATAGAAAAATCGAGATTTTAAAATATTTTTATGCCAATTTTATTGATAATCTTATATAATTTCAAAAATAGTATTTTAGTTGTAAAAAAAATACTATTTTGTGGGGTTTTAAAATAAAATAGCAAAACAAAAACTTAGTCAGATTATCAATGTGGTTTTTTTTTTCGTCCTTGTAATAAGGAATAGTCCAGGAAAAAAAAAAGAAAAAAAAAAAACAACATTGATATCCTAAGTTTCTGTTTTGCTATTTTATTTTAAAATCCCAAAAAATAGTAAAGTTATGACAACTAAAATACTAGCTTAGAAATTATATAAAATGAACAATAGAATTAGCATAAACAATATTACTAAAATCTCGATAATATCGCTTGGTCTATACCTAGCATCAGTGGAATGACACTGACAGCTCACTCCACGCAAGCTTTCACGGTGAGATTTTTACAGAATCGACATGCTGGTCATACACGCACGCGGGTTGCGACTACTACGCTACTACGGTACTACTGACAGTACTGACCTTTCTGAAGAACATCACCGATAAACACACTCACTATATGTTCTTCTAGAGCGTCCCATCCCTGCGGATAATGTAGGTACCCTTAATTATGTGTTACGCATTTGTGAATTTTCACCGAACTGTCTAAATGATAAATGATAAATGATTTATTTTTCTGTAAGTAGGTTTGTACAAACACTTTTACATGTCAATCATATTTTTTTAAACTAGATGAGGTCGGCGTTTCCTATCTGACTACTCTGAGAAGAAAGGCCGAAACAAACTCAGAGGTCAAGTCTAGTCCAGATGATACTGATCTGCACAACATGACAACCCAATATGTACCTATGTGTAAGTTAATAATTAATATTACCTAGTAGTTTAACCAATTTAGTACGAGTATCTTGGTTATTATAATGCACCCAACAAATCATCACTATCATTTCAGATAACCGAAAACAATCAGTAGCGTCTATTGCGCTAATAGCCCAAATCCCTAACCAAAACCTAAGCTACCTTAACATAAGCCACGTCAGCTGACCAGCATTACCCACTGGTTACTCTTATCTACACCTATCCGTTATCAATTACAGGACGCAGCAGAGTAAAGGTCGCTTCATAAATGCTCCCGCACACAGGCGGGACGCGACTGAGGTGGAACAATTTCCGTAAAGTTTTCATAACAATTGTTCTACCAGACAAATTGATACAAGATTGCTGTGCAGTTTTTCTTTCTTTCTTTCAGAAAAATTGTTCTGGCCCAGTAATAATAATAATAATAATCATAATAATAAGCTGTTTATTTCAATTAAATACAGTTTTATACAGTTCTTAACTTAATCTTAAACAAAGATAGAAAAGATTTTACAGTTAAGGAGTTGCTATTCGATTACAATTCATTAAATGTCGCTTGAATATGTTATTGGTCTGCCTTTTATTTTTGTTTTCTAGTTTACAAACTATGTGTTTTGGCAACTTGTTTAGTATTCGGGCGAGACTGACATTCCATACTCTCTCACCATAATCGTTATGACATTTTGGTATTTCAAAGGTTGGGAGGTAGTCTAGTTTACGTAATGTGATTAATCTTTTTGTCCTATTCAATTTACACATGTCACTACTGTACTGAGTTACAATTGCTAAATCTCTCTTATCAAATATACTCAAAACCTTACAATAATGAAACAAGTTGTGGTAATTATCTTTGTTCATGAATTTGACTTTTAAAGGAACAATTGTTTTTAAAATTCTAATCTGCAAATTATATATATCATTTAGATACGTTTTATACGTTCTTCCATAGCTAGATAAGCCATAACTGATGACAGAATCAGCTAAAGACATATACATAAGTCTCAGTGTTCTATATGACCCGCGACTGAGAGCAGTTGTGGCCCATTGGAAACGGTCGCGATATACGAGTTGTGGGTCATAGGTTCGAATCCAGACAGGGCTCTACTATGTATTAATTATTTCATCACCACTGCTCTCAAAACGGTGAAGGAAAACATCGTGAGGAAACCGGCATGTTCTAGAACCAAAAACTCTAAGACATGTGACATCTACCAACCGCACTGGGCCCACGTGGTGGATTACGGACCACTCCCTCTCACAGAGAGGAGGCCAGTGTCCCAGCAGTGAGAACATTATTGTCTTCTACGATATCCTTCTGACCGTTCTGACATCATTTTTCTTTCTTTGTCGAGGCGGTCTTTCTTTGGAATGCGCTCCCTCTGAACATCAGAACGGCAACCAGTCGGTTATCTTTTAAAGTGAAGGCGCGTGAACATATCCGTCAGAAGTTAGCCGTAACATCCCAGCGTTGATAGGCTGGATTCCCCTCTACACGGAGAGAAAATTCTTAGAAAAATTACTGTACTCGTCACTGTAAAGTGAGTGCAAGTGACAACTACAGAACATTTTCTCAGTGAGATTGGGAAAAAATCACTATTTGTCCAATAAGTTTTACTGTACAGCATAAGAATTTTTACTGTGCTAGCATGGTAATTTTTCCATTACCACTCAAATGCACTCAGATTATGAGACGGCACAGTAATTTCTCTAAGATTTTCTCTCCGTGTACCGATAATTTTTTCTTCTGACCGTTCATTTTGTTTATATGTATGATCTATGCATTAGTATTTCTACTTGTATTTTAAAATATTTTCCTAGTTATTTATCCCTTATGTTCCACCTGCCATATTTTGATTCTGCATCACCCTAAGGTTGGCTGGTGGAAAACGCTTCAGGCATGAAGTCCGCCTATGTACAGTATTTTTTTACTTGTCCATAGTCTTAATAAATAAACATTATGGACTGATTATGTTCTACCAGAGTCGCGTCACGCTGTCGACTCGCCCCTTCTGCGGGAGCCTTAAAGGTCGCTTCGTAAATCGCCCTGCGTAAATCGCGTGTGATATCCCCATGTTTGCAGGTCATTAGAGGACAGACTGATCTTTACATTTTCACGACGTTGCCTCCAAAGCCCCTTCTGACACCGACGAATTATCCCTAACGTGTAAACATGTTGCGTCAACATTGCATGTGTTACGTTTATGTAGATCTTGAAATTGAAAGGACTTAAAAGACGGTTGGGTTTGAATGTGTTTAGTGTTGATCTTATGATTTATTTTGATGATTATGATTTTAATTTTATTGACAGTATCAGTCATGTGTGAATTAAGTCACTACATAGTATAAAACAAAGTCGCTTCCCTGTCTGTCTGTCCCTATATATGCTTAGATCTTTAAAACTACGGAACGGATTTTGATGCGGTTTTTTTTAATAGATAGAGTAATTCAAGAGGAAGGTTTATATGTATAATACATGCATAACATAGTAGAGAAACACTGATAATTTTAGAGGTTTCTAATGTAATGTCGTAAATAAACACATTTTTTTGCGCTTACATTGTAAACGCTGGCTGAACCCTTCGAGATAGATCAAAATAATGTACTACAGTATTGTACACCTTAAAAAGAGCTACAAAAAAGTCCGCGATTGTATATGTCTATCTCTTAGGGATAACCCACAATAACCATTTTTTATCCTATACTTTTTACGAGAAATAATGGCTCTAAAATTATCAGTGTTTCTCCATTGCACCCGTGCGAAGCCGGGGCGGGTCGCTAGTAAATTATAAATTTATCATACCAAGAGTAGGTACAGACGCCAGCACATCAAGCTACCCGAAGATTCCCAATCAACTTTGAACCTTATGCTTTAGCGCTAAAGTTGAAAATCTATTAAAGAAATCTGACAGATTGTAGTAGCTTGATGTGCTGGCGTCTGTACATACAGCATGTATCGGAAAGGTGTGGTACAAACCATCAAACTGAACAACTTTCTCCATGGGTCCAACACCGTAATCCCGAAAAAATAATCAGCCATCCTTTTCATCTGGGTCGAGTAGGTATTGAAGTTTTGTATGGGACAGCTAATATGTTGAGGGTCTGTAGTACCACACGCTTAAAAATGACCACACCTCTCTGATACTGAAACATGGAAAAATACAACGTGTAACGTTAAATGCGCAACACCTCAGACACCCCAACTGATTTTTAATTCAATTGACCTATTTCAGAGAGAAAATAAGTCATTAAAAAAATTGTAAAGGTTTTATGTGCGGTTTTAGTTTTACTGGCGATTCTGATCGTTTCTTGCGTCTGCAACGACGCTTTACCGAGGGAGGACTCGTCACCGGGCCGCTGCGCCGCGCTGATATTGGCTTGCTTGACCTATTTAAAAATAGACACGGCAATGTTTTAAAATAAGATTTTTTGAAAAATGTGACCTATATTAAAAAGTGGTTCAATTAATTCTGCTCGTTATTCTGATCAAACTATTTTCAGGTTTTGCGCATTTAACGTTACACGTCGTATAGTTTATAGTTGTTTGTTACGTTGCAGCAGAATATACGATATTTTTGCAAGTTTTGGCTAGAATGACAGCTGCTTTGAGGGCCACTATCACAAGCATAAAGTCTGAAAATAAATGATGAAGTTACTGCCGCTGATTTACTTGCACCAGTATGACCATCTATTGCTCTTGTATTTATATATTGTTTATGTAAATTAACCGGTCTGTAGTTTAGCATAACATCATGGAAGTAACTTTGTTCTATAGTAAACTGTTTTCTAACAGTTTATTTATTTATTTATTTGGAAAACAAACAACTATACATTTCATCTTAACCTAATTATACAAAACTTAACCAATATATTAATGTACAGTCAACTGCGTTTTCACGTATTACAGAATGATGTACTGTGACACGTAATTATTGTATTCTATAGTTCGTTAAATATTATGTAAACTTATATTAACTTGGCAACAACATAATACATAAATTCGTAACAGATAAACTTAACGATTGACCCCACAGACAGACAGACAGACAGTTGACCCCTTAGTTAAACTATTATAATATTTACAAGTTTGAAGCAGTAGTTAGGTAACAGAAGATATATGTTAGTATGGGGTAGTCAATTAAATACGGTTACTCAAGGACGAGAATGCTCGTCATGGCAATCGGGAAATGGTGTGGCCAAGCCACCCCATTGGCAGAGTCGACATCATAAGCGTAAGCGCCACTGCTTTCCGGGTTCTATCTATAGTAGTATAGAACTTGGAAAATTTTCGTAACTTAGATATTGTAGTCTTTGCACTATTTGGGCATACGTTAGTATGGGGTTGTCAATTAAATACGGTTACTCAAGGACGAGAATGCTCGTCATGGCAATTCGGAAATGGGGTGGCCAAGCCATCCCATTGGCAAAGTCGATATCATAAGCGTAAGCGCTTATGATATCGACTCTGCGAATGCCACTGCTTTCCGGGTTCTATCTATAGTCGTATAGAACTTGGAAAATTTTCATAACCTACAGGTGATCTTTGCACTATTTGGGCGTACTTCTTTTTCACAAAGTTTTAAGTATTACGTAAAGTTTGATTGTCTGAAAAAGTTGTGACACGCAAAACTATAATTTCGATGAATATGTCTTTGAAATCAACAGTAGGTATGTTAGCGTGGAAAATCTTTTTTGGAATAATAATAATCTTATTTCTGGGTAACTACAGCATTGGCTATGGGTCATGGGGCCCGAGTGCGCCTCTCTTTTTTAAAGAAATTTATCGCCGGCTGATCGGCACTTCACTTGACCAGAGGGCTGGGTCGTTCTTTGGCCAAAGAATTAGCATTGCCATTCAACGTGGCAATGCTGCCAGTCTTCTGAGCACGTTTCCGATTGACAGCGATGCGGACGGGTGCATCGACGCCTAAATATCCTTTTGTTTTTTTATTTATTTATATAGTTAGTTCGTTACTCTTTTAATTTAGTACCTAGTATAAATAGTTTAGAAAAAGTTACATTTAAATCCATTTGGAATGAAATAAAAATAAAAGAAGCATAAGTCCGTATGTTAAAGCCACTTTATTCCACAGTTTTTTTATGGTCATACATCACATAGCTAGTTGGCTTTATTAATTAAATCATAATCAAATGATACAGTATTCAGTTTCATTCACACGTGTGTCTAAAGAGAAATATTAATGAGTACTATTCATATCATTACTTTTTCCTTTTGCTTTCTCACTGAAAATTAATCAATGCTGTATTCAGAATACATGCAGCTGTTTGGCCTGTTATTTTTATTTTTCCATACGCTACTGAACCCTAACCACTATGTGGAGCCCTGACACAGATAGCGGGCGTCGCGGTAGACCCCGTTGCAGATGGCAGGACGAGCCGGAGAAAACAAACGACCAATGGTCCACATTAGCCCTGGATCCAAAGAGCTCGAAGTCAAGCCTTTGCCCAACAGTGGGATTGTGCAGGTCCACAGTAAATGAAAACGAGAACTGCAACTGCTTATTATGAGAAATCAACAGCATTTCAACTTATACTTAACTAATCAGCACAAATCACAAAGCCAGAACTCACTTATACACAAGACAGTTTCCATACACCAGCTATCTCTGACGTCACCGCCACAAACTATCGCAGGCAATCCCAGGCTTGAATCCAGCACTAAGTATATAATATACGGCGAATTACTGCAGCCCACATTCTTGGCAACATGCCACGTGGTAGACGTGACATGAATACCATACTTGTGACAAGCTTTTCAACTACGAGGCAATTATAAATTCCATTTCAAAGGTTATCTTTGCCCTGTGTTGAACTTTTGATGTGCACTTGTTTGGTTTCACTGTGACTTGATTTTCTCAATCGAATGTTTCTCAGACTTTCAAGTCAGAAAACTTAAGTGTATTTACTATTGAACAAAAACTTGACGCATGCCTCAGTACGTTTTTTTTCAATAGATTTATAAGTGCTTTCAAGTTAGTCTTAAGAAATATTTACTTGGTCAATCCGAATCTGAAATCGGGATCAGGAATCGGAAATCAGAATCAGAGTGAATTTTCGAAGAAGAAAATCATCACCATCATCCATTGTTTTGCTGAATATGACTTTATTATGAACTCTAATGAGTCTATATTTTCCAAATTACCATGCAAATCCTGACAGTCTTTTTGGTAATCTGAATATTTTATCGGTAACAAAGTCACAATATTATGTCAAAGTTATTGGAAAGTTCCTAAAACACTGCCTGCTACCACAACGTTCCCTAATTAGAAGAAAACGTGCAGAAATGTTTTAATAGCTGTCTCTCAAACTAATCCTATAAACTATTTATTTTACTACCATTTTCAAGCCAGACAATCGCATTCAACAGTTCCACTAAATTGGGATCCCGGTGCACTGGTTGAGAGCTTTGTTTTATCTCGAAACAAATCTCTTGTCAGAATTAATTACGTTAAATTGCTCAATCCTAAGAGAAAATTAAAAAAAAAAATAAACATCTTTGAACTTGATAGAAAACTCGTTTTGCGTTTTTGTTAACCCAAATATAAAACGATTTCTGTGTTCCAAAGTGTTGGTTTAAGTTAATTCCATTTCAATATTTTTTATGTTAACTGCTTGATTTCGCTCAATTTTTATTCTGTTCTACGGAGTTCCACCACATTACATACTTACTAGGGCAAGCTTGACTTATTCATATGATATCAGAATAATTTAAATGATAACGGTAAAATGAATCCCGTAAGGCAGTGTTGATGTAATCCACTCACGCGATCTGCCACATAAATATACTGCGGGAAGGTCGCAAATTTACGACAGGTGCAAATAAAGACATGCCACAGATACCTCAATGAATAAAGGCCTACTTCTTTTTGGCTGGCGCGGGCGCGTCTTAGAAAGGCCGCCGACCAACTTCATAATAACATATTTTATGCATCGATAAAGCCCTTATCTGGGAGCGCCCTTTTCTCAATAGCACATTCTCGACCATATGAAAGATACAAAGTCTGAAGTTATTTTAGTAACTTTAGACCTTCTCTTTGAGATGTTACGGTTGTTATTCCGCTTTCCCTTTGCGGCCCAGGTATCTGATTTATGGCCAGGTGTGGGCTCTCGTCGCTCGCCACTCTTCCATTCAGAGCTTGCACAAAGTGGGACACCTCTAGATTGGCGGTCTCCGATGAATTCGCTCCATTTCAACGTCAACTCACAGATTCGTAATTCTTTTTGCGGACGACGGTCAGACGTACTGACATGCTGTAATTCAGTTTCGTGCTTTTATTTTCTAATTTGCAGTTTCAATCACTCGAGTAATTTTCATTATTTTGTGAGTTTATTTAGTGGTTCACTCTGTCTGTTTTGGTTACTGAATGGTTGGTTGGTGTCATAACACCCGATGATGCTTTGACCGAACCTGCGTTTGCGTAAAAATGACAAACAAATTCCAACAACTCCTCGACGGCCCGTATTATTCAAACAGATACCAAAAACTTCCTTTTGTTTATTTTCTCCTATCGCCGATTCAGCGGCATATGAATTCAGTATTCAGCGCGAAGTTGAGCGAACGCCTACAGCAGTTGAACGAACACTGGAGAATTTTATTGGAAATCGACGCTCGTTGAAAATGCACTTTAAAAAGTAATTTCTTAAAAATAGTTAATGCATTCAATGAAAAAAACCTTTTAGTGAAACAAATGTATGACGACTATTTTTATTTTAAACCGAAGCGATACACAGGTTCGTATACCGCAGTTAACTATTCACTAAAGTAAATATTTGATTCGAAATACTGGACACTGGGTCTCTATTCTCGACCAAACTGTCAGTTGCAACAACCACAACTTTCAATGAACTAAGTAAGTAACAACATGTTGTTCAAAGTCCGCTCAGTTATGATGAACAACATTTAATTATCTCGGTGCTCCCACCTCGAAATGTTAAGAACACGGAAGATAATTACGGGGGTGGTAGATAAATGAATTCCAACAAGTGCTACAGAACAATACAGGTAGAGCATTCCGGCTCGCGGCCTCGTTTACAGCCGTACATAAAACAAAGGCCCAAATCTAAAACTCAAGTAATTATGGAACGTGCAACACTTTTTACATTCTTTGCTGGGTTTTTTGTCTTTAAAAGTGTGCATTTTTTGGAATGAGGTGTTGGGGAAGAGGGATGGGGGGTGCACACTAGCTTTCATTCTGTCGTCGACTCGTCGTCCTCCGGCGTCCGTCTGCGTCAGTTCAGTAGCTTCGAGCCCTTGGTAAGGGGTGGTCGTGCGCTCTCCCGCGATGCCGCAATACGGCCTCTTCCGATACACCCGTGTATTTTAGTGAAGTTTTATTTTCAAAGACATTTTATGTTATTTGGATTATGCGTGCGTTCACAATTGGCTGGAAACCTTGATGATTGTTTTCGAAGAGGCTCCTTTGACCTCGATTTCCTTATTAATTTCACTTTGAAGAAGTTATTTATTTATTGATAACAGATTTTTGTTTTAATAAATCTTATTAATTTAATTTTGTGAGGGGTTGCTGGGCGGAAAGTATTTAATTTCATCGATGTTTACGTTGTAAATAAAATTAGTTCATATTATAATGTAAATAGCTGAAAGTTGTAAGTATAATGTGTAACTTGTGTCGTGTTTAGGTTATGTTTTGCGGGTACCTGTGTTTTTTACAATAAGGGTCGGCTTTGTTGGAACTGTTTTTATTTCGGTTGAAGTTCAAGTTTCTGTGATGTTGCGGCAGGTCAATGAGATTATTCATCTTGTTACCATATGTTACTACTCGAAAGCATAGAGACTATAAATTACAACGACTTAGGTGACCATAAAATAATGATATGGACACATTATAACGTATCCTAATGGATCAATAGACAAATCAGTATTGCTTTTATAACACGAATGCAACTTTGAACGAACTTTGTATCTTCAAGATATTATGAAAAAATATAATATCTTAAAGCTTACGACTGACTCCCCCATTTTTTCATACTTCAACTTTTTCATGCATACTTTAAGACTTTTCAAGCTGAATTTTTACAGGTTTATTTATAGCCTACGTCATATTCCCACGATCTAAAACCGGTTACATGAAGCAAATAAATTGTTCAGAACTTATGCTTAAGTGAGTAACAGACACATTACACTTGATATTTTTATATTGCTAACCGCAACTTATCGCTGTGGTTAGCATGAGGATTTCATATCACGTTCCAAAGAGGTTTCTTACTCGAGGTCAGTAGAGTAGAAACTATTTGCTAAGTTCTTGAGGAGTTCGAACTTTATAGTGGAATAGGCAGACCCACAGTTCTTTGATGACGAGTCTTAGGGCACTTTAGATATCATATTATAATAGACCCATTAAGAACCTAACGGTGAGTTTACACCACTTATAGTTTTGACCTAGAATTTGAACTCTTGGACACAGGCACAGTGTCTTTTGGTATCAAATTATAGTGAAGATCAAATTTCAGGCAAATGACAAAGGTCTTCTTACCAGAAACAACCTTCATAACGTTTCGTGTTCCATTAAATAAATTAAATACATACAACGGGTAACGTTAAATGCGCAAAACCTCAGACACCCCAACTGATTTTTAATTCATTTGACCTATTTCAGAGAGAAAATAAGTCATTAACATTTTTTTAAAGGTTTTATGTGCTGTTTTAGTTTTACTGGCCATTCTGATCGTTTCTTGCGTCTGCAACGACGCTTTATCGAGGGAGGAGTCGTCACCGGGCCGCTGCGCCGCGCTGACATTGGCTTGCTTGACCTATTAATAAATAGACACGGCAACGTTTTTAATGAAGATTTTTGAAAAATGTCATCTATTTTAAAAAGTGGTTCAATTAATTCTGCTCGTTATTCTGATCAAACTATTTTCAGGTTTTCCGCATTTAACGTTACACGTTGTATATCTTAATATCACGCTGGTAATCCTGAAAGGAGGCGGAGGTGTGCCTACAGGTCACCCACATTTCGCTAGTTAAGTTCAAGTCCCATTCATTAATTCATTTATTTATTCATAAACAATTTACATTGTTTTGGACATTACATATTAAATAAAATGATCACATGCAGAAACAGTACTTACATATAAAAACCTAATTAGAATTGATGTGAAATGTTTAGTTCAAGAGTCAATTCATTTACAATATGTCAAAAAATTAAAATATAATGTCAAATTAATAGCAGGTATAATGTCAAAATCAGTATCAAAAATATTAGGAGTACCTACAACTTCATCACAGTCCTAATGATGAGCACAGTGTTAAAGTCAAAAGATAATTAATAATGCTTGTTCACTGCTATTATTATAAGTGACTATTTTATCTGACTTTTATCATTTGTCCTAAATTATATTTATAAAAGAGTAGAAACATTTTTCCAACAAGAAGGCTTTCAATTTAGTTTTAAAAGAGTGAAAGCTATCATTTAATCATTTTAAATCAGTCGGTAACCTATTAAATAATTCCACTGCTTGGTATCGGGAACAATGCTTAGCTATGTTAAAATTAGGTGCTATTTTGTGTTTCAATTCCTTTTTCAATTCCTTTTTGTGCTTTCTCTTACGTTTCTCTTGTGATTCTATCATATATCATTACTTGTGATTACATCATACAAAGTGATTTAGAATTACTAATAATACAACATTATTTTTAGTAGGTATATTGCAAACCTGAATATATTTTGTTCAGAATAAGTGACTGAATCGATTCCAATAGTTTTTACACCATGTTAAATTTTGTCCCAAAAATATTAAAAAACGGTAAGAAATTGGACACCGAGCTACACTAAGTACATATCCGCAATCATATTCATATCACAGCCGGTCGGCCGGTGGTGGCGCGTGTTAAGTGGTAACCAACTTTTTGTACGGACAATCAGGTAACATAACAAGCTTATAACTTCTTGATTTTTCATGATACAGTTTTGAAATTTTGTACATAGATTTTTTACATAAAAATACTAGACACGTGTTTCGGGTTTGCCATATATTAAAAATAATGTTGTATATAAACTTGGTACGGTTAAAATTTCTAATTCTTTAAAGTGCTCTCTACATGAGTGATCCTTACTATGTTCCTTATGGCATGTTTCTGTAAAATAAACACTTTCTGACAGTTAGAGCTGTAGCTGTTACCTACCTTACATAATGCTCTGGTTATGCTCATATGACAGGGGGCGAGCCTATTGCCACTAACCGAGCACAAATCCAGATTCCGGGTTGCTACTGAGAAATACCTGATGGAAAAACCCAATAAAACTCTTCCCGATCAGGGAATCAATCAAATACATATTCATTATGAATTACTAATTAGAATGTAAAGTACTTGTCCAACTTTGTAACAACAAACGCGGTACAATAATTTACAGCGTGAAATGTATACTTGGACGAGTTGCGTGGGAGCATAAACAGCTGGTGCCCAATTTGGTCGTCTAATTCAATTTAAGATCACCAAAAAACGTTTTCCTGTTTGGAAAATATAAATAGTATGCGTGTCGGAATTAATGTATATTTAAGTTTCCTAAGCACTTTTTTATGACGTAGATAGAAAAAGAAACCGTTATTTTCACAAGAGAATAATAATATTACCAAACTATTGGCGATTACATATAGTATACAGTACCTACTCATGTATGTTCTTATTAACAAACCAGCTGCTGTTGCGGACTTACCATACACATCACCCACAGCATAAAAGAGGTACTAATTTAAATATACTGGTGTTAGGGATATCGACTGTTACCATGGATACAGTCCAAGATTCTGAACAAAAATGTTCGTTCGTTATACGTTGTTTAATCGTTTACAATTTCCTTTTTTCCCACGGTTCCTTTTTTTTATTACCGATGAGACACATCTTCGTTAGGAAATCTAGAATCATGTGCGGAATTCATAGTGTCAGTTTGCGTGTCGATGTCTGTGCTACCCTTTATTTGTATGAATTCATAGTGTCAGTTTGCGTCTCGATGTCTATGCTACCCTTTACTTGTATGAATTCATAGTGTCAGTTTGCGTGTCGATGTCTGTGCTACCCTTTATTTGTATGAATTCACATAGCCACCATTTTAAGTCTCGAATGAACACCGACCCGTTTTTATAAATAGATTTTCTATTTTTGTAACACATTTTTTCATGACCCCTCCCAAGGGCTACTGCTCAGGTTTTCCAATTATGAATTGTAAATTCGTGCAGATATATGCAACATATACAACCGGGTCTGTATCTACATTTGTATCAGTCAATCCTGTCGATCTTGTAGTGAAAATATTTTTTCCATATTAACATTGACCCACTACGAATTTCTCATGTAAGTAGGTACCTATTGTAAGAGCTTGTACAAACACAAAATCCCATTCTACATTCACAAACAATCAAACCAGAAACAATTAAGTATCTGTAGGCCTGACAAACATTTACTCAGTTCGAAGCCAATCGTTTGACCACTGTACCAACCGTAGTGCCGTCAAACCTCTAATCCACTTTTGGACATTCACCTAAGTCCTAGGTCACTTCGAAAATACGCTTTCACGACATATGTCACTGTTTTCTAAAACGGGGAGGAGATTTCGGAAGACCTTGTTCAGAAAGGGGTTTCCGACTGTTACCCAGGTACTTGTAACCTCGAGATATTTGGATCAATCAACCAATCAAGCCACCAATCAACCAATTACTGACTTTGAATACGATGTATGTACTTGTGTTTAAGAAATAAATATTATGTTGATTCAATGTATTGTGCGCCTTTGTCTTGAATAACTTCGCGTGAGTCCAGATAAGTTCGGGTCGTCCGTACCTCCAGTATACGAGAAATAAAATGCCTTATCTGACCATCCTTCAACCCTAAAGTGTTTACTATTCATAACCCAGAAAACATAAGACGATTTATCATTGGTCCTTTACCTGTCTTCCGTGCCCCTATTGGCTAAGAAACAGTTCCGAGAACACTTCAAAACAGACCTGAAACTTTTATACTGGGGTTGTCGGTTTTTGTGTTCACGGGGTAATGGGATGACGACACCTTACCCATGGGAGTCGGGTCAAGGCACCTGTTACGACCACTGCGTTTCAATTCAGTATTTATGACGCGGTTTGTTGGTATTTATTTGAGGGGTCACTTTTCTTTGTGTGTATTTCTTTTCAAGTAAACGTGGCAGTGTTTTCTGTGGGAAATATGCCGAAAGTGATGTTAAGTAAATATGCCATAACCTGCAATGCTGGTAATAGCAGAAGCTTCAGCCAATTTCCAGTATTTCCAATCGTCAGGCCAGTCGCCCAGACCAGGGCCCAATACAGGAACATCGTTCGCACGATCCCCACGTAGAGCCACCTACAGGCGGCGCTCGGCCCCCCAGATTGGGAAGCAGCGTTGATAGTGCCCCAGCCGCGCCCAACAACTTGCGAGCCAGCCACCGGAAGTGGTGGCCGAGATCCCATCGGCTGTCGAGCACCAATCCCAGGTACTTCATGGTAGACTCGACAGCGATCCGAGCCGTGGCCGTGGTCGGGGGACCACGATGTGTGAGTCGGGCGGCGGTGCCCACCGGGGGACATGAAACATCATGGCCACATACTTATTGAGGGCCACCTGCAGGCCTAGGCGACGTATGCGGCTCACCACCTGTGAGACCGCAGCCGTCACCAGCAACGCTGCCTCCCTGTGCGAGCTCCCCCGGGTAATGACGAGCGTGTCATCGGCATAACACGTCAGGTCCACGTCCGGTTGGAGCTAGCCCCTCAGCACCCAGTCGTACTGGATGCTCCACACGAGCGGGCCTAGAGCGAGCCCTGTGGAACACCGCACAACATGCAATTATATTATTATTATTTATATTCCAATTTACATAATTCTTAGTCACACTTAATTTCAAAATGCAAACGCCTCAAGCTCTACTTTACACAGGAAATCATCAATAAAACTCATTAAACTCAGTCCCATATAACAACACATACGCTATTAAAATTATATCACTTAATACGTCTCAACCGCCCGAAACCATAACAAGAACTACTATGATCCCTTAATAGTCCATCTGATAAATATACCATGTTAAACTTAATTAGCAAACAGAGTTTATTAATGTCCCACCATGTCTTAGGTCTTGTGATTGTAATTTATTACTTCTATCATACCTCGACTAGTTTCTAGTTACTAGTTCAAGCTAACTGTACCTATGTCCTAATCTATGGATTACTTATTTACAAGCAACATGTGATCAACATTGATTGCATAACTGTGTTGTATGAGATTCAGAATTAATTACTTGTAGCAATTAGGGAGAGTCGACCTGTGTTTAAGTGCTTAGTGTCTAGGCGAGTGTGAGGACAATTGGTGTGTTGTGTCAGCAATGGTATGGGACAGTCACGGAGTGTCTACGCTGCATGTATCTATGTCGTATTCCCGTCAGTCTATTATTAGAGCCACCGTAGTACGTCATCATTTATTGGTCCACATTCAAGCTTATGTTAATCTAGCTTAGCTGTTTGAAGTAGAACTATGCAGAATCATGAAGGGACATTTTCTTTCTTTAGTAAGGAAAAAAAATCTATGCAGCTTGTCACGCGAACATCGCTACGAATCTCGTAGCACGCAAATATAATAGCAAATTTTGTGTTCCTTGTTTATTTTATAAAAGCACGCATATCTGCATTGTAAATAAGTTTTGTAAGTCTAAGCATACTCTTTCCAACGTTTGTCACCACATCTTATTTCAAACCGCAACGTTGCATTGTCACATCCGCGATGTTAAGTCTTTTGACCGGCCCTTTTGAGGACTTACCCACTGTTCAAAAAACTAAGTGCCTGAAAAGTATCATAAAGTGATTAGTTATGATTTACTGAAGCTACCGTGTGGTATCAAAACGCCATTTTTGGGCACAGGAAAGTTAACTTTATTATTGGGATCGTTCATATGAGGAATTATAGTTAAAAAAATTAAAGTGTCTTAAATGTATCATAAAATGCTTAGTTAGGCGTTGCTGAAAGCCAAGCTGGTTATTAAAACCATCCCATTTTGAGCACAGGAATCAGCCTAAAGTTTACATTCTTATTGTGATTATAAACTTACGAGTTTTACCATTTCACCTCACAGTACTTCCAATCAACAGCGTTAGCGTTAGAATAAATAAACGAGTAGGCTGTTTTCATAAAGGATGTGCGTGTAAACATCTACAAACATCTTTCCTAGATTTAATGTGCGTACTTATTTATTTAGGGTACTGTTTGCTGGTTGAAATGTGTCGCCTTGACCTGACTTTAAGTGCTAGGAAAATTTCGATTGATTTGATATTGAATTGATATGAGTAAATAAAGAAGTGTTTTCTGACATTGTAATTGGAGGTTTGAATTTGAATTTATGTCTTGATAGTTATTTCGAGTAGTGAACGAAATATTGCGAAGATTTTTTAAGGCTCGCTCCATATTTTTGTGATAGATTACAATTATTTACATTTATTATTCACATTTATATACCAAAGGTTGCAATAACTTACCAAGTAACAAATTACCAGTACAGCCGGTCGATTCTGTAAAAATCTCACCGTGAAATCATAAGTGAAGTGAGCACTTAATAGTGTTAATCCCTAGCGAATGACAGCTCACTCCTCGCTCACTTCACCCAAGCTTTCACGGTGAGATGGTTACAGAATCGCACGGCAGTTTTTCAAAATACATCCTTTCTTAGGTAAAATAAATAGACATAAAAACACCAAGTGACCAATAAAAATCTTATAAAACAATATGAAAGCGTTTCAAAAGGAGGCATAATATTAAAATTAACCATTTTCATCGGAACAGCTCTGTATTTCAATGAAAACGATGTAAAATAAAACGGTCGAATTCATTTTATGCGCTATATTGAATCGGTGGAACATTTCAGTGTTGAACAATCATGTGGCAAATAGGTTTGCAATGCTAATATGGCCCAAAAAAGTTTATATGCGCTTGCTGACTTTGCAAAGGCTTTTCCACAGAAGACAGAGCTTGCATTTGAAAATGATTTTCCATTGTGAACTCTATTATTTTTTGTTTGGACAAATTATTATTATTTTTTTTTAATTTAAGTACTTTATTTGCGAAACTATTCCCTATTAATAAAAAAATACACAAAAAATATTTACAATATAAGTACTGCCTTCCGCCCGCGCGGCGTCGGCGCACCCTACCCTGCCTACAATTAGGTTCCAAAGTAAAGTACAGACGCCAGCACATCAAGCCACTACAATCTGTCAGATTTATTTAATAGATTTTCAACTTTATCGCTAAAGCATAAGGTTCAAAGTTGATTGGGAAAACCTGACAGTAATAATAATAAAAATAATTTATGTTTGACAAATTATTGCAGAGGTAGCCTGCATGTCGATTCTGTAAAAATCTCACCGTGAAAACTTGCGTGGAGTGAGCTGTCAGTGTCATCCCACTGATGCTAGGGATTGACTAAGCAAACATTTACAATCATAATCGAGATTTTAATAATATTTTTTATGCTAATTCTATTTATAATTTTATATAATTTCAAAAGTAGTATTTTAAATGTCAAAACATTACTATTTTCTGGGGGTTTTGAAATAAAATAGCAAAACAGAAACTTAGAATAAGTATCAATTTTGTTTTTTTAGATTAAAACCACACAAAATAGTAATCTTTTGACAATTAAAATACTAGCTTTCAAATCATATAAAATGATCAATAGAATTAGCATAACAAATATTATTCAAATCTCGATTATAATTGTAAATGTTTGCTTAGTCAATCCCTAGCATCAGTGGGATGACACTGACAGCTCACTCCACGCTCACTTCACCTAAGTTTTCACGGTGAGATGGTTACAGAATCGCACTGCAGGTTATTTTGTTTTTTTAAATAAATACGAAATCATATTTTGCTATTACTTATTATTTCTTACATTGAAATTGCTGACACATTTTCGACTAACATATTTTCCTAAGCTTCTTTGAATTTCACTCACGCGTAGCCTAAAAACCTAGTGTATAACAATGAAATACATAGAGGTAACTACACACACCTATACACGCACCTATTTACATGTAACACAACAAATCCTACACAAGTTCTATCGACTCTGATCGTGTAACCGTATATACAAGTACATTGTGAAGAATACTGTATGCGTTCTCCTCTGTGTCACCTTCGTGTTCATATGGCTTGCTTATCAAAATATTGAAAATCGATACCTACCTTGGAGGCTTCAATAACCTGAAGTGTAACATAAAAATACGCGACACGGAGATTCTTACGCGTTTCCTAGCGTAGCTTTGACAATGTAAACAGGAATAGGTAGATACTATCTAACTTTTAGATAGATTTTAGATAGATAATAACTTTTTGGAAAGATGGTTTAAAGTAGCACGTTTTCAAAGTACAGACGCCAGCACATCAAGCTACTACAATCTGTCAGATTTCTTTAATGGATATTCAACTTTATCGCTAAAGCATAAAGTTCAAAGTTGATTGGGAAAATCTGACAGTGTCGGGTAGCTTGATGTGCTGGCGTCTGTACCTACCTTTCAAAATAAGAGTAGTGGTGACCCAGCGGTAAAGACCGCGACTTACGATTAGGTTCGAACCCAAAGAGGCGCTTTACTTTGTGTAAATTATTTCATCACCACTGCTCTAAAAACGGTGAAGGATAACATCGTGAGGAAACCAGCATGTCCTAGAACCAAAAATTCAAAGACATGTGACATCTACGAGTACCAACCCGCACTGGTCCCGCGTGGTGAATTACGGCCCTCTCTCTGATTATGCTTATGATTTTCAAAATAGTCGTATATATCAAAATAACATAGATATAGTTTCCATTTCATCTAAATATTTTGCTCCACACTTACATTTGAAATACCTACATGCGACATGAAGCAATTATACTTGAGTGGCGTGTCTGTACTATTCAAACTCATTCATTCTGACACAGACAATAAAATGTATAAAGCTTCCGTCAAAATAATTTTCTTCAGTGAATAATGACTACTTAATGACGTATCATTGTTTCAAGTAACTTAATTAAGTATAATAATGATTACTTCGCTAATTATGACGACTGAATAGAGTCCAATGTGACTTAAATGTTGTTTCTGGGCAACTAACAAAGCTATAATACCGTTCAAGTATTTATTCAAAGGGAAACGAGCTTGAAGGTCTTAACGTTTTAATTACAGGACATAAAAGTTAATGTCCACTATTGAAGATGCCCCCCTCTACTTAACGAACGGTTGGGGGGGGATATTTCTATACTATTGCCTTTCATTTGAATGTTAATTATTTTCTTTATTATTGAATAAACTAATGTTCGATCACTGTCTCATAATGGCATACCCGTGACATTTCACTCATTTCTTAAAGTCTCCCAGATTATGGGTAAATATTATTACGATACCCAGAAGAGAGATTTAATAACATAAAAAAAAAAAATATCAGCTCCAAGAAACCAGGACATTTTGAATGATTACGCAGTAATTCATTATATACTTTGATATCTCCAAGTTCATTTTCAGTTTAAGAACGAAGATATTTTAATACAAAATAATGGCCGAAGGCATCCCGTTGCCCGAAGGCTACAATAAGTTATTTTACATCAGTTAAATACTCGGCCTTGATAAGGACCTATATAAATAATGTTATTCTGTCGTCCAGTATTGAATTATTAATTTGCTTTTTAAGTTTTCAACTTATTACAAGGCTGGACAGGTATATCTGAGACATATTGATTTCCATTTCAAAATAGACGTACTCATTTTAGAACAAAAGTTGGCTTCTAAAATAGAATGAATCGTTATAAGTTTATTTTTATTTTTGTTGTCTGTTCATTGTTCAAGTAGGTTTACAAAGCTATTGGAAAATGGAATACAATACCAAAAAAATAATATAAAATTCAACAGGCACTTGGACAACTTTCAAAGTACCGTATATACTTTCCGTATATATGTATTTAGTAAAAAGCTGTTATGTTGACACTTTATTTTTTTTTTTATATATATTTTTTCTTTTTTTATTTATGTTCCCAAGTAAACATAGTAAAAACATAATAAGAAGAAAACAGGATAATACATTTTCTCGGTCACAAACTTTCATAAAACTTTCTCAATAGCATTAACCACAACCTAGGCTTAATGACTTTAGTTTTGGGTTGTGGAGACCTAAGATCAATAAAATTTTATCGGTTCGCATAAGGTTCGCGTGACAGCCCTAAGCGTACCACAGGGTAGAAAGGACTTATGCATCAGTAGTTTAGGGGTATGTAATAAATGTTGTCTGTGAAGCCCTTCGATCGGCACTATTTCGACGAATAATTGACGTATAGAGAATAAATGGAACAAAAAAAACATTGATGTTCACTTTGTATGCTTAGCTTCGAGCAAAGTTAACGTAACAATAACAAACGAACTTATTTATTTTCTCAATAAATTTTATCAGCTAGATATACATTAGAGTCCAGTATCAAAATATACAGCAAAAAATATATTTTATGTCATTTCAAACAAATTGCGTTACCGCAAAAACTAATATTGTCTTTGTGATTTATAGGGACCACACAATGTGTCATCCCTTTTTTCTGATACCTCTTTGTAATAACGACCAACTGTATCATTGTAACAATTATATTTTGTGTTAAATAGCCAGTTAATTGTGCCATAAGCTCATCGTTACCTTTTGATTATAGTATAAGAGCTTTTACTCAGTTTAAAACGACGACCTTATTTTGACGACGAGCGATGTCCAGGCTGAAATATATTTAAAATTTGATTATACTTACTCAAAGTTTAAATATATTTCAGCCTAGATGTTGAGAGGGGCTTGAAGTTAGAATATTAAACAAGAAATTTTCTCATCCTATTTTCAGGCTAGTTTTCGTGCAGGATAAGTAAAGCATTTTATTATTTAATTATTTTAAACTTGAGCTAAGCAAGTTCAAGTTTTTCCATGTTTAGTTTGGTAGGTAAAATTAATTCCTCCCAACAGATGTTAAAACAAACCATTTATCAAAGTTAAATATTATATAAATGCTAATGAAAGATTGCATTCAAATCTAAAATTAATTTAATAATTTGAATTTTAATGGGTGAAAATACTGATTATTAAAAAAAAACAGAATTTTAATGTTGAATGAACACCACAACAATGTTACCTGCAGTGTCGATATTATTTCAACTTGTAAAAATCAACTTGGTAATGTCGCGTATTTATAATTTAAACACGATGAAATAATATTCAAAACTCCATCATTATTTACGGTAGAGGATAAAATTGGTTAATTAACGAACGTGTTAACTGGACAGTTTATGGACGAGCTCTCGATATTAACGCGTCGTCCGATAGTAATTGCGAGATGACGGATATACGGTGCACAGAGTAACTACACAGCTATGTAAATTAATGTTTACCCACTGTAATCAAAATCAAAAGTCATTTATTCAAACTAGGCTGAGAATCAGCACTTTTCGAACGTCAAATGTAGTTATCATGTTAATGACTGATTTCATGGGGCTTCCTGGGGGGCAGTCTGATCTTTGTATCAAACTGTCAAAAATACCTCTTATTCCCCTATATTTTGGACAAGTTTTTGACATTGATCGTCGCTGAGATTCAAATTCAAAATTCAATTCAAAATGTGTATTGTGTCTCGAATGCTACATTCTATACATGAGTTGAGACAGCCCCCGTAAGTAATCAGAAACACTTGTGTTGGGGTTGACTCGCTACTTCCCTTATTTAATACAATATTGAGACTAAATTATTAGAAAAGAAAAGAAAAGAAGAGCGCCGAGATGAGCGACGAGGAGCTTGCAACTACATTTTGAATGTTTTTAAATACGCGTATTGGCCTTCTGATGTTGTAGTAAGCTGTACATAATTATCTAAATTCGTACTTTTGTTTTATTCATTCCTGCTATATAAAGCTTTCCTTAATTGATCTATTTGGTATCAACCGAAATAGGTCTTTTTATCAGAGTAACTAAAATTATATCTGCCTGTAGTCTACCTTCTATCTCATTCGATTTCTCAGTGCTAAAGATTGTAAACAAAAATGCTGAATTAAAAGACGATTATGTGTTTGTTCTTGCCACATTTTTTGTGCAACCTCATCCGTACAAATTCTAATCTACAAAATAAACTACACTATATTATATTGCCCAAAAGGAAATTAATAGATATGGATCTTTACCCAATACTTCTGTAAACATCTCCAGTATGTTTACCACAATTTATTTACCCTAGAAAGCATCCGTCAGTTTACACATAAACATCAAGTTAGCATTATTCCTTACTGCTGAAATTTGCGATGTATTCCGTATAGATGACATCGTAGATGGGGACTGCCTCCTTTTACGTCCTATATGTGACGTGGCTCCGCAGGGAAACATACAACCCATCCATTGGATTTACATAAAAGGTTCAATGAATTTGCTACAAGCTCACATTTGTGGTGACACGTAGGTGCATTTTTACTTATCATTTTCTTTCGAAAGGTTGTTTAGAGACAAGATAATCAATACCAAGCAATTCCACTCTTAATGCAGTAACTAACTTATGTACTCATAATGAAGCAACGTTGTGGGATAAACAACATTAATTCCCTAACAAGTTGAACGTATGTACCTAAAAAGCACGTGGCGTTCTGTAGTTTTTGTCTACCCCTAAGGAAAGAAGGCGTGAGTTTATTTATGTTTAAGTACCTTTTTCGGGACAGATCTTTACATATCTTATCTCTATAAAAAATCACTATACATGATAGGAAGAGAAAATTCAAACCTTTAAGGTCAATAAATAAATTTTCATCACAATAAAATTAACGCTGCATAATTAGCCGGTAATCAAGAAACTTGTTTCTTTTTTAATAGGTACTTCACTCTTAACTGTTTAGAGGCTTATACTCGTAAGCGCAATATAATTAGCAATAAATGTGTTAACAAAATCGATTGTATTTAATGTTCTAATGTAGTTTCTCTTGATGGGTCATTACGCGTAAGTTCCATAAACTTGGATTAATGACGCCTTTTGATAACCCACAGTAGTTTCCGTGTGGTCGTAGAAAATCGTCAGTTACAGTTATGTTTGTCCTAAATTCTATGTTTCTCACATTCTGTGAAAATACAGTATTATGGACTTGTACAAGTTTAAATCGAACACAAAATGGAAAGAGCTGTACCTAAATATGATTTCCAAGGTTAGGTTTTCATTTAAATTTTCTCTAGTGTATTTTTTTAAGAGTTTTATATATAGAGAATTTACTTAAATTTACTTATTAATTTCCGTACTTGTGGGAAATGTTCCTGGATATACAGGAGGCAAGGACATCGACGCGCAAACTGTAAACATGGAGTCAGCACATGATTTTAGACCCCCCAGCGTGGAAATTTTTCGTCGGTTATCTAAAAAAAAGTGGTGTTTAAAAGAAAAGTGCAATACTTATGCGCGTGGTCAAAATATATGGAACAGCAATTTTTTTTTTTAAATAACCGCAGATGTGTTTCAACGCAAGTTCAGAATCATGTACTGAATCCATGGTGCATGGTTGCGAGATGCTGTCCCTGTATTATGAAGTAGGTTGTCTTAGTCACCCGACCCTCAAAAAATCAAAAGGCATTTATTCAAACTAGGCTGAGCACTTTTCAAACGTCAATATTACAAAAGACAGTCCCCCAAAACGCCCGTCCTTCACGACTTCCTAGTGCTTTCGCTGGGGAGAAAACGTGACGCAACAAACTCTCCAGCAGCACAGCTGTCTGTTCAGTTAGAATATACGTTAATGAATACAATACAAGATATGCAAAGTAATTAACATTACAAGACACAGAACACTAAATTAAATTATGTATTTCCTAATTGTCAGCTAGCCACGCCAATATACCAACAAATACAAGAAAAACTATACGTACGCAAAAAAATAATACATCAAAATTGAAAATTTAAACAAAAACTTACTATCTAAATATAATAAAAACCTCCAGCTATAAAGGGCGTGACCGCTTACATATTTTATGCAATGCTGGGTTCTGTTTACATAGCTGTCACTTGAAGTCACAAATGATAAACCAAGACTAAATAAACAAGTTATTACTAATGACAACAATAAAACCATGGTCAGCAAGACCTCTTGGGACAAGTCTGGCCTTGCCTGCTATATCATTGATAACATAGATCTACTTATGCAATAACACATTCCAGATGTTCGATTTCAAGTAGGTATCATAAGACGAAACGTCCACCACTTGTATACCACTTCTTAAGGCCTCTACAGATCCTTCTCCCTTCTAATAGTCCTTCAACTCCTTTCCACCCGTCTTTGAGGCAAGATAATAAATCTTCCGAAGAAAGGAAGGCACGGAACAAAAATGCGTCATGTAAACACCCAAACACTTCGGGGGTCCCGTAAGCCAAGTAAAAGGGGGTATTAATGATCCAACCACATCCAACAGGTAGAATGATCTCCGCACGCCACAGGTCTAATGTTTGGAGACTTGCCTTTACAATATTTTAGAATCGGTCTGTTTAGAATGTGTTCTAGTAGCTTCAACATACATACATATTACATACCTACTTTCATGACTTCTACTTTGATTTCTATATTTATGTCTGTAATCTATATGGTGTACATAATAAAGAGTATTCTATTCTATTCTATTCTATTCTACTTTGAAAAACAGACGGACTACAGACAAATTTATCGTGGGATAGAACAGTATTTTCAGCTGGATTGGAATTTGTCTTTCGTGGATTTGTCTTGTCGAAAGAAAACTGGTTACAATTATTGTATGTGCGTGGCTTTATCATGCATACAAAATGTAAATCTAAATAGAAAATATCACACAAACCTTCTGCGAATAACGTAAGCCGCTATAAGCACTCCCAAAAGTAACAGATGTCGCGTAAACTTACTATATCCACATTAAAACTTCGCTATAATGGTTTTGCGATCGCATCTCGATTACGTCTTGCGACTTAAAGTTGCAAATATCCGGGATGCCTATTATTTAGGTCAGGATCAGACCATGCCGTGCAAGTCGTCCGTTGATCGCGTCTGTGATAAAAGTCGTATGTTATAGAACTGTATTTACGTACATTTGTACGATCGCTCAGATGAATGAATGCCCTTACTCTCTTAGAAGTCGTAAACGGAGGGTGGAGTACAAACATTTGCTCTCCTTTGGTAAAGTGATTTATTCGGAATGGCAAAAAGCGTATTGTTAAGCTTCGTGTTTCATTTATGCATTGCAGATTTACATTTTGGAGTCTGTTTACGTATGACTATCATGTCGTAAAGTCGTAACTTTGTAAGAAAATGTTCACATTTTCATAAAGTTCTGTGACGCTTGGCTTAACTTGATAATGTCTTTAAAAGTCTACCTAGAAAGTTACTTTGTAAAACATAAACAAAGTTGAAAAAGCTTTATGAATTACATATGAAATTAGTCTTCACTCTGATGAAAGGTTCTTAGTTTAACACTGAATCTTATTCTGTCGATTGTAACTATGTGGCTTAGTTTATTAAATCTTCCATCTAACTTAAACAAGTAAACTAAGTTTATTGTAAAAGTTTCGAGAAAATATTGATGTAGACTAAATTGTTGTATAAGCGAACTTGACAAGTAGATATTATAATTTGAAGGAACCGATGAGTAATGGCTGTTCTTCCTCGAAGGTAACAAATGAAAGATACTGACAGCCCCATTTTATCAGTAGGTATCGATGTCTCATAAGCGGTGGAGGGAGACGTGCCCGTGGGAGCCACGGGAGGCTCTATAAAAGTTAGCCTCATCGGGAAAGGCCAGGGTTGAACGTATTTCTTATAATTTCTTATTTTGAAATGAATACTGGCTTCTGCAGTTCTTTCTTGTTTTCGGGGCTTCCTAGCCTTCGCTGTGAAGTTTTATTAATGGGTGCGCACAAATTTCCGAAAATATTAAATTTACAAGAGAAAATGTGAATTTTTCTTCGATAACTTTTGCTCCGTTCTGAAGCTCTGTAAACCAAGCTTTAATCTGTGTTTTCCGGATACAAATCAACACCCATCATCCCGTCTTTACAAACGCACTATACAATTAGTATCATATCTTTGAAACTGCAATTGGAAAACTGTTTCAACTAGTTTTAGAATTTTGCAAAGTTAAACACTGGCATGATATAATTTCGCTGCAACCTTTCAGTTTTCACGATCGCCAATGGAGCGGAACATTGAAGTAAAGCTCGCTGAGCTAATTCCTTCTAAAGATGATATAGAGTTGAAACTTCCACTAATAAATACTTTACATTGTTGCCTCACTGCGACTTTATGTTGTCTTAGTAATTTGGTTTTATTATGGACTTGCTTAAGACTCAATTATTAAACCAGTATTTGTATAGCACTAAACTTTGATGTATGTGAAATAATAAATGTTTGTGTATGAAAATTAACAACTTTGTACATAAGGACGACTTTCATCATATGCCTTTTACCAATTATTTTGGGGTCGGCTTCCAGTCTAACCGGATGCAGCTGAATACCAGTATTTTACATGGAGCGACTGCCTATCTGACCTCCACAACCCAGTTACTGGGTAATACGGAACATCTTGGTAAGACTGGTTGCCAGACTTTCGGGCTACTGACGACCCGTAACGACTGTCAAAGATCCACGAATGACAGCCGGGACCAATGGCTTAACGTGCTTTCCGAGACACGGAGGGGTCTTGGTATGTGAAGATGGTCAACCATTAACCTGATCGATCGACCCGTGCGGCTGTTATTACTTAGCCACAAGCCCCTCTATAAGTAAGACTTTGTAAAACAAAAATTCAGTGCAACGACTTATGTTAAACGGCTTAACTAATTAGAAACAAAAAAAAAACAAAAAGTCATAAATTTAAGAATCCCGGGCGTCAGGACAAACAATGGATACCCTATGTTCCGCATTTTCAGCTGGGCAATCTTCTGGAGATAATCTTTATAAAATAAATCACGCTCCTTTAGACAATTCAGACTCAGGGTAATTAATATTCCATAATGAATCAAAGCAGCCTTCGCAGGCTTATGTTTTGTGCATTATTTAATAAAAGTTTCGGCACGAGTAAATCCTGTATGTAGCAAAAATTCAATTTAGAACGAAGGGAAATTACCTTTAACGGATATCTTCCGTCTGAATTGTTCTCTCAACTCAATTAGAGGTTTGAGCCGAAATTGATTTACGGTTGTTTAAAACTAAGCTCGTTTTCTATTAGATTATTTGGGTTTAATAGTCGTTAGATTATCCATTGGCCCGCCCGCACACTATGCAAAGCGAATTATTTATTGAGCCTATTACAGAGACGTGAAGTTATCAATAAGTGTGTGTGTCTCGTGGAATTATTTAACGACTGTAAAGGATACGTAATTTATTATGTCTGAGAATTATTGGCAATTGAAGGGAGTGGTTTAATACCACATAATTGTTGAGAATTGAGAATTATTTTATTTCTCTTCGTCTCGTATTTGATATCAACCGATCTGGAATTTAATCTAACCTCGCAATGTGGCACCACTGAGCAGTAGGTCGCTGAAGAGTCTCTCTGCCACTCGTTTAGTGGTTCTTGTGCTCGCTTTTACAACACAAGTTTTATTTACATACAACCTGCGGGGTAGTTGCGTAATACACTATCAGTAGCAATGAGTGTCATTTTGACAGTTCAACAACATTAATTGCGTCATTTACGTTGTTGACTAGACAATTTTTTCGAACATTATGAAGCAATGGATTAACAATATCCTTCAAAATTATTCAAATTGAGATTTATAATGTGTTACGCAAAAAGGGTGTTGGTAAAAAAAACTGAATGTCACATTGTCTTTAGAACTTTGAAAGACAAAGTTTTTTAAAGTTTTTTAACGCAGTACAAGTTTATTTTCTATGAAGACGTCAGTTTATATGTTACTTTAATAATTTAGATTGAATAGTGTTCTTAATAATTACTAGTGTACAAAATAATTGTATACATTTTTGTTCTGTGTTATTTCGAAAGTGTTACGCAATTACATAACATACTTTCTATCGCAAGCTGAATCATTTTGTTCGAAGAATTTGTCTGCTCAACAACGTAAATAACGAAATGAATGTTGTTGAACTGTCAAAATGCACCCATTGCTACTGATAGTGTATAACGCAATCACCCCACAGGTTTTATGTAAATAAAACTTGTAAAACTGAGCAAAACTTATGCGATTTATGAAAACTTAGCCTTCACCACTGTTAGGCACTCTTCATTCTAGAAATGTAAGCAGTATTTTGCAGGCAAAGAACGCGGAAAATAAAACTATCATAACAATCAAATACAGTTTAGTTTACTTTACACGCATAACTCAGCTAACAGATTGCCATAAGTAATAAACCATTTATTAAGACGAGTGGGAACCTTGGTGTAGATTTATCTCATTACCCTGGAAGTGGCTGGCAGGATTAGAGTTTAATAATAAATTGCTATTGTTTCATATGAGCACGGCACAATGAGGTTTCATTACGTGGCTAAATTAATATCGGGGTGGCTGAGATGACTATGTAAACTTGCCTTGAAAGGATACAGTGTGGAAACGGGGTTATTGAATTGCAGATCTCCGAAAAAAATGGTGGATTAAAAAGCTGTTAGTTTTTACTTTTTACTTACTGTGGCTTTTATAAAAAATGCCGACCAAATTCGAGTCTGACTCGTACACGAAGGGTTCTGTCCCATAAGGCAAAAAACGCCAAAAAAAAAACATGTTCCTTCTATGGAACCCCCTTTAATTTTTAACATTTTCGTTTTGTTTTTATTATTTGTTGTTATGGCTATTATAGAAATACACACTCTATAAAAAAAACAACTGTCTACCTATTACGGTTCATGAGATACAGCCGCTGACAGATGGACGGGACGGACGGACGGACAGTGGGGGCTTAGTAATAGGGTCCCGTTGGCACCCTTTGGGTGCAAAACCCTAACTCGAGTGTCATCAAAACACGGCCAAAGTCTTCTATTAATAATTCACGGAACCTACGGAATGGCATCCTGACAGGGACTCAATGAAAATTCAACCCCGTAGGAAACCAAACTTGTCGAAATCCTCTGGTGTCGCCAATTCACTTGAAAACTTTTACAATCTGATTAATTTATGAAATATTCCAATTACACTGACTCATTCTCCGAAACGGTGTGATAAAATTTTCAAATTGTTGAGAAAACATTGTTTTAAGCCCAGAAGAGACACTATTTATGGAACTCAATTTTGGCTCGAGGATTTAGGAGACTTTATTACTAGTTTGCATGTTATAGTTTATGTAATATATACATCTATATACCCGCCGGTCGATTCTGTTAGAATCTCACTGTGAGAAGTTAAGTGAAGTGAGCTGTCATTCCATCTGATGCTAGGGATTAACACTTAGGCAGGCCTGTTGGTCTAGTAGTCAGTGGCCCTGACTACTATACGCAAGGTCGTGGGTTCGATTCCCACCCAGGACAAATGTTTGTGTGATGAGCACGATCATTTGTTCTTTGTCTGGCTGTTATTTATCTATAATATGTATGTATTTAGAAATATATATGTATGTTTATCAGTTGCCTAGTACTCATAGCACAAGCTCTGCTTAGTTTGGGACTAGATGGCGTTATGTGAAAGTTGTGGAATATTATTATATTATCATTATTATTATTACTAATGACTGCTCACTTTAAGCTCACTTCACCCAAGTTATCACGGTGAGATTTTTACAGAATAGCACTCCTGTAATAAAGCTGAAGAGTTTGTTTCTTTGTTTGAACATGCACATCTCTGGAGCTACCAGTCGGATTTGAAAAATTATTTTTGGATTTGATAACCCAACTATTGAGGAAGGCTATAACAACACGCGAGGATCCTTAGCAGCCAAGCAAAATGATAAAAAAAAAACAGAAAAATCGCGAAAATGAAGTAATAGCAGGCAATGCAATGCGACGTCGGGGAACAAGAAATTTCATGCGGACGAAGTCACGGACAGAAGCTAGTTTTTTTTTTTTAGAGGGGAACCAATGACTTTAAAATCTCAGACTGAACTCAAGTTAGCATAACTATTATAAGATTGCTTTTTGTCTCTAAGAGTCTTACGACTAGACTAAAACATCGTCTCTCCCAAGTGATACTGTTTGTTTGTCTCTGCATCACCCAAAAGTTGGTGACTGGTAGAAAATGCCTATGGCCGCTTCTGTACATTTGTGTGCTTGAAGTATTAAATAAATACTGAGAAGTTCCTATTAATAATGCCACGTAGAGTATGGAAAATTAATAAATTAAACGTCCCTCCATAAAGGCAGATTCAAATTCGGGCGACTACTCCATGCGGGCGTGGTAATTAAATCTCTCTAATTGAGTAGGGATCGATGGCTGTACCCATCTTTCATGAACATACTTCAGTGTCATTCGCACGTGAGTCCCCTGCATTATAAACAAAAGACAGTGTGAAGTTATTACCAAAACTTGAGACATAATATTAGGCGATTAGCACGAATTTAAAATTAAAAATGTGCTAATTGCCTAATACATATTTCTGGAGTTGTCGACTTTCCCACAAATAAATTAACTAGTGAAGTGAAGATTCACCTGTGTCGGGCGAGTAAATTCGTGCGAATTGACCAATAAGCCAAACTTGATCAATGAAAAATGAAGTGGACTCTTCAGTACTAGCGTTAATACGATGTCATCTTTTCTAATGAATTGTAAAACTGTCGTATCTTCAGATAAGCATTTTTTTCTCGTTATAAGTACGTTCTTAATTAAACCTTATTGCTATTCGATTAAAACGACATCATTCTGCTTAATTGGAATCTTATCTTGAATGACGATTATAAATCTTAAATATTATGACAAAAGAATCGTGACTCGTTTTTCAAAGAACGCAAACTTTGGCGTTTTGAACTAATAAAGTTCATATTCATATTCATATATTTATTTGCATTCCATAATGTTGTAGAGATGTTACAATGACTTAAAGCTAAGGTACAATTATGAACCCTGTAGGGCACAGCAAAAAGTATAAAATTAATTCTTAAAAATAAATTAAATAAAGGACACAAATTAACAACAAGCAATTTTTAAAATATGTTATTAACATTAAATAAGTAAATATAATATTTTATTTTATTGAGATCAGTCTGTTATAGGTTGTGATAATTATTTGGTAAGGTCATTTAAACATATTCTATCATTTCATAATATTTATGTAAGTATGTATGAATGTATCTATACGACTAACTGTGTCTGTTTGTGTTCGATATTTTTTTTTCTCATATATGTATTCGTTTATAGGTAAGTAGATGTGGTGTTGAATAAATTAATACCGTCTTGTCGCACCTCATAAATATTATGAAAATACGTCATAATTCATACAACTCATTCCTACCGTAGTTCCTTTCGTCTCGTACGCAATTATTATAAAATTAAAATTACGGCGTCTCTAAGCGCTCTGCAAATTGTTTAGTTTTCAAGCAAAAATATGAAAATTTGAATTTCATGAAACAGTGTCTATTAATGATATGAAATTAAAATTTATGCGTGAAAAACTTACATTTTTCCGTGCAATAACTTTCAATTAACAGGCGTTGCGCCGACGAGCAACTTTTTTTTGATTGATGTCACAGTATGAAAACGGTTCTGCGAAGTTACAAGCAATTTCACTAACCGTTGTGTGAGGAATTCTTCTTAATTTTCCGCCAGAGCGTCGGGTTGAATAATAACGCTCTTTTAATGGGCTTTTCCTGGTCCTTTATTTCGAGAATAGAGTGTTTCTGTGAGTGAATCAATGGGATTTTCGCGAATGGACTTTTAAATGGAATTTTCAACGTTTTAGCGCATTAGTATTCCAAACATGAATGAATAGTGAGAAACTAATGAGATTTATTTAAAAGCTACGTCTTGTTGCCATAGTAACATGTCTCTCCCGAACACAAAGTAGGTAATTTCCTATTTCTAAACCTGTAACTTGTCTAGCTGCGAGCTAGTTGACGCTCTATGAAGGTGATAGGGGAGGATAGGAAGCTGTGGGTGGAGGCGGGAGAGTCGGTTCACTTCGGCTTCCGAGCCTACTTCCGACGTGGCAGTGCCGTGTGCCCTAAATGTGCGCACTTACTCTCGGCAATATCTAACGTCACTGAGTTTGGGCAAGGTTAACAACCCTTTGTACTTTGTACAGTCAGTTGGAAGTGTGTTGTGCTTTTAAAATATATTTTTTTTTTGGAGTGAAAACTTCTTTAAGCGCGTTGAGCGATTTTTGGTTCCTCCCGCGTCGAAAATTTTATAGGTTCGCGTCACAGACATGCTAATATTAATATTTCTGTATGTCGTGTTGTGCTACGCCAGCAGTGAAAGTGAATATATACACCTAGCTTTAAGTTTTCACTTGAACTGTCGGCAGTCCACATGCCTAGTGTTTTTTTTATTTTTTATTTACAGTTCTACAAAATAATATGTTGTCTGATTATTCGACTATCTACATCATAAGAATCCTTTGTGGCATTCAAGCGACACGTGTCGCCAACGAGCAAACTAAACCCTCATTTTATAATTTACTTTTTCCTAGAATGAAATTTAAATCTCGAAACAAACATGAAATAATGAGTTTCCTTCGTCAATTAAACACAAAATCTACGCGGAAACTGTCTATTATTAAAATTTGCTCATATTCCTAGCTGGCTTTTATATTTTAAGCTTATGCTTTTACGAATTTAATTTAATCTAACTTTGAGAGTCCCTGTAGCAGTTGCAGCGTACATTATCACTTTGAATCACGAAAGTATAAAATGTAGTGGTTTTAAATTAAAACATATCCTTCTGCATCTTATTTGTTATAACGTTTTCAATCCGCTGACGACGTCTATTCAATATTTATTACATTGAAATGCTGTACAAAATTAAAACGGCTCTGAAATGTTCCGACACGTTTCCCTCCGCAATATGAATGCCTTATAACGATTTTCAGCAACTTGAAATTAAATTTCTCTATATTGTGGAACCTGAAATTCCATTCCTTGGTGACGTATACGGGCCTGCATTTTATGCGTTCTCATTTTCGTTGTCAACATATTCCTTTTGCTGAAATATGGGTTCCTCAATTTAATGAATTTACTTCAAATAATATTGGACTTAAACTTTGCAAATATCGTGATCTTATGGTACAGTACACTTAAGTAAATGAATCATTAACAATCATCCATTCTTGTCCGTCATCGGATCTCGTCCATACAGTCCATATTCAAAGAGCAATTTCATATACGAAAAAAAAACAAGCCTTGACCATAGTTTATCTTGCGAATTCAACCTAGATCAAATGAAAATAAAAACCCTTGAATACCTACATAGCTGACGTTCTTCGTAGACTCAATATTAAGCATTCCGTCCACTACACCTGACCATACCTAGATATTTCGGCGAGGACTGAATTCCCGACGTGCAAATTTTGCATAGCACCATTCACTTACGTCACTCGAGCTTGACTAGAAAAGTTTTTCTATTTATATGGTAGAGTTTAATGGTGAAAGGATGGTGTAATGCGCTTAGACCCATTTAATACTTAGCTTGAAGAGCACACGAGAAGAGTAAAAAGTTTCATGTGCTTTTAACTTGGGAAGCGGACACACCGAAGTATGTTTGCTTCAACTCACTCAAAAACACCTATTTGATTTATAATTTACATTGTACGCACGGTACTAAATGGAAAGTCCATATTTGATGTTGTCTTTAATATTTACTTCGAATTATATTAATATAACGAATGAAAAAAATAGGTTTTCTGAAAAATATGGAATTTTGTTACGATTCCATATATTTTATACGGAAAGTTTATTTGGGGCGTAATAATGTATTCTCCATTTTTGAAGAAAAAGATTTAATGCTGAAACAAGCCAGTTTTTCCAGGAAACTTATTTTCAGTTGGTTAAATATACCTAACGAAATAAAATCGTTATGGTATTGACAACGTAAAGTATTCTGCCTATAAATTGTTTCATTTTGTATCGAACCTATTCGCTGTGTACATTTTCATTCTCCGTGACGATATATCATGAGTACCCGTTCATCATCGTATAGGAATCGTTCTAATGTAAACGATTGAGGGGAAACGGTCCAATTGTTGTTTTTTACGAGTACTCAAAGTCTGAACATTGAACCAAAGCAAACTCTTGGCATTCAAGTGATTCACTTTTATTGCTCTTGTCTGATTGATTATTCATATAATTATGCAAATGGGGAGAGCTTTGGTGGACGCTTTTAGATATGAATGCTTTTAGGAAGGGCGGCTATATTACCGTTTGAAATTTATGATAAAGGGCGATGGGATTCACTGAAATAATATTCAACAATGTTCTTCAGGTGTTGTTAAAATTGCACAGAGGGCAACCTCGGCAAGAAAATATTGTATCAGATCTATACCACGATAAATACAAACCTCTGTGAGACAATGTGACATGCTCGAGCAGAAAATCCGATAACGTCAACTTTTCACTCGTGGCGTAAGTACGTATACGAGTGTACGCGGAATAAAGCAGTAACTGGCTTTTGAACTTTTTCCTCCCCAGAGAAAGGATTCGGGGACAAAATGTTTGCGGCTCACTTTTGGCTTATTTTGTTCAGTAAACTCTATAAATGACTCTGAATATTTTCAGATGCAAATACTTTTTTGGGATTTGACGGCTTAAGAGCTTCGGTGCAAAAGTTCTTTTTTTCACACTATCAGCATTATTCACAATTGTTCCGTACACAATGTGTTCTTTATCAAAATTCGTATGTTTTGTTAAGAAATGAGGAAGTCATTTTTAGGTGAAGACACATTGAGCATGCAAATGATGGTAATGATTACGCTATTCAGTTCGAAATAACATGTCTCCGCGGCAGGCGGGAAGTTTAATGTACGCGTCATACGCGTGTGATGCATTATGAGATATGTTACATTCGTGTGCAGGTACTTACGTAAACACCTCACTTATACTGTCGCATTTAGATCTGTGTACCTGCGGTGCAGTTTGTCATAACCGCGTTTAATCTTGAGCCTTGATTTGTTTCATTGTTTTGTTAACCAACAGGATTTCCAGCCATAGTTCACGCCTACACTCAAATATCTTTAGTTAGTTACGTGTCGTTACACTATAATAATACACCAAATATGTGAGTGATAATAGTGATAAGTAGTTTAAATGAATATTGAAAATGTTAGCTTGTGTGTGTCAACCAACGGAGACAGCGCTATTATTTAAAGGAGGACCACCAATTGCTATGGGTCCACTTGGTACACACAAAATACGTCATAACCCTGTTGATGCCATGAAAGCCATGAAACTTATACCTGCAACAGTTCGACGCTCCAGTGATGACGCAAAAGACAGTTCTCCGTCACACAATTCATCGCCAAACCTTATCAACTCAACCGGAAACTTACTGAATTTAAGAAAAATAGAACGAAAAGCAAAATCAACGAAAATCCTAGTTAACCCCGTCTGCTCCGACAGCGTCGGCACAAGCGATGATAGCAATCGATCCAAAAACGTCACCTCCAAGTGGAATGGAAAGAAAAAACGTCTCAAGTTGGAAAGTGCCACGAAGAACCACAAGAAAGACGAACGCAAACGTGATAAAAATGATCCAATTAGTAGAAGCGATGGTAAAGAAGATAAGAAATCGATATCTTGTTTCAAAATAAAAAGTTCCGAAGATAAATCACGTTCAGTTGAAGACAGAAAATCTGGTAGAGAAAACTGTACAAATGAAAATTCTAGTAACCTGATGAGCGCCGAGAAACCCGATATAATTAACCATTCCAGGAAAAGTAGCAGAGAAATTTTAGTAGACGAAGGAACAATGACCGATGAGACGATGTTAAGAAATGACCAAATGGAGACGGGAAAGACTGATACTACTATAGCAGTTAAGGAAATGAAGGTAAGCAAGTAGTTAGACGTAGCTAGCATTAGTCAAAAGAGCTTGATTTTATTCATTTAGGTATTTATTTACTCTTTTCGCACATAAAAAAGGTACAAAGGCCAAAACCAAGGGTGGGGAAGAGATTAGATGGAAGGTGCTTTGGTTGAGACGAACAATGATAAAAAAAAAACTATTCAAAATATATGTATGCATTATAAATAAAATAGGTACACAAATACATCAATAGTTTATAAACTTATAGTACCACTACACAAAAAAAAAACTATATTTAAAGGAAAGTGGCGGAAACAGTATTAAAATTGCATTCCCAGCAGCGCTTCAAAAGCACACTAGTACAACTTGAAACACAATCATTCAGTGTTGTAGGGGAGGCCGGGGCTGAAAGTTCCGATTTTCAAATAACATGAAAATTTATGATGAAAATGATAAGATTTCAATATTGATATTAAATTTTATTAAAAAGTCTTAATCGGTCTCTGTAATAGTAAAGTCATTTCTGCTAGTTTCTCTATATTTTTTTTTGTACAGGCATATTTTTGCAAAATTTCGGAAGGGAACATTCAACCCCACTTTGGGGCGAGTTGTTCCATGTGTGGGGCAAATTGTGCCACTTAGATAATATTAATAAAGTATAAAGATAATGTATGGTTTCTCTGGTTAAATAAAACAATAAATAATTTCTATAGTTAGGTTCATTTATTTAGTTGTTATGCAATGCTATAAACTTTAAAAAACAACGAAAAAACATTACTAGCTACAACTAGATTCACATTTTGTATTGGTTTACAAAAATTGATATCTATTAGCTTATAAATCTTACTACCTACATACTTAAGGATACAAAAAATCGTACTGGAAAGGATACTCGAGATAAACACTTGTTTATAACTAAAAAATATTGGCAATTCCATAACAGAACTTAAAAAAAGACAACAAAATATAACTGGAAATCTTCAGATGAAATGTTTCTTTTATTAATTCAACTATAATAGAGATTTATCAAGTTAAAAACTTTACCACAAACATAACTGCACTTATTTTAACTACATAACACAACAGCGGTTTTTACTTTTCTTCCATCTTGTATTGCACCATTTTCTGCTTGGCTTAATAACGTTTTGGATGTTTTCCCTCTCTCAGTTTTCCGTTTGTAGGTACGTACCATCCTAAAAAAAAAATACCGTAAAAATGTATAAAAAATTTAAGGATCGATTGGGGTAAGTTGTTCCGGGGAACAACCAGCCCCTTTAGGAGGGAACTTGTAGCCCCAAATTATATGTTTGTATAAAAACTATCATGCTAGCAAATTAACAAATTTAATTGAAAAAACATTCAAGCTATAAGATACCTAACTAATGCCACTCTAAAATTGGAAAAATGTACATAAATCGGCTAATAATAAAGAAAAATAGACCAAAAAGTTTAAATACGAAAAAATTTACTAACGTGGTGTTCTACTAGCACGGTGACACAGCCACTCGTCCGACGCCGTCGGAGCAACTAAGATGGCCGCCAGCGCGGCGCGTCACCTGATGCTTAAACGACGCATTTCTCGTGTATTGCTACCTCTTTTCTTTACAAAGTTATTACTGTCGGAACAACGTGCCCCGGGAACTTCCAGCCCCGGCCTCCCCTATATTGAATTGGGTTCATTACCAGCATTTCGGTCGTCTCGTCGTGTGGATCAATCTGTATGCTAATGGCGAGCTTGAACATTCTAGGATTGCACTCATCTCTTCTCCTTTTCACTACCATTCCTCTCAAGGGAATAGTGTTAATATTCATTATCAGAACCATGTCATGGAGCCATGACGTGCATTGTTTGGATTTGGAGTTCTATCATTATTTATTTTAGTACGTTGTGTCTCATCAATTCGCTTCAAATATAATAATTTCACAATATTTGCATGTAAATAGAAAACATTAGTGTCAAATTCAACGTTAGTCAATTATCAACACTTCTACTTCAAATATTGTGTGGTAAATTGGCATTATGGCCGCTCATGAATACAGTCAGCACAAATTAATACTTAATTAATTGAAGTGCTCGACAAAACTGTGTATTTCGCTGTGTTATTGGAATTATTAGCTGTGTGATTGTCCCTACCCATCTGTGTTTAATATCCGGTGCCCAAAGCCCGGAAAATTTCATTGTGGCTTCGCTAAAACCTCATTGGGAATCGATTCTGTGTCGATTGCGTACCGAAAAAGGTTCTCTCGGCCGTATTTGATGCTTCATTGATATTCTGGCTCGTGCCCGGAATTATTTTAAAATTGACATTTGCATAAATATTAATATTAGACGCTTCAGATGTGATGAGGCTGATTTTGTTATTGTTTTCAGCACGTTTAACAAATGCTTTAACTGAATCAATTTTGGTTTTAATCCGTTTATTGATGTTGATGGCGAGGGGCCCGTGGCTAAATAATAACAGCCGCACAGGTCGCTCGATCAGGTTAAGCTACGCTTGCCGCGGTTGGTCTGTGGATGGGTGACCATCTTTACATACCGAGACCCCTCCGTGCCTCGGAAAGCACGTTAAGCCGTTGGTCCCGGCTGTCATTCATAGATCTTTGACAGTCGTTAGGGGTAGTCAGGAGCCCAAAACTCTGACAACCATTCTTACCAAGGGGTATCGTATTACCCAGGAACTGGGTTGTGGAGGTCAGATAGGCAGTCGCTCCATGTAAAATACATACTAGTATTCAGCTGCATCCGGTTAGATTGGAAGCTGACCCCAACATAGTTGGGAAAAGGCTAGGCAGATGATGATGAGTACGTTTAACAATCGCTTTAACTGAATAAATTTTGGTTTTAATCCGTTTATTGATGTTAATGGCGGAAATATTAACAATTGCAATTAAGGGCATTTTTAAACTTATATCACCACCATTAAACCTAGATAAGTTTCGTTCTATGCTTAGCAGTCTTCATAGGTTTATTTATAAACGTTCCTTAAATATACATTTTTCTCTTAGCTTTAATAGCAACGTTTATACATAAAGGGACAGTGTTGAAAGGCATTGTTTCCAAGTTGCATCTTTTATCGGACAGTATTAGAGCAACAGATGTTCCAGTCATTGCAAATGTTCCGCTTGGAGCTCGATTTATGGAAGCCTCGGAAATGATAAAGCCCCTTGTGTGTATCCGACTGTGGCGGCAGAGCCAACAGAAACACTGGCACTGAGCGCTGGAGCACTATTACACTATATTCAGTTGCATAATATATATATTTGTGTTCGGCACTGCTGTGAATATATATTTCAAACCGAGTAACAAATTCCGGATTCAAATTCAGTGCAGCAACAATGTTTAAATAAAGTTTGTTATGTTAAGGATACTGTGTCATTTAAATCAATGTGGGTTTTGTCATTGATTATTCTCAATCTATTGACTATTATTGGCTTTGACGTGCAAACTACAAGAGTAAATTAGTGTTGAATTTTTAATTCAGCAAAAATTTACATAAATTGTATGAAAATTTCAGCTTCCTAATTACTGTAGCGATTTTTTAAATCATCTAGATTTAGAACAATACCTAGATTCTTAAACATGAAAAATAAATTAAATATTTCCGTTTATTTGTTGCAGGTAAGAGTTTAAATAACGGCGCCCGACAGTACGCGCCCTGTAAAAGGTATTTAATTAAGGAAAATCCACTTCTCACCTTACTTAGGAACACGTAGACTGGTTCTTATTATGTTTCGGATATATTATTATATAACTGTGTGTATTAAAAGGGCATGCGAGTGTGTTTTGTTTCAAACAGATTTTTATATAGGTTGATCGACACGAAAAAAGTAAACAAATGAAAATGATATCGACATAATTTCGTTGCCTACACAAACTTATTGTTTTCATCTCCTTAAAATAATTATAAACAATCTTCTTCAGGGTAACAAACTACGCAAATTGAAAGTACAAAGAAAAATGTAGACCTCGACTTCTAAACAGAAAGTAATTTTGGAGTTATCAGGCAAGTAAAGTTTTTGGGGTTAATTATTTTAGCACAAAAGCTGAATTTTGTAGGGGTCGTTTGACGTATAAACGTTGCAAAAATTCCCCGCGTTCACTGTAGGTGGGATAATGAAGTTAGCGTGCGGTGAGTTTCATAAACTTAGTTTTCACCGTAAAATGGCCACTATGTCTGTTTACACCTCTTTGTTGTGAGCTGTGTGGCACAATCGTTACGCTACATTTATAACTCAAATGACTATCACACCTAGTTTGTTTGTTAATCTCTCTCATTGTTTGATTTGTTTCGAACTTGCTTTCGTACTGAGTAATTAAAAGCCGAGGACTGAGTGCTAGGAAACTTTGAAGATAGCTATATCAAGTAGATAGAGAAAGGCTAAGTTGATTAAAGGAATTAATAAGAAACTGGAAACGTTTTCAAGTTCAACTATTCGTTGAAACCCTCGGTCAGTGGGGTCCGAGTGCTTAGGAAACTCGAAACGGCTGGTTGACACTTCCCGGGAACCAAGGGCTGGCTTTTACCCTGACCGGAGGTTAAGCATTGCCATACAAAGTCGTAATGCAGCCTGTCTCTTGGGAACATTACCAGTCGACAGCGATGCTGTTGAATATTTCGACGCTATATTTTAGTTTGTAAATAGTTTATGTAATTTTGTTATTTTTATTAATTAATTAGTTATTTAGTTGCTATTTACGTATGGAAGTTTTGTTATTTACTATTCGTATTTTTCCTGTAGAAATATCATAAGCGAAAAAATGAAAGACACTTATAATTTCTTCGCCACTGAACGCGTATAATTTATCATGATAAAACAATCCGAATGTAAAAAAAGTTATTAAAAGTAATATAAAAATGTAGAAAAATATAACTTGCAGGTAATCTGTCACATTAATCCGACGGGCTTATTAAATTATTATATGAAATATTTTAGGCTTTCGTTCCTTAAATTCAATTTTTAAGACTAACAGGGTTACGTGACGAGTTAAAATGCGGTTGCAACCGAGTTTATCATTACATCCACGTAACTAAAAAAGATATTAAACCCGTTGTATTTTGTGTTTTGAACTTTGTAATTACTTTACAAATATCACAGCTTGGTAGTAATGTTTTGAACCATAGTTTTGTTATTTAAAATAGAATAAACTAGGCTACTAGAAGAAGCAAAAACTATTAATTATCTGTCAAATCTTCTGCCGTAGGTTCCATCGTGACGACGTGGCTCTTTCAGTAGTCTCGGCATCCTTGTCGTGAACTTCCTAAACATTAAGTGAAGGTATGATCAAATCTGCTCGCTCTCTACTGCAATTCAGCCAGGTGCAAAATGGTAGGAGGGTGGAGGCGAAAATTCGGCTTGCGAAATCGTCGGGCGAAACCTAGGACAAATGACGTACAATAAGAACCCGAGTAGCAAGCAGAATCTCTTATACCAAAAAGGTGAAGAATTATACATACCACATAACAAAAATTAAAAATCACGGTTAGTTTTTCAACAGGAGTCACGACTCGCCGATTTTGTAGAGAACAGCCCTACAGCAAAGAGAACAAATAGGATAAAATATTGAAAAATTATGAGAGTCTTTGAAAAATCAAAAGGACAGAAAAACATACCCTGATTCAAAAAATCACCAAAACATCACTTACACGATGGAATTAAAGGTAAAACTTGAGTGTTCACACAGAAAAATTTAGGCGTCCTCTACGCCTAAATTTTTCTGTGTGAATACTCAAGTTTCCCAAATAAAATTATACGTCCCGTCGACTGTGACAGATTCTTCACAAGCTTCTAAGAAAAAATCTTACATGACACAAGCAAATTCCAGCCTTAAAAATAATTTCGAAAATAAAATATCTCGTCAAGCAAAGTACCAAAGATGAGGTTGAATATATTCTTAAAGAAGGATGAATGTCGAAAACTTAACATATGGTATTTACATACTACATTACTTCGGTGTTGCAATCCATCACTTCTCAACAACTTGCCACTTTTAAAAAGAAAAATGTTTTTGCTCACTCGCGAGACTTTTTTACTCCGGAGCTATAAAAAGCCAAACGGTACAAATTATGAACGCAGTCAAAATATTACATTATCCATGCTTATTCATTATTTAAAAACATAAACAATGAATATGCATGGATATGTAAGACTTGACTTTAGTTACACCACTTCAAACATTTTATGATGCGTTAACAACCCTTTATGGAAGTTCTATAGAAATAGGGCGACATTGAGAACCTGTTTCAATTAGGTACGTCAGAGCTGTAAGCAGTACCCATTCTTTTTCGTGTAAAAGTGTATCTGGGTGTTATTTTTTATATATAACACGGGCAACAGGGTGCATTTTTAAGGAAAACGCGCTGTCACTTGCCTAGTTCTTCTTTTAAATGTGAAAAGAAAACAGGCCGTGATGAGCGGGAGTGTTGTTCAGATTGTTTGTGGGTCGTGGCCTTGTCTATTTACAGTTGGTCAAAGGTTGGCGCGGTGTGGACTTTTAGACGCGAAATGAAAGGTCTATGACTAAGACGGATGCTCTATTGAGACTTGGCTTGAGTTGTCGCTGGTCTAAGTGCTTTCTTGCTTTTATACTTTTGGGACGGCTTTTAAGAACCGAATCTGAATAGTGTATGTATTGACAAAAATATTATGTTTTGGTTTCAATGGATTATTTATTTTTCCTCCGTCAGTAATTAATGAACAGTAGTGACTTACGAGAGTGAGGGGCCCGTGGCTAAATAATAACAGCCGCACAGGTCGATAGATCAGGTTAAGCTACGCTTGCCGCGGTTGGTCTGTGGATGGGTGACCATCTTTACGTACCGAGACCCCTCCGTGCCTCGGAAAGCACGTTAAGCCGTTGGTCCCGGCTGTCATTCGTAGATCTTTGACAGTCGTTACGGGTGTCAAAAGCCCGAAAATCTGACAACCAGTCTTACCTAGGGGTATCGTATTACCCAGTAACTGGGTTGTGGAGGTCAGATAGGCAGTCGCTCCATGTAAAATATTGGTATTCAGCTGCATCCGGTTAGACTGGAAGCCGACCCCAACATAGTTGGGAAAAGGCTAGGCAGATGATGATGAGTGGCTTACGAGAGTGGAACCCAGGCAGGCGCTTTACTTTGTGTAAATAATTTAATCGCCAGTGCTCTCAAAACGGTGAAGGTAAATGTCGTGAGGAAACCGACATGTCCTAGAACCAAAAAATCAAAGACATGTGACATCTACCAACCCGCACTGGGCCCGCGTGTTAGGGTGCGTTTCCACAGAAGCGGAGCTAGGCGGAGCGGAGTGGAGACGTGTAGGAATCGTCCAATCACAGACGAGACGAGTGACGCGATGAGGATTTCAACCATTGTGATTAGTCGATTCCTGCACGTCTCTGCTCCGCTTCGCCCAGCTCTACTTCTGTGGAAACGCACCCTTAGATTAGGTACAGCTCACTCGTGGAACTCGTGGGAACATAATAGACTGATTATGCAGTAATTAATGAAACAAAACCCCCTCCCTTACATTTCCTTTTCGAAAAAATAATACCACGTTTAAAGGAATTAAAATCAAAACATTACTCAATTAGACATCAACTTCTCCACTTTTATAAAGAAACCTGGAAAACGAAGCCTTTTCCTTTGAAAATTTTGTTTTTCAATTAAAACTTTCTATTTGTTTGGCAAATGAAGTTTTTTTTTTTGCTTCCGAAGTTTACGCGTTTCATTCGAAAGTTGAGTAACCAGTGAGGTGGCCATTTCATAACGTTTCTGGTTTGAACAGACCATTATCAAGAAAAAAATTAATGGAAATGTCTAGCTTTCTTGAAAATCTTAAATTATACTTACAAAAATTAAGACAAAACAATTTATTATATATTATGTTAAGCTATCTTACAAAGTCGGAAAGGGTAGTTTAGGACTATTTCTGAACAGCGGAGGAGCAATAAAATGACCCACCTGAATATCACGTGGTGCGACTTTAATGTCTCTTCAGGCTGGCTTGACATCACCACGCATTAATCACAAATCCACAATTTTAATCACCCCGTCTTACTAATCGATACTCCAATGGACTTAGGTATACCTACAACTGCCCGTCTTCCGTTAAATTTCCTTAGGAACAAACTTAAACGAAGCAGAAAATTATATGGCTTACAAATATTGGTTCTAACTTCTGGTAAACGGCTAGCGTGTAATTTATACAACTCGCTTCTCTATTAGGTACAATTAACAGCTCAAGTTTGTTTGGGATGGAAACAAAAAAGGGTTATCAGGTTATCCGACTGATCGTAAACTATATCAAAAAACCATTCATATAATATAGTTTTTATAGTCAAAACAAACAATTTAATTTAAAATAAATATTTCATTTTATTTTCATCCACAAGAAGTAAATAGGAACTGTCTGCAATTCATTCAATTTATCATCTTAGCCGTTGGAACGAAAAAGTTAATCTGCAAACATTATTAGCCAGTGCATCGCCGCTTTAGTTCGTTGAGCTTACTGAGATGAAGTTTACTCGGCCAGTCTCTGAACTACGTTGTTAGTTAAACACAAATTCGTTTGCCAGTAATCCACTAAAATATCATTTTATACTTTCAGTAAATATACATTTATAGGTCTCTATTTGTTTAAAAATTTGGATTGAATTCTTTAGTTTAGATCCTAATTAGGTTTATACAAAATTAATGTATAGGCAAATTATTTTGGCTCGAAGTGTAACGAAATTAATCAGGAAAAGTAAAAGGACTCTTTGCATACTTCATCCCGTTTTCATTTATTTTATTAGCTTTTGTTTTACTGTACAACTTAATTTTGCCACTTAAACTTAGTTAAGTATGTCATATAACCACTGATTAAGTTAAAAGGGGCTTTCAAGTAATAATCGTTTCTAGAATGTTAATGGCAGTTTACATGTAGCAATCATGTCAGGACAGCCGCCTAGATAACATAGTGCTGATAGCAAGTGCCTGACTACCAGTATCTATCAAGTCCAGCATCATGACTTAACGAGTTACGGATAGGGCAAACATGAATGGATGGGCATGGATGGGCATAATAATCCACGTAAACAGATGCCTTATATAGTACTAGGTACTTATTACTTGAGTCTCGATTGACACCCACGGAAAGAGATAGCATCTATTCTATCCGAGAACCACACGCAAAAAAGGAAATTAGGTTTGCAAGCAAATTTGACAATTTATGTTTCTTTCCGTGTAGGCGGATTTCCTTTAACGCGTATCTAGTTATCGTAAACATGTTTATTAAAATTTTATAGAAGACATTCTTCGATGTTCGTGATATATTCGATAAATTGCCAATTAGGCTTTCGCCTCCCAAAACAAACTTCGACCCTGAATCAAAATATAAAATATAAGCTAGATGGAGTCGATAAATCGAATAGAAAATATCGACTCCATCTAGCTTATTTATTATTTAAACGCGACGCAATGTTTTCAAGGCGTGTCCATCAAACTACGAGAAAGCCGCTTAGTATCTAGGCACCACAGCCTACTATTATACTATAGTATAATTATGAATTCAATTTCTCCACTCACCCAAGATCTACAGCCTCAAACACTTAATCCCCACTAACATGTAACATCCGAGTAAATTCCGTAAACCGGTGCAAAGACGAAAACAAATCCGACCCGAAACAAAATCACTATTTACGCTTATGTAGATAAGTTTATCTCTTGCTATAAAGGCTGAAGGCGTATCCTGTACAGCTATTCTGAGGGTACGGCATTAACAGTCTCGCCCAGTCTACTTACTTATTCACGGCATTAGGGCGGCCGCAGATATCCTGAACAATGTTACCGAAAACGATTGTCCGAAGTCCGATCCTTCCACACGTGAACCGCAGCCTTAACAAACTTGACGTGAATGTTAATAGGAGAATTCTACATTAAAACTCGAGGTGTGCATGTGGCCTTAGATGTGTTCGTACGTAGTTTTATTCACATATTTTCTTGTTAGGTTAAGGGAGTATATTTGCTTCGAAGCGATATTGCGGTGCATTAAGGAAGGAAGCGCGCTGCAAAGTTTACTCTAGTACATTAATCTAATTCCCGCGACTTGTGTGCTCTATTTCACAATAGCGTGTAACCCCGTTTATCACGGATAAAATATTAGTAGTACATCGTTACATACTTATATAAATGTAGAATTTTTACAAGGGGTGACACAATGAGCGGTCCTATCGATAAGCGATATTTTAAAGACAACCTTTGGATGGATTAAGCGAGAAGGAGAAATAATAGTGAAAGTAGTCTGTGGTGTACCATTTATCATAAATATGTTTTGAGGTGTCTTTCATTCTTACCTTGTACTCGTACATGATAGAATAATTTTCGCAAAAGTGTCAAAATCCTCAAGAAGGTCCCTGTGTTATAATATTAAAGGCACACAAAATAATCAGCCGTCAAGATATACAAATAATTATAAGGATTAACACGCACGGCTCGTTTGTATAATAATAAGGAGACGCCTCGCCCTTGCCGCCGTCCCTTGCAAATAGGATTACGTGATGCGAGAATTCGTATTATTCATTTCTTCACTCTGTGGAATGGGGTGGGAGTGGTCATGAAGATTTATTGTTATAGGCTATGATCATTTTCTTACTCATAGAATTTATTCTGAATTATTTGTTTGGATTCCTGAAGAAATAATGCGGCCTGAAAATGGGAAATTTATTATTTCATGAAATGCGGGCTTTCGCTTGGGACAGATATATTTTCCTTTGTAATGGTGACACTTGGTTGATATCCAAGTCGTACTCAGCGCTTCTCCTCCACATTTACTATGTGCACACCCAAAGTGTGGAACTCTCTGCCAGCGTCTATGTTCCCTTCCACATTTAACCCGTCTGCCTTCAAAGCAACAGTGAACAGGCATCTTTTGGGCACGCTCGTTCCATCACAAACCTCATCCATCGTTTTCCACCAGGCGTGGTCATGGTCCAGAGTATGACCATTTAGCAATACAAACATTTATAAAAAAAAAAAACTTGATAAACCTTATTCCTCTCTAGACACATTGTTTAGAGCCTCTGGCTTGCAATTGCTTACCATTGGAAACCAATACACACACCTAAGAAAACCAGTGCTGATGGCTTCTGGGTACTTGAACTAATATCGTACTAATATAGACCACAGTCACTAAGCTACTGTTTGTATACCTGAAAAGTTAGTTACTGATTCCGTTAGTAACATTTATTTTCTCTTAACCTCTCGAAAAAAACTAATTGAGTGTAGGGAAAGTATATTAAAAATCAATTTATAATCTTTTTTTTTTTAAATTAACCATACATGCATTTCTTATGATACGTCAGAATTCACATGTATGTACGGTTCCAATATGCTGAATACCAAAGAGAAGGAACGTCTATTTTGCACGAGAATTCGGTTGGCTGCGTTTTACTAACACATACTGTCATATTACTCAGAATAGTCAAATTGTGGTCCCAGCTATTCAATGTGTGCTTCGAAGGGATTACGCCCAAACTAACAGACGGTCGGTGGATTAGTTCCCCAGGACTGATGGGTAGACCGATATACGGGTAATTGCGAATACGACCTTTATCGGAATATAGACTTTTGTAGCACTATTATCCGTTATCAACATTATCGTGTATCTTTGCGTGACTATCCTCATTATATTTTACTTCGCTGTGTTTGAACCTTGTTAATAATGTATTTAATGGGATTCGAGTGCCCACCTATTATTTCGGGACATCGCCAAGCGGTTGGTCGACTCTTCACGTACCAGAGGGCTGGCTAATTTATTGCCAAAGAATCAGCATTGCCATACAACATGGCAATGCTGTCAGCTTTCTGGACACGTTTCCTATTGACAACGATACCTACGGACGACTTTTTTGATGCCCTTTGATTATTTGCCCTCCTTTTTATAGACTTGTTCATATTATTATTTTAGGACTTTTAGCTTTTTAAACTATGTAAATACTTAATAAATATTTAATGGACATTTAATAAATTCTGGACGAATGAATACTACATATTATTTCTGTTTGACAGGGCGTTTAGAATGGATGATGACATCATTACATAATATAAATCATACCTTTTCCTATATCTACATAAACATAATATCACGCCTGCATTCCCCTAGGGCAGAGGTGTATCTATAGTAATTACCTACAAACATTTTTTTTTGTAACTATTAAAAATTATTAGAGCAGTATTAAACCTTAGTTCACATATGATCATGTTATTATTGACCTATACAGACAGTCCAACATTGTTATTCTCTCATTGTAATACTGCAATTGAAAACAGCGCTTTAATCGCTTGCGATCTGAACTTAGCCTTAAGAGTGCTACTGCGCTGTAGTTCAATAACGTTCTCGTTTCCACAAAGCCCGTTTAATCTACGAACCACGAGAAGCTTGTTGACCAGCAGCTGGTAACCAGTTATATATCAAAAACTAAGTTCCGTCTTGCTTTCCTAGGAAGAGCTCGCTGTTTCAGATAATTCCATTGAATTGCAATCGCCGAAGTTGTAGACTGAAGTTTAGAGACCATAAATAAACTTGTATAGGAAACTGGATTAGTATTTCCTTGGACTATGGATAACTTTGGGAAGTATGGACTGCTTTGGGATAATGTTGTTAAGACTTGATGAATCGGTTCGATTAAGTTAGTCGCAGTTATAAGCAAACATTAAGCCCCTGTAAACATAATGATAAATTTATTTTCTGTAAGTAGGTTTCTACAAACACTTTTACATGTCAATCATATTTTTTTTTAACTAGATGAGGACGGCGTTTCCTATCTGACTACTCTGAGAAGAAACGCCAAAACAAAGTCAGAGGTCACAGTCTCTATAGACATAATCTTGGTCAGATCATGTGAAGTTGTCTGAAATGGTCTTTTGAGTAAAGAACCACACATATTGAGCGGACTTGTCTAGTCAGTGCACGCATTTGTCAAAAGTCGTGCAGCTCAACTCAGAACTTGAGGAGCCTCACGATCCGACGAACAATACCAATGAAAGGACATTTGAGTAGGCCGCGTAAATTACTCAAACTGCCAGATCACGATTAAAACTAACTAAGAAGGAAAAGAGAAAAAAGAAATGAGCCACATAGTCCTCACATTTACAATAATAATAATAAAAAATTAAATACTTTACAAAGTAATTAATATCCATGACATTGTATACAGTGTGTCCGGACATGGACTAGCGATATTCTAAATACTTAAATATAAGCTATTTTAAAGTACTATTACACTATAGGCTTGGGTCCAATACACTTCCCCGCTATGTGGCAGCCATTTTGTTTTTTTTGTTGAAATATGCTCTATGCGAGTACAAAAAAAATCATATATCTCAAAGTTTTAGTCATACTGAGATAAAAATAGGCTTATTCGGAAGGCAATAATATTGTCTACCGTCTGCATTACAAAGCAATGTGTTCACAATTCCATAACTTTTGAAAAAAAATGTGAAAGTCGAAAAAAAAATCAAAAAATTATGCAATTCAACCAATAATGGTTAATTACTACAAAAACAACCCCGAGAACTTTTTTATTTTTTATACTAGATCGACAGTTTTTGAGCTACGCTACAATGCAACATAAAATTCACAACTGTATGTTTAATACTTTAAGAGTTATTGTTGTTTGAACATAGCGTATGCGCAAGCACAAAACGTCTTTGTTAACCGCCAGAGTGTCATTTATGGCATTCACTGTATTCCATCTGAGAGCAGGCGAGAAATACTGTTCGTTACTACCGTGAGTAAGCGAGATAGAACGTATTAGTCCACTACCTGAAACAAAATCAGTTTTAAGGACAAATTATTAGTTGGGTTAGTTTAGTTGTCCCTCGCCCTGCGTTGTGATCGCTATCGCTACTTTCACTTACCGTCCGTGCTGTTTACGTGCTGCGTTAGTGTTTTGTATTTAAAAGTGTGATAAAGTATGGCACAGCGTCAATATTCATCGCAACATATTGCTGACATACACTTTGTGTATGGCTTTTGCAATGGAAGTGCAAATTTGGCTGTACAAGAATATCGACGAAGGTACCCTAACAGGCCTACACCGAGTCGCCAAACTTTTATCGACGTGCATTCAAGATTAGCGGAAAGAGGTATTCAAAGAGCTGTTAATGAACGCAATCGCTTGGTATCGCCCGAAGATGAAGAAGAAGTGCTTAGACTAATAACCAATGATCCTAGACTAAGCGTTAGACGGATTTCAGTGCAACTTCGAATGTCTAAGTGGCATGTATGGAGAATTTTGAAAAGAGAAGGGTTACACCCTTATCATTTTCGACGGGTTCAAGACGTGATCGAACCAGATTTTGCTGCGAGATCTGTGTTTTGTTCGTGGATAAATAGAAATTTGAGACAGAACCGTAATTTTTTACAAAGAATACTGTGGACTGATGAAGCCAAATTTACAAGAGCTGGGATTACAAACCACAGAAACGACCATCTCTGGTGCTCCGCAAATCCAAGGGCGGTGCGCCCAAGCTCATTTCAACATGAATTCTCAGTAAATGTGTGGGCATAATCAACGATAGGCTGATAGGGCCATTGGAATTGCCACCTACATTAAACGGCGCTAGATTTTTAGAATTCTTACAGACACAGTTTGCGGACAGCCTCATGGACCTACCTCTATCATACCGTCGGCGTATGTGGTTCCAGCTCGATGGTGCACCCGCGCATTTTTCTCGAGCAGTGAGAGAATATTTAAATAATAATCTACAGCCGTGGATCGGTCGTGGTGGTGTAGTAGCGTGGCCGCCTCGCTCACCCGATTTGACACCCTTGGATTATTTTTTGTGGGGTCATATGAAACAAAAAGTATACGCTACAGTTCCAAATACCAGGGAAGAACTCGTCGCAAAAATTATGGCAGCCGCCGAAGAAATTAGATCCGATTTGGATTTAATTAGGCGCTCATCAACCCAGGTGGCACAGAGAGCCGTAGTGTGTCTACAAGCTGGAGGTGGCCACTTTGAGCAACTGCTTTAGATATTTTAATCTTCATTTAATATTGGAAAAAACATTAAATAAAATTCAATATGAATGTTATGTTTTTTTAATGATTTCCTGTTTAGGGTTCCGACAAAGGCCTTTTGTGCTTGCGCATACGCTATGTTCATACAACAATAACTCTTAAAGTATTAGACATACAGTTGTGAATTTTATGTTGTATTGTAGCTTAGCTCAAAAACTGTCGATCTAGTATAAAAAATAAAAAAGCTCTCCGGGTTGTTTTTGTAGTAATTAACAATTATTGGTTGAATTGCATAATTTTTTGTTTTTTTTTTCGACTTTCACATTTTTTTTCAAAAGTTATGGAATTGTGAACATATTGCTTTGTAGTGCAGACGGTAGACAATATTATTGCCTTTCGAATAAGCCTATTTTTATCTCAGTATGACTAAAACTTTGAGATATATGATTTTTTTTGTACTCGCATAGAGCATACTTCAACAAAAAAAACAAAATGGCTGCCACATAGCGGGGAAGTATATTGGACCTAAGCCTATAGTGTAATTGTACTTTAAAATAGCTTATATTTAAGTATTTAGAATATCGCTAGTCCATGTCCGGACACACTGTATATACAATTCATCAATGTCAATGTGTATATAAAAATCCGGACATAATCTTTGAGGACCATGTAGATTGGTGTCTGAAATGGTCATAGGATTTACATACAATGGTCGTTACAGCTGATTACGATTAGTTTTTTCTAAGGTGAAATAATATTTTTGGTACAAAACTAATTCATCTAATCTAAACTAATATTATACAGAGAAAAGGTTTGATTTTTTATGTTTCTATGTTTGTTTGTTACGCTTTCACGCTAAAATGGCTGTACGGTTTTGGATGAAATTTAACACATGGATAGACCATGACCTGGATTAGGAGATAGAATATTTCATCTCGATATTCCCCCAGGATTGAGACTTACGCGGGTGAAACCGTGTGGCGCAGCTAGTACACGATAAAGCATTATTTTTTCATGATATAAGTAGGATATTGATAACAAAACTTCGTACCTAATACAGTAAGGGTTGAAGATGATGTATCGGCCAAGACATACATATTGTAAGTTATTTCGGTATGATTTTGTGGGATCTACTTACTGGCCTCGAAGTTAATAATTTATCACTTGGCCGACGCCCACGCGGCGTGTCGGAAATAGTTACATACATATGTTTTACTTAGGAAATTGCTTTGTATTTTCGTAAAGATAATGGATTGATTATTTTTGTGGTATGAATTGAATGGCGCGTCGTTTATAAATAAGATCTTCTATCTGATAGAAATATATGTAGGTGAGGGCACAGACAGGCACGAAGTGACCGTGAGACGTGATTCTGGTAGGACCATTTCCATGAAGTTTTCATGAAAATTGTTCTACTAGAGTAGCACTGTCGCGTCGCTACTCTACCCGCTACTTTAGTTAACTCAATTCACTAGGTCATCAAAGTAGATATACAAGTAATTAATTATTTGGAACTGCACTTAATACTGTGCTAGGACCATCAGCGAACATTTTAACCCATATTATCATTTCGTAGAATATAAAAATGTTATCTAAATTCTCGATAAATTACAGTTAAAGCAAAACTTTTCTGTAAAGTGTAAAACGTCGTGTCAGTATCTAAAGCTGTCATTTCAACAATGACTAACGACTCGCCGCGACAGCTTTCACGAGATGTCCCTTCACGTAGGTACTTAAATGAAAGTTGATGAAAAGATATAATTCAACATGGCTGTCCAAAATACCGCTACGATAAAATGATAGTGACATCTTTTCACTCTTTATACTTCATGGACCCCGAAGTAGAATGGCGTTATTTATCAATTACCCATCATCTTTTGAATTTCAGGTCTAACAAAATGAACTTTGGGTATCTTAACAATATCTTATGCCGTCACCCTGAAAAAATATAATCGTTGTGAACCTTTGACGCTATCCTGTAGAATAATTGCGTTACACACTTTCAATCGCAATGCCATTCATTTTGACAATTCAACAATATTCATTGCGTTATTTACACGTACGTTGTCGAGCAGACAAATTTTTCAAACATGCGAACCAATGGATTATTGAATTTCCTTCAAATCCTTCAAGTCTGTTACGCAATTGGTTTACTTGTGTGTTATCTTATGAAATATTAAAGCGTAGTTTTCATAGCGCGGAATTCCATCTCTTTAGCGCTTACATTCTTTTCAAAGGACCAGTTAGTTAGGTACTACTAAGCAAAACCACCTCGTTACACAGAGCCGGCAATAACCAAATATACCCAAGACACACGCACATAAGTAACAATTCCACTAAAACCCACCCATCCGTACAAAAGCGTATCTTCAAAATGTTCCGCACAAGATTAGTAGATAAGTAGGAACACATATGACTTCCTTACCTTATTACCTGGCTTTCAGCCTTTACAGCTTTGCCTGCCGCAAATTTCAAAGCGGTGCTTGAACTGGCGGTAAGTCCTGAGATTGTTATGTGCAGTTCAGTGCTACGTCAGGTGGCTAATCCATTCGAAAGAGTTACCGTGGCCCTTGGCACAGGCAACTGAAGGAACACGGGTGGGTTTTAGTCAGTAAAAGTCTGACACACCCTCCCGTTCCGCCCAGAACGGGAGAAGTTATTTGATAATTTCCCACCCAAAAAAAAAAAAAAAAAAAAAAAAGGTGGCTAATCCATTGCTGAGGGGGAAAAGTATTTAAGTAAGCTTGGTACTTATGGTTGAGGAAGGTTGTGGTTTTTTCAACCTATGTGTGTGCTGCTAACCATTTGTTCTCGGACTGTTTTCTTTTTATGGACCAAGGACAACTTAATTTTTTCTTAATGTGTTGAAAATGGTTGTATCTACATAATAATATGTGCTGTCTTTGAAATTATATACAACGTGTAACGTTAAATGCGCAAAACCTCAGATACCCCAACTGATTTTTAATTCAATTGACCTATTTCAGAGAGAAAATAAGTCATTAAAACAATTGTAAAGGTTTTATGTGCTGTTTGTTTGTCATAATAAAGAGTATTCTATTCTATTCTATTCTACTGGCCATTCTGATCGTTTCTTGCGTCTGCGCCCACTTTTTACCGAAGGAGGAGTCGTCACCGGGCCGCTGCGCCGCGCTGATATTGGCTTGCTTGACCTATCAATAAATAGACACGGCAACGTTTTTAAGGAAGATTTTTTGAAAAATGTGACCTATATTATAAAGTGGTTCAAATAATTCTGCTCGTTATTCTGATCAAACTATTTTCAGGTTATGCGCACTTAACGTTACACGTTGTATTTATCTAATTGACACACTACGACCATTTACCGTGTTATAGCCATTTTATACAACTGTCAAAAAGTGACAAATTGTATAAAATGAGTTGTTTTAACACTAGAAAGACTGAAACTTAGTATATGCCCAAATGCAGTAAAAATGGCTGTTTTTGGGAAATATAGGTATAACATATATATATAATGGAAATGAAGGAGAAAGGAGACTTTTTGTACAACATATAAACGCATTTATATGTTGTACAAAAAGTCACAAAATTCTAAAAAATTGTTGCATTATATATAATGGCACAATTTTGTTTTTCTAATTGACATTAAAAAGCAGTCTAAATGACTTCCTTGGGCAATCTAGTGTTAAATATACGGACAATTTATATTATTTTATTATGTTTGGGTGGCGTACAGATACCAATATAATATCATTATTTATTTATTTTTCACTTCAAGACACACACATCAGTGTAGCCCATCAATACAAAAGTAATAGTGACGTAATTCACGGCAAGCCATTTACAAGCCTCCAAAGTTAGCAGTTGGTAAACAACAAAATTACCTGTTTTTACGTACTTGTGCATGACCTACCCTCTGAATTTCAGCACGTTTATATACACCAGCCTTCCTACTTCCCTCCGTTACGTTCGTTTTCGTGTAGTTAGCTCGAGGTAACTGGGAATCCATTAAAATTTTAATCAGACCCCCGCTTTTACTATACAATATACTCGTATACAAAAATTGATAAGGTTATTGAGAGCTTGTAACACGCTCGATAACCTTATCAATTTTTGTTTCAAACCCAAAAACAGGAGCCATTTAATATGAATACAGGATAATCACTACATGTTACTTTGTAGGTAATTACACGGTGTAAAATTTTATGACAGTGCTACCGAAAGGGACGGCACTTACATAAGAGAGCAGGACAGCATACTAATGTCCTTTAACATAGATAAATACTTCATTGCCTTTTAACGGTCTGCCTTTTAGATCGGTAGCTAATCGCTCGTTTTATCGGGAAGTAAATGCTTTCCACTTATAGGTCCGTGCTGGGATTGCTTGGGCATAACAAATTAGGCATACGGAGCTCTGTACTTTGCTTTAAACGCAATGGAAATCGGAAAACTCCTAGAGTTTCGAACCGTTAAATCTACTTAAAAGGTAATTTTCATTGTTAACTTAGTCGTTACATAATCCTAATTAAGAGTACCTACAAAAGAAAAGTTCAATAATCCTTCTCGAAGTAAATAAATAATTTACATAATATGGCAAACGTACAGTCACTATATAAAATGGAATCTAGCACATATTTGCGAAATCGTAAATACAAATCGGCAGCCGAAATTAATATGAGGGATCAACCATTACTGGGAACTGTCTCGTATAATTTTATTGGCTCACTTGGCAACGTACAAATGGCAATATTTGATAATTACTGCCAAAGGTAACAGAAATTTTTGGAGCGTGCGAGATTTATTATTTCATAAGTCGTGCCCGTATGAAAATCAAGAAATCAATATTTGATTTTAAAATGTTTGCAGATAAATCAAGATTCAGATTTAAGAATTTTAGATGTCTATAAATATAAAATAAATATAATATCATAAAAAAATAATATACATATATTATAGTCTCTTTAAATGGTTGGGAATCGGAATTTGAAATTCAGGACAATGATGACCAGCATCTATAGAGTAGATGGCTTCAAAGCTGCATAAAAACTTTTTCTATGACTCATATATCTCAGGTACTCAGATTTTTTAGGCCGTTACCTCACATGGAATGGCACGGTGGCTCCATTTTAGAGTCCAGAGTATGTATGTATATATAACATTTTTAGAAGATGTTTACGAATCTGTATCTTGACTCTTCAATTCCCATGTCCAAGTTAATCATTTCGTTACTATATTTTTAATTGAATTAGCTTCAATACATTTAGTTAGAACAAAGATAATTATTTAAAAAAAAAAACTACCCCTTTTTACTTACGGGGGTCACCTACAGGTGACACTGGGTATTGTAAGGCTAAAGGACACATGCGATTTATATTATTATTTCGGTAGGAATAAAACGTCAGTTATTATAATAACATTTATATATATGAGAAAATAGAACACTTATTTACCGTGAAAGCTGTACCCACTCATTTCCTGTGAAATTTACGTTCATGTTCGTGAAATATTCTTGAACTGTAGCAAATTCGTACTTGGGCGGCAAAGAAATCACACAAACACACTACTGCAATTACGCGCGAAACAACCGAATGTTTTTGATAAATGACGTATGGGTAGTGTTTCCAGAAAAATCAAATAAAAATTGTCACTAATTGGATTTGTTATAATAGTGGTAGAAATAAAAAATAAAATTGCCTTATGGTAGAAAAAAATATAAAACTTTTGTCACCTACAAGTGACACTGGGAATTGAAGAGTTAATTGCATGCAGCATTCATTAAATCGAAACCACAAACATTCTTCAAAGTTAATTTTGGAATCAAATCTGATAGTGTCGTGACAAAAGTTTTGGAATTCTTGTTAATCCAACGGTTATTTACATCTCAATAAATTACTCTACTAAATTATACTCCATCCAATATTAATCTTTCCACAGTAATTAATAGCCTCTGTAAATATAAATTCAACCAATGTCATGTAACCAAAAACGAATGGAAGCTTCCGAAGATTAATACTAACGAGAAACTGAATACAATTTTGTTCTGCGCTCATAATAATTGAAGGAAAACAGTGGCCATTTTGTAAAAACTTTCAGATTTCATTTCGTTTTGATTCGTTTATTCCCGAACAACAGACCCAGTTACTTTCTATGTTATGTATTTGTTGACCTTTATGACGTAGGCAGGTACATAATGCTTAATCCGGACCAATTTTCCTTTTGTTGTCGTAAATTTTCGATGCTTATCAAGCAGAAACTTTTTTTGGTTGAGTAACCTTCGTATTTTTCAGTCATAATCATGCAAGTAATTTTTCACAGCGTGATTATAGATGATTGAGCAATTATTACCCTCGGTTTTGTGTGATTTTCATTTCATAACCTGCGTCTATAGGCTGTTGAAGTTGAGTGAAGAACACTTGATAAGCTGTTTAAATATTCCGAGCTATAATCCCGTGTACAATCAATCAGTCTATCGCTCTACTTTATTGCCTCGATAATGGTGCATTCGACGCTCAGATCATTGGCTCCGATATTAACTTTCCCGAGGCGCCGTTCAAAAGCAGTTTATACAGCTTAGTCATGCTAAACGCTAACTCTAGAATATCCTATTTCGGTAAAAGTTTCTATTGTTGTACGCTTGGAAGTTGAGAGTTTTCCAAATTCCGGACTCGTGAATACAAGCGCCGTCTTCACTTCAGTTCGTTCCCAAGGGAATATAGTACGTGACTTGTCGGCTAGTTAGCGTACTACGGATTTCGTTTATTTACGTCCTAAAGAAAAGTATTAACTGTATTATCAAAATTAGGTTGAAAGTAGTAACTTTTTGGTTACGTCCCTAGAGGAAAATAACTACGTTATCACTTTAAATTTCTACGGGAGCCGTAGAAATTCAAAATGGCGCAAGATCACACGATAAGATTATGACCGTGTAGCAATAAGATCAAAGATTACCTAACCTAAAGAAAAAACCGAAAAGATATTAATCAAACTGACATCTTCTAATCTTTGAAAACAAAATCATTCTATTACGCCTAATAATTTTAACGCCTTTTACATAAATTCCGTGCGCAAAATTATCTTTTATCTCGTTAGGGAAAACATGATAGAGAATATAAACTCCTCCGATCGTGAGTTCTAATTCGACACCGCTCGCCTTTGTATGGGATCCTAGTACCTATGTGGATATGATGGCATCATACAATGAAATGTGTATGAAGTTTGAAATGTATTGTATGTTTAAATACAGACTAGTTCAATTGATTGAATGATTTCAAAATGGATCATGTCCATGTTTCTTCATGCAATTTCAGTGTGATCTAAATATGAATAGGATTGGGTTTAGCAATTTCACCCTTATTGTTTGGTTTTAGTCGTAAAACTAATGAAATATTTGTAAAGAATGTGATTATACATCTATGTCCAGATGTGAGTTTTGTTGAAATACGTCATCACCTGTCTAACCTTTTCCGGGATCGGCTTCCAGTCTAATCGGATGCAGAGCTGAGTACCAGTATTTTGTTGAAATACATACTTATTGTTATTTAATAACCTGGGTACGTCTATTTATACATTCATGGTGGATATTATAGAAAACTTTTATAGTGATAATTAGTAATATCTTTCTTATCTTCTCGACAATATCTTGATTTAACAGCGTCACTAGCTTGCATGAGTACATAGAACGTATTCCTTTACGCAGTGGTCGCTAAAAACGATTTACAATAACTTATAAAACAAATAGTAACTATTCTAGTAGTCAATCGCCATATTTTAAGTATATCGAAGCAAATAACCGTCCATTAAACAGCGGATGCAAACTTATCGAGCTGTTTCAAGTAGAATGATTTGCTAACTAGAACCCTGTGTTTATTTTTTATTTGCGCACACCATGTGGGTTCCGTTCAACAGTCGATAAATTTTGTCTATCCTTACATAGGCAGAGTATAACGTAGTCACTTAGTTCACGTTTCTATGAAATATTGAACCAAAATATCGGTAAGGTTTGTCTTGTTGCTTTGGAAAATCACCTAAAATCACCTGTTCTAAGTAGGTAAACCTTAATTGAATGAATATTTAGTGAATTTCAGAAAAATGGTTGAATATTTTCACGCAGCTCATTTCAATTTCATGGCTGAGGTGGTTAGAGCAATCCATCAAAATATCTTATTTGTCGAAAACGAAACAAGGGTCGAGGAAAATATCATAAAATATTAATATCTATTTACACTGTTTGATTATTAAGATTTCTTTTAATATACAATATGGAAACCACATAATTATATGCAATAAATTATATCACATACTTGTTATTGCCTTTTCTGACGATATACAAAAAATGAACAAAATCGGTAACGAAAAAAATCAGATGTTCCCTACATTTTGACGAGTTTTGCAAACAGAAATGTAGGGCACAGATGATTTTTTTCGCGACCGATTTTGTTCATTTTTTGTATATCGTCAGAAAAGGCGATAACAAGTATGTGGTATAATTTATTGCATATATGTGGTTTCCATACTGTATGTACATTTACTTTACCAAAGATTGTTCTTAAATAAGTAGGTAGAGGTACTTACACAAAATAGAGTGGGCAGGTACCTACTCAAGTTTCAATTTAAACATTTCCAGATTTCAGAAAATTTCTAGCCGAGCCTTAATAAATTGAGTAAAATAATGTCTCAGGACGAGCAATTACTTACTGAAAAGATAGTAGATCTTAAGCCATGACGAAGATAACGCAAAGGTAGAAGAAGTTTGAAACTTGCATCACTCCGACAACTTAATTTATTAAAACCACCGCCAGAGCTCGGCGGCTGAGATAACCAAGTTACATAACCTTGTTTAGTCTCGGAAAAACTAGTGTAGCATTCGTCTATGTTCAGAAATATTTATTGCATCGTTAGCCCACAGAATCGTCGTCCCACTACTGCGGGAAATCTTATTCTAAACGAGAAGAACGCTAATGAATTGCGAAAAAAACCAGGCGCCCATAAATTCGTGGCCCGTCGTCCGCGTATTAAGGTTTCCGTAATTGTAACCGACGAGGGCTTCGCAGGGCTTTGTTTCGTCTACCGCAAACTGCTAGACGCGAGACGCGCTTTTATCGCAATTTATTTTCTTGACAATAAAAGTGTTCTCATTTTTCCAGCAACGAATTGCGGTCACATAGTGGTCCGCCATACTGAGACGTATGTATCCGAGGCTAAGTGCAGAAAAGTGTCGGGATGCCTCGGCGAGTCGGCGAGTCGGCGCTCGCGGCCAAAGAATGTCCGCAATAGGGCTTTTAGATGTCGCTTTTTATTGAACGCTACTTGGCTTTCGCGATGGACCTTGTAAACTTTAGTATGTAGTCTTAAACTATACACTTAAGACGACGTTAGATTGTAATAATTTACTCTTTTCGGGGTTTAATGAAAAAGGCGAATTTTTTATGAGTAGGCTCTTAAGCGGGGCTCGCGAAACATTCTTGAGGCATACAATGCTTTATTTTTCACATGTAGCAAAGGCCGTAGAAGACAATAGAGCAAGTAATAACGTCAACCAGAAGAATGAGAGTGGAACAAAACAGGCTGAAGTGGCGAGCTAGGGTCGGGCTATTGTTACCCGAGATATTGCAGCGTGAGCCACACAAGTGCTATGTATGGTGAAGAATAAGCCAGTAATTACTGAAGTAGCAGGTTTACATTTTCTTTTTCATCACTACAGCTATAGCGTGATTGGACACGCGTTAAACAACAGCAAAATGTTACAAATATAATAGAAAATTAAATTGAGGTTTAATGTTTTCACTGGAAACACCGCGTTCTTCAGAAGTTATTTTGCCTAAAAAAAATATTGTATAGCCTAGATCAATAGAGATATAAAATTCATTTTATGATACCTTTTAAAAGTAGAAAATTTATTTCAATACTAAGTAGCTTGTGTTTATGGAACAAAATAAGAATTATCACAGTGTTAACTTTATTAGCACTCTTACGACTTTCATAGGCACATCAAAGGAACATAAATTCCGATTTCCATCCCGAACGTTTTACCAAAAGACATTACATAAGTTCATTCACCTTAGAACATATTTCTTGAAGCAGTAAGTTCGGGGGCACTGGTGCGAGCAAAGTTATGGGCCCAGCGAATGGCGCGGGACAACCTCGGGGAGACTACAGATGTAGGCCCTATTGGAACTCGTATTGATATTTTATCTCATTCTTCCATTGTTAATGATGAGTTTTCCTTCTCGATATTGAATGAAACCGTTTGTGTCTATGAATGAAGTGGCTTAGTTCGCTTTCAGTTCGATCTTTTATTCGATAATAGTTATGAGTGCGCTTACTCGAGTAGTTTTGAATTTTCCTTTCAGAAAATTTCTCTTGCTTCTCGGTATCAATTTACCGTCTATTCAGTCCAAATTGTCCAGATAAGATGGCAACTCACAATAGGGTTAAACGAATGCTGTTCTTTGTAACATTATCCCTTTAAACACGAAGTAATTCTGGCCACGTAAACAAACGGGTCATATCAACCATTTATTTAAAGTACTAACTGCATACCATTTTTGTGTCATCACATTCCTGCGTTTACGAGTTCTTCAAATGGATTGGTAAACAACAAATCAAAAGCATAGCGAATTATTTTTCGGTAGCTAATATTCTGATACTGTCAGGGTACTTCCCTGGGGTGTCGTAATAGTCTACTGAAGGGTTATTACCCTGAGGATGGTCAGCGTCCTGCGAACATACGGACTATCATTAATTCAGTTGAGGGGATGATTATGGCAATATCCCCCGGGGACACTCATGTAGGTAGTGTAGTGCAGGCTTAAGGGGAAGCACCATAGTAGGCCGTGAAATTCAAATTGTGTTACGTTTTTTGAATGAATATTTAATGAAATATCAATCAGTACACGGAGAGAAAAATCTTAGAAAAATTACTGTGCTGTCTCATAATCTGAGTGCATTTGAGTGATAATGGGAAAATGATCATGCTAGTACAGTAAAAATTCTTATGATATACATTAAAATTTATTGGACAAATAGTGAATTTTTCCCAATCTCACTCAGAAAATTTTCTGTAGATGTCACTTGCACTCACTTTACAGTGCCGAGCACAGTATTTTTTCTAAGAATTTTCTCTCCGGGGAGTGTTATATGAACTTAGAAGTTTGTATTGATGGTTACAATTCTGGAAATACATACTTGTTAGGGTCGCGAATCATATTTTGTTCAACATACAACCTGACACTAAGCTGCAAATTGCAAGAAACGTAAGAAAATTAGAATTGCGCGGGGTACCTTGGTGTGAAATTATCAAATAACTTCTCCCGCTCTGGGCGGAACGGGAGGGTGTGTCAGACTTTTACTGACTAAAACCCACCCGTGTTCCTTCCAATCATGCAATCCGCGACCCTGGCAGGGCGTTTTCCCCTTATGGTCTATAGTGACGGTGAACGGTCTCCTACTGACACGGATTCTCGATTCTCTCGGGGTTACTTGGCATGAGTTGGTCAACGTTATGTTGAACATTTTGCATGATGTAGGTACAGATTTTTGTGTCAGATTATTTTGATATATTCGCGTTCACAACTAACCGCTTTATTTATAAACGTTACTTCAAATTAAGTAATGATTAGCGACTGTTTAACCATACATATTTGACGTTTAAACGTCTCTTTAGTTTATGAATAATCCCCTAAAGGTGTTTATCATCATAATAATGACATAAATTGTTAAACGGTTCTACGAAAATTATGAAAAGAAAAACTTAACCTTCAAGCAGTCGCGCGGCGTCGAATCGACCGCGATTTGATCGATTCTCGATACATTTATGATGCCAAATTGCTTAAAAATCCAAAGAAAATTAGAATATTATTTTGATTTTATAATTTTGTTTATGTCCTAACATAATGATAATGTGATAAATACAAAAAATATTAAATAATTAGTGTTTTAAATCCCTGAAATATCCTACAGGTCTTTTAGGTTACGCGCGACCGCTGCCGTTACAAATGACCGCGCGCCCGCTTGATGGTTAAAATGGCAGTAATTATCCAGCAGTAGGAATAGGGTCCAAACATTCAGTTTATTGTCTGCCAAAAAGAAACTATGTGCCGCTGGAACACCAAGACACGATTGTTCGAAACGCGATCAAAGGCAAGCACCTCCATAAAAATGACGCATGGCTGTGAGCATGTGTATGTTATATCCAATATTGCCCCAACATCTTCGTTCATAACCCAAAACATTAAGCATAAATGTAAACATTCCCATATTGGTTATTGTAGAAATAAAACAAGTTTATTATGCACGACAGGGATACAGGTGCGGTCGCCACAGTAAATCAATGTTGGCTCCATTTAACCGCTCTAAAACAATACCAATTCAATTACAACTTGTGTTTTATGTTTCAGTGTACAAGCAAAATGAATGCGACCAAAAAAAGTTTAGACTTTATCATTTTACTGGAAGTGTAATTTGTAGGAAATGAGTACTAAATTTGTTTTTTTATAAACTGGCAACCAACAGAATCCTAGTATCTTCACAATTGAAATAGAAAAAGAAACCATTACCTCTGCAAAAATATAACGATCCGTTTTTGGGCACTCGGGTAAAAATACACAACATGTTATCACTGTGTGGATTCAACCTTCAAATGTTTTTACTGATTACTCTGTTGTATATATTTAGTTGATCTACCTATATCTATTAGTTTTATTACTAACGATACTAGGTTTAATAATGCATTATAATTTTTAGAAAAGACAGCAGGGTCCTCCTGTGCTTTTATTAACAATTTATCTTCTTTCAGCAGTTTACAGACATAGCTGTTGTTCACAGTAATTGGCACTCCGAGTACATCAGTCGATAAAAATAAATTGGCGCTGATTTGGTTCTTAATCCTACTAGTATTATAATCGCGAAAGTTTGTGAGGATGGATGGATGGATGGATGGATGTTTGTTACTCGTTCACGCAAAAACTATTGAACGGATTTGGATGAAATTTAGCAAACAGATAGTTTATAACCAGAATCGACACATAATATACTTGTTGTCCCGATATTCCCACGGGATCGAGACTTTCGCAGGTAAACCGCGGGGCACAGCTAGTTTCAAATAATTCGAATACACTCAGTTATTAAATTAAACAGCCCTTTCAGTTTAATTATTCCAATGTTTGTTTTACTTTATTAGTTCACTAATTACTTCGGATAACTTTGAGCGGCCATGAATTATGTAAGTAGGTATTTAGTTTAATCCTAGTTTCAAAGCGTATGAAAATCCAGCAGAGATTAACTTTGTTTCGTATGGAAATGACAGGCCGTAGCCAGAGGCTCGGACCACAAACGTCCATATAAAATTCTCATATTATTATTGTGGTACAAAAAATGGAAAGTAATAATGTAAGCTAGTTTACCGCACGCTACGTCGACCTTTCATGTTATAATTTATAACCCCTATAAAAGTCACCTTGACCGACTTTTGAAGCATGGTATACTTGTGTACCTGTTTTATTTAAACGCCGATTTAATGCGTCGTTCTTTTGTTTCTACATTCAAATATCTACTACTTTTGTCTGCGTTCAAAATAATTAAGATACGAATTTGGAATTTACTACCGCTTAAATAAAGACTATAATTTGTTTTTAGCTAAAACCGGTGGTTGAATAATTTTCATAAAGTCCTCCAGATCGAAATTCCGCCATGGCGACCAATCTCAGCGGAGAACAGCCTTCGGTGGTGTACTAGTTTGTGCACAGACACAGGTGCACTCTCTCTTTCCTCACTCTCATTGTCCGATGGGACGGCAATCCGACACGACCGGAGAGAGATCAGTCGCAGGACCAACGGCTTCACGTATTTTCCGAGGCGATAACTCCCAAACTCCGGCACGGTAATATTACCGTGACTCCGGGCTCTTACTCAGAAATTCCCAATGGAAAAACCCAATAACACTTTTGCCCGAACCGAAACAGGACCCCACGCTCAGCAGTCACGCTAAGAGTGAGGCCACACGATGCGTTAACGGTGCGGTGCGGCACCGCACCGCAATTAATTCGAGACATAAGGGTGCCACACAGGCGGTGCGGCACTATAGTAGAACGCAGTTTAACACGGTGCGGCGTGGTGCGGCGCGGCGCCGCAACCTCAAAGACTCAGTGTGTAGGGTCAGTTCAGTCTGTCAACAACTATGGAGCGAAAGAAACATGTTTAATGCTACTACCGCACCCCTCCCCGCCTCGTCTCACAGGTTACAAGCGCGGCGCGCCTACGGTGCGACGCCGCACGGCGGTCCAACGCATCATGGGCCATGTCATAGAGATTTGTATGTAAGATGATGACGTTGCGGCACCGCTCCGGCGCCGCACCGCACTGTTAACGCATCGTGTGGCCTCACGCTTACGACCACGAGACCAACGGTAGGTAGACAGTAATTTTGATAATAATTTTCATAGTAGGTACGTATTTAGAAATGAATACTAATTCTCTTGAAAATAACGTGTTTACCTTTACCGGATGACTTGCTCTACTTTAGCAGCCTGTTAATTATTTAGTAGATACCCACGTGAATATTTTCTGTACTATATTGTATGCTCTGTTTATCACGTAAATCAAGTTAGCTCAATGTCAGGTGGCGTATGATTAATGACGCTCATGATAATGCTATAGATGCTCTGTCGATCACACCCTGTATGTATAGGTCACTATAAACATATAGGGCAACCCCTAATTTGGATTAATACGAGTACTCGTATTCTATGAATAGATGTTGAATTTTGTTATCATTAGCGAGGTTTCACACCGAAATCTTGGACCAAAGATAAATTCTGGAATGTTTTTCGTATTATCTTTCAAAGGAGCTCTGAATTATATTTTGAGGTGGTATTTAAATATTAATAATTGCGGAAGAGCGAAGTTTCAATGTAATTTATTGTAATAGCGAGATTATCGTTGAAAAAAGCACGGAAAATTCCCGTTTCTTTCCAATTCCGTTGTTTTTTTCAATGGTTCATTCTCGGAACTAGCACTTAAATTGATAAAACTATTTATACGACTGACAGCTAGAATACTAGATGCACAACAGGGGGGCGGAGTTAAAGCATAAGTTATGTTACGGATTGAAAAAAAAAAGTTTCCCGATTCTTTCATATTTTTCGGTTTATTAAAAAAAAAAAATTAAAACAAATTTTCTTGAAACTATAGAATGAAACATTGAAAAAAATAAATAAATAAACAAACGGAATTGGAAAGAAACGGGAATTTTTCCTGCTTTTTTCAACGCTAAGCGAGATACACCACGTGCTTTTTTCAGAGATAAAAGTAAGTAATTTTAGTAGAGTAGCTCTGTACAAAAGTACCTAAGTAATTTTAGTAGAGCTCTTAAGACGGCAAGTAAAAAAATATTTTTTCATGGAGTTTCCCAACACAGACATGACGAAATAACCTACAAAAGTGCAAAAAGACAATTGCATCTTTTAGTTTCATAATAATGTGCCTAGCAGCACTTTGTGTTTGAAAAACTGATTATTTAGTTGTTCTTAAAAATTAAGATATGTTAATTACTGAGTGCCACAACTTAATTAACTTAGCTTAAACTGGAAAGTAAGTAACAGAGACGGAACAAGTTTAGTAAATTGTACAAGAAAGTGGTACTTTAAATGGTGTTCAAGATTTGCCAGCAGTCTGGGAGCGAGTGATTAATAGTGGTGGAGATTATTGATTAGTGTCACAAGGTTATATAGTATAGTAGTCAGTTTTTGTAAAATAATAATAATAAAATATGACACTGGAAGTGGGATGACCTAATAGTTGGGTAAACGTCATCTAAAACTATTCCAAATTTCATGTTTCAAGTAGTATTAGTAGTTCTTGAGATATCCAGCTGTGACAGACCGACAGACAGACAGACAGACTGAGTCGCACCATAAGGGTTCCTTTTTACCATTTCGGTACGGAACCTTAAAAAAAAATGTTAATTTAAATTAATATTTTAGACAGAAGTTAGGAGTGGATAGGTGGTAGAAGTTAGGCACTTTAGGCTTATGAGTGTTACACGATTTAGTTTCTAATGTGATGTAGGGACAGAATATTAAAATATTTTTGAAAATACAGCCGGTCGATTCTGTCAAAATCTCACCGTGAAATCATAAGTGAAGCGAGCACTTAATAGTGTTAATCTAGCGAATGACAGCTCACTCCACGCTCACTTCACCCAAGCTATCACGGTGAGATGGTTACAGAATCGCACGGCTGTTCATTTTCATTTAAATTGACGCTCGTGGTCCTTTTCTAGGACCTGTAGCCTACAGGTCACAGAGAAAAATACTGGATTGAACCACTTAGCAATAAAGGCTAGAAAAGAAAAAAAAACACCCCTTAAAAGTTCACTCGAATGCATAATTATCTCCTTTTTTTAAAAAGATAGGAAAAAGATGGGTATGTCTAGAATAAATCACTCAAGCTCAGCAACTTACTCGTACTAAGTAATTGCTTTGATACCACATCTAAATACGTCTAAAGTGAATGTATTTCTTGTTGACTTGTATATTGACTTGTTGATAAGTGAGCGAGCATATTCTCAATTCAAACTTTTTGTAGACTTACGTCCCTCCGTTTAAATTGTCGATTAGTCGACACGTATACCAGAATGGCAGGGACTTCGACGCGCAAACTGTTACCATAGATTCAGTATAATCATATACTGAATCTATGGTAACAGTTTGCGCGTTTATGAGGGGTTCAGAATCATTTGAACCCCTCCCTCTGCGTTGAAATTTGATATCAGTTATTAAAAAATATATGTATAATATATATTGTTCCACACCTTTTGACCGCGTAGGTATTGCACTTTTCTAGGAAACAGCAGTTTTTTTTTTATATAACCTGCGGCAAATGTCTATGCAAGAAATAGCAACCGACATTGTTTTATTAATAAAACTAATCCAGTCTAAGTTTTTGATAAAAAAACTGGATTTTCTCAGGTTTATAGCGTAAAGTAATAAATTTGTCTTCTTCCGGTTCTTGATAAAAAAAACCTGATTTTGTCATAAACCTGCGACATATGTATATAATGCTTCAAGATAAACTATAACCCATGAAAGGGGCTCGTGGCTAAATAATAACAGCGGCACGAGTAGATCGAAGGTGAAGCTACTCTTGCCACGGTCTGTTCCTGGATAGGTGACCATCCATTAGATACATATCGAGACCCCGCCGTATCCGGCTGTCATTCGTAAATGTTTGACTGTCGTTACTGATAGTCAGAAGCCAAAAGTCTGACAACCAGTCCTACCAAGTGGTATCGTGTTACCCAGTAACTGGCTTGTGAGGTCATATCGGCAGTCCCACGTAAAATACTGGTATTCAGCTGCATCTGGATAGGCTGGAAGCCGACCCTAACATAGGTGGGAAAGGCTAGGTCGATGAATTGTGTTACAGTTTTATGCGGAGCTTTTGTAGGTACAAAGTACACAGGTAAGTAAAGTCAATGGATGATATACGTGTGGAGGCAGCTATGTACAATAACTATTTAAATCACTTGTGCTGATAAGTTAAGATTGCTAGCCTAAGTGTGTCTTATGTTCAAAAAGTAATTAGGTACTTGTACTTTTATTGCGTGGATACCAATCTCTTTTGTCAACTTTAACTAAAAGCTTTTACGGCACTTTGCACGTTGTTATTTTAAACTGAGGTGTCCTAAGTGTTACTTAAACTTAAACAACTTAACTCCAACTACATACGTGTAGTTCTAATGTCACTACTTCTATACAAAGTGTATAACTTATATAACTTAAACTTAAAGTATAACATAAATAAAGCACAACTTCTTAAGGGGTTATTATGAACAACTTTTCCTATGGCACCAAACCTGAAATCGCGAAAAAAATCAGCTGTTACTTACATTTATGTTCGCATAACTCGTCAAAATGTACGGAACAGCTGATTTTTTCCGCGATTTGTTTTGGTCCCATTGTAAAAGTTATTCATAATGATAAGTAAAATGACCCCTTATGAGGTTGTGCGTTATTTAAGTTACAACTTGTATAACACGGACGCACGACGTGCGACGTCTTTGTTAGAATCGATTTTTACCTACCTATATCCGATCCGTTGCTTTAAATATTTTATATGTTAACTCGGTAACACGTAACGTAGCTTCACGCATTGTTTTCCCAAGGAGTTAGGCAGAGGTGTACCCATAATAACCGGGTTCAAATCCAGACTCCGGGCTGCTACTGAAACATTCCAGCTGGAAAAACCCAATAGCCCGACCGGGGAATCAAATCCAGGAACTAATGCTCAGCAGTAGCTTTTGCGAGCAGTACCTAGACCAACGAGCCAGTCCACAACTAAGGGTGCGTTTCCACAGAAGCGGAGCTGGGCGGAGCGGAGCGGAGACGTGTAGGAATCGTCCAATCACAGACGAGACGAGTGACGCGATGAGGATTTCAATCATTGTGATTAGTCGATTCCTGCACGTCTCTGCTCCGCTTCGCCCAGCTCCGCTTCTGTGGAAACGCACCCCAACTGGGTAACTACGTAGTTGCTATAAACTTCATAGACACTATTCGGGTACCTATGTATATATATGGAAAGATTTGATTGTTTGTTTGTATTGAATAGGCTCCGAAACTACTGGACCGATTTGAAAAATTGTATTACCATTAGAAGCCGACATTATCCCTGATGAACATAGGCTACTTTTTACCGCGGGAAAATGCTTCATTCCCACGGGAAAACGGGTAATAGGATTTATACAGCGGGAATTCAGAATTATACGCAAACGAAGTTGCGGGCGGATGCTAGTGTACTAATATTTCTGAATCTTCAATCCATCCAAAGGTTATCTTTAAAAGATCGCTCTTAGCGATAAAACCGCCCACTGTGTCACCCATTGTAAAATTTCTATATTTATGTCTCTGGTATGTCGGAGCGTAGACCTACGCGCCAAATTTTGTATCCGTAAACTGTCGAAACGTATATTTACGACAGACCAGAGGTTAAGCAAATTAAATTTATTTGGACATAACAATAGCTCATTATTGAAAAAAATATTTAAAAAGAATACAAGGTGTAACTTAAATAACGCACAACCTCTTAAGGGCTCATTGTACTCATCATTATGAACAACTTTTACTATGAGACCAAACCTGAAATCGCGAAAAAAAATCTGCTTTTCCCTACATTTATGTTCGCATAACTCGTCAAAATGTAGGGAACAGTTGATTTTTTTTTCGCGGTTTCCGGTTTGATCCCATAGTAAAAGTTGTTCATAATGATGAGTTCAATGACCCCTTAAGAGGTTGTGCGTTATTTAAGTTACACCTTGTATATTCATAAAAATACTTTTTTTTTTTTCTAAATGGCCTGCTGGAAATTTACATCTTTATGTAGGTAATCAGAACGAATCTACTGGGAACAAAATGAATTGAATATCTCTAACAATTGGGGAGTCCCCGTGCTCTGTGGAGACAAAAATATGACATTGGATTGGTTGATTGAAATTTCCATCACGATGCAGTTAAGGGTTAAATTCATCACTACACCATACTTTACAGAGATACTGCACAAACTCTTGAATGCCCTGTCACACACAACTACCAAAGTGTGTAATTAAAACACACATACGAGTTTTTGCATATTTGTAAGGGGTGGTGAGAAAATTAATTGACAAAGTTCCCGTCCACGCGTAGAGCCGCTCCATAAATATTAATCAGAGTTTAATGTACGCACCTACTGAAACATAGAGCCATTTTGTGCCGCGTAAGTTTCTGTACGGTTTAATTCCGCAAGCTGCTGTACGTAGATAATTATTTTATATATGACGTTGTTTCTTCTGATTGGATTAAATTTTGGCAGTTTTGTTTAATTAAGAAAGAAAGATGGGTAAAGATCGTCATTCAATGGATGCCTGAGGGAGGACATCGCCGTCGAAGTAGACCACGGCGAAGGTGGTGTGACGATCTGATAACATTTACAGGGTCAACATGGCCAGAGATCGCACAAGGCACAAGGCCTGCCTTGTGCGATCTCTCCCTAACACTACAAACGCCTCCACTTTTTCTTTCCAAAGCTTTGGAAAGAAAAAGGGGAGGCGTTTGCCCAGCATTAGGACACAAAACAGGATAAAAAAAAACCGGCTAAGTGTGAGTCCGACTCTCGCACTCAGGGTTCCGTACAGATTTATAGGTATGTAAATAGTTAATCACGGTTTTTTTTTTGTTGTAATTTACATACAAATTTACGGTTTCCGATTTTTTCCTATCACATCACACACACACACACATTGCTACATGACATTGCTTCCTGGCAAATTTCATGATTCTAGGTCAGCGGGAAGTACCCTATTGGTTTTGATTCCCTTGCGAGTGTCAAAATATGCGGCATAAACGGAACATAAGCACCCGTATCTTTTGATTGCATTGACTTAGAGGTTTGAATTTTCATTGCTTCAAGGGATTGAATTTTTGTATTTGATATTAATTTCAACTTGATAACTCCACGCGTTCCTGAGAAAAAGACAGACGGACAACGAAGAGATCTTATAAGGATTCCTTTCTTCCTTTTGAGGTACGAAACCCTAAAAAAGAAAGAAAGAAATATTAGATGATTATGTACCTACTCCAAGCAACAATACGACAACATTATTAGTTAAAACATCTTTGATCACGAAGTGTAGAATATTGGTGATCCCTGTTACCTACCCTGTATGTTGTAGACAGTAGGTAATTATATTAGAGAGGATTGAGATACTGGCTAGGGGGCCCGTGGCTAAATAATAACAGCCGCACAGGTCGATCGAACAGGTTAAGCTACGCTTGCCCCGGTTGGTCTGTGGATGGGTGCCCATCTTTACATACCGAGACCCCTCCGTGCCTCGGAAAGCACGTTAAGCCGTTGGTCCCGGCTGTCATTCGTAGATTTTTGACAGTCGTTACGGGCAGTCAGAAGCCCGAAAGTCTGACAACCAGTCTTACCAAGGGGTATCGTATTACCCAGTAACTGGGTTGTGGAGGTCAGATAGGCAGTCACTCCATTAAAATACTGGTATTCAGCTGCATCCGGTTAGACTGGAAGCCGACCCCAACATAGTTGGGAAAAGGCAGGCAGATGATGATGATTGAGGTACTGGCTGTAAAGTTCCTCATTCTCCAAAATTGAGAATCCGACCAGAACGGTATTGTATCTGGTGGGCAATTGATTGCTTGTATATACAAGTATTATGATAGTCGCTCGGATAATTTTCCTTGCGTGATGCAGGCTTTGAGTGAATTCTGCACTTTGATTCGTTGTTCGCATATGGCGTTGTAGATCGGCATTTAAGAGAGTCATTCACACAGAGTCATTTAAGAGAATTATATTGATAAAATATTATAAAAGTGTCGCGTTTATATCACCGCACCGGTGGTACCCGCCAAACGGTTTATTTTCATCGCTCAATTTAATATTCACATAGCAACATCACAAAATACCCTATATTCTACACACATTACGTTATTAAACCACATAAATGAAATGCTCACATGAATGATCACGTAAAGCAGAAAAAATGCGAACGTCATTCACGGAAAAACTTTTTCACGCTCGAGTAACCTACGTGGTTGTCATGGAGATCGATAACAACTTTTTACTTCTTTTTACCACTTTTTAGGATTCCTTACCCAAAGGGTGGCAACAGGGCTCTGTAACTAAGGCACCGCTGTCCGTCCGTCCGTCCGTCTGTCACAGGGCTGTATCTTTTGAACCATAATAGGTAAACACTTGAAAATTTCAGAGTGTGTACTAGTATGGCCGCTAAAAGAACAAATAATAAAATAAGTTAAGATTACAAGAAACGTGCTTTTTACTAAAATCTATAAAAAAAAATGTAGCGTTAAAATATTGTACAGTGGCACGGGACTCTTTTTGTGCCAGTCCGACTCGCACTTGACTGCTTTTTACGTATGATTTCAGAGTGGGAACTTGGGTTTTTCATCGTAAAAAATGTTACAGTTGAATGTTTGTGCATTTTTTCACGCTAAGGGTCGAATAACAAATAAATTCATGAAGCCAATGATCCTTGCCGAGTCCATATTGTGATTCATTCGTTGGATGGTGGTTTAAGTTTTGAGCTAAAGCGTGTTGAGGGCCTGAAATGAGCTCACAGCTGAGGCACCAATAAGTGTCCTAAAATCTTTTTATTACCATACAAGGTGGCAGACATCGACGTGCAACCAGTTACCATGTATTCAGTACATGATTCTGAAACCCCCTACATCGTTCGAAAGTAACGAAGAAAAAAAAATTCTGTTCCATACATTTTAGTAGGTAGGTACTGCACTTTACTATGAAAAAGCAGATTTTTTATATTTTATTGATATTTATAATACGATAGAATTGAAGGTTAAACAAACTTACCTTAAGTGAAGTTTGACCGTAATTGTACTACTACTTGGTGAATATGAAAATCTCTTCGGATGCAGCGACTAGTATAATCTAGAATCATGTGCTGAATTCATGCTGCAACTTCAGGCATTCAGCCACCCAGTATTTTATCGGTTTTATAGACCATAAATTACTAAAACTTAATAAGTTATTTATAAAAATAAATGTTTCTCTTGTCCCAGGTGTTTCATTTAATTTTATTATGATCGACAACAGCACATTAAGTTACGAAATAGCTCCCTAAAATAAACACAGTTATAAATTTCTTAGCACATTTCAAGAAAGATGTCTCTAATAATTCTTGTTAATGACCGCGTTTTTGTTCGTTTTTGTTGAAGACTATATATTTTATGCGACATTACATCGCCGTATAATAACACTTCACGCTAATATTTATTAGATCAATTAAAGTTTATGGATTGCGCCATACATCCCGTCTTAGGCGGGCTCTACACCTTTATTAGAGTCAGGAATTTGAGATAATTTTCAAGTTATGGAATAAAAAACTTAATGTTCAAATTACTTTGCATACAAAAACTTATTACAGTCGACTCTCGTTAATTCGAAACTCGAGGGACTCTTAAAATATTACAAATTATCGAGTGTTTGAAGTATCAAATGGTTCGAAATTTTTAAGAGAAAATAAATAAAACTTCGAATTATTAAGTGTTGCGCCGATAAGTTCGAATTAACGCGTCTTTTTGTTATATTTCATATTTATTTATTTGCGTTCTACAAGGTAAAAAGATGTTAACAAAAGCTTAGAGCTAAGAGCCGTTGTAGACCCTGTAAGGGCACAGCAAAAATAGTTTTGTTACAGGATAAAAAATTCTTAAAATCTAATTATTTTTAAATTCAAAATTAAATCAAATTATACATTAAAATTAAATCATTACAATCATAACAGTTAACAACAATAACTTAAATAATTCAATTAGTAGTTATATAATAATTAAATAATTAAAAATATCTTATAGTCTTAGTTATCTTATAGTCTAAAATATATATTATAGTCTTTCATTCAAGTATTCCTTCACAGTATAATAGCTTTTATTTAATAGAAATACTTTTAATTTATTAACAAAGATGTTGTATTTTTGCATATTTTTTATATCTTCCGGTAACTTATTGTATATTTTTATCGACATGACATAGGTACTTGAGGAGTGCAATTTTAATCGGGATGTAGGGATGTTTAACCTATTTTTATGTCTTAAAGTAATGTTAGTTTGTATGTCTTCTCTTTTTGAATAAAATTTCGGGTATGAACGTACGAATTTACAGATTTCGAAGATATAGATACAGGGTAGAGTTAAAATTTTTTGTTCCTTAAAGTGGGGCTTACAGCTATCTGTTTGTTGAATATTGACAAGTATTCTAATAAGTTTTTTTTGTAGGGTGAATAATGTGGGTGATTCTGTGCTATTTCCCCATAATATGACTCCGTATTTTAGCCATGCATAGGCATATGCATAATATGTTACCAACGCAGTTACGTAGCAATGATTTTTTCGTTCGAATTACCAAGTGCATAAAAATGTATTGATTTAGTTCGAAATATAAAGAGATTTTGTAGGGAACTCGTGATAACTTTGAATTATAGAGAGGTTCGAATTATCGCAGGTTTGAATTAACGAGAGTCGACTGTAGGACCTTTTGTTACAAATTAATGGTCACTTAAAAATCAAGAAGAAGAATAACAAGAAGAAGAAGAGTAGGTGACTGAGGCAGGATGTGCAGAGAACAATAACGCAAGGAATAAGCTACCTGACCATTCTCCCCACATAATGCCTCAGAAAAGGGGAGTAAGGACTCTCCACCACTGTTTTTAGGATGCTCTTGTCACTGACCCGAGTTCTGCGCATCAGTGATGCGATTTTTTTGCGAATCACAGCATCGAAGCCGTCAGTTCGGTTCTGAGCAAACATCTCATATTATGAACACTGCTATACAATAAATTTGCGCAATATTTATATACTGCAAATCAAAAGTCTTTATTTTAAACTACGCTGTGAATCAACACTTTACGAACGTCAAAATTACATAAGACAGTCCCCCAAAACACTCGCCCTTCACCACTTCCTAGTGCTTTAGCTGGGAAGAAGAAGTGGCGCAACAAACTCGCTAGCAGCACAGCTGCCTGTTCCGTTAGAAGAACTTGATGATAGCAATATGATAGAACCAGCCCTTGCACTCAAACGACCCGTTATTTTCACGTAATAACATTGACAACCCATAAGCTTCTATGTTTTCCGTGAGCAAGACGAGCACCCTAATTGCGTAACACATTGTCGATCTCAATTTGAATATTTTTTAAGGATATTGCTAAACCATTGCTTCGTATGTTCGAAAAATTTGTCGGTTCAGCAACGTCAATAACGCAATAAATGTTGCTGAACTGTCAAAATGATAGCTATTCCTACTGATAGTGTGTTACGCAACTACCCCGCTGCGCAATACTTATCCTACACGGTGCAGTAAAAATATGGTGTAATTACAATTAAACTTGCTCAAACTTTTGTACAATCATTCCGCAATCTTCAATATGAGCACCAACTGTCAAAAATATTGCGCAATTCGTGAAATTGTGCAGTATAATTGATAGTGTAGGGCCCGCCTAAGGGCGTCCTCACACGGTTCTATGTTTTATTCATCGGCTGATAGGAGCTTCCCTTCCTACTCACTTACACGTCCACTCCATAGGTGTAATTACCTTCTGAATAGAGGTTTTTGTTCGTTGATTTTAACTTTATTAAACTCTGCTTTAATTAGTCAACAGGAATATGCTTTACATAAATTAAGTAAGTATTTGTTATTTAAGAGCAACTATTCTGGGTACAAGGGCCATTTTAAATTTTCGCTTTTGAATGATTAACTTTCAGACACGGATAGAAAGGTATATGGACCTACCTAATGACTTTTAAAATTACACAGTCAGGTGTAAAAAATGAGAAAATGGCCGCTTCTGTATATTCACGCATCGGAAATTACGTTTGTACGGCATTTTTTGTTTGTCTCGTATCAAAACAACCCAAATCCCTTCGGCAAACGAAACGTATGTTTGATCTATGTATATCAAATTTGTAAAGAGGCGGAAGTGTATAAGCAGTGTATTTTCTTTCATTTAAAATATTTTAGTCATTAAAGTATCAAGTAATTAAAATAAACATGAAAACCTAACTTTATGATTATCCAGAATCGATTACATTTAATTAAAATTATTTGATACAAACAGGAAACCATGTTCACTAGGTAGTTTTATGTTTAGATATTAAATAAAGATTTAGGGCTTTACAAACTTGCCTTTATTACTCATTACAATCTTTAATTCTATCTGTGGGTTCCGTAACCTGCGATTTCATCTTAGGGACCTTATATATAAGGATGAAACAATATCTGCACATTGTAATATATCCGAAAGGAAAGTGCAAACAGGTTCATATTATCATATCCATTGGATTTAATCTTTTTATACCTTGCTCTAATATATCTACACCGAAATCTGTAGCGGAAATAATCCGAACGGCCCACTTCCGCATGAAAAAACTTCACGATCTGTTAGAGTTTACGTCAAAACACAGTAAAAAATCCATACCGTATTAAAAGGAAAATTTGGAAAGCACTACGTAAAATGATGTTGACATTAATCCAGGATAATATCAAATAAACATCCCTTTTCACTTTTAATTACGTTCCGGAATTAAAACACGTGAAAACCATCAACTAAGTTGTGGTCGAGCGCAACTGAAAACCACCCACGAGAGCCATTCCCAACTGAATTAGACTGTGTGAAGCAGTAGTTTTGCTCTAAGCGAGTAATTAATTTGTGAGACTAGCCCTGCCTTTGAAACGACTCTCGTGACGCTACGAAAGCTGTTAACCATTGCTGAACTATAACGCGAAACACATTTAGAATACACTCAAAATTATTATTATTATAACCCTTGTTCTATCTCCTGTTAGAACTAGGAAATTTGTAACCGTTCTATGTTTTATCACCGTCATTAGCGTTGACGTTAGTTTTCACAACAGCTGCATTTGCCAGTTTCCCTGTTAACATGTTGAATGTTCATGCAATAATTTAATGGCTAGAGAAATAACAGAGGTGTATTGAGTGGCGTATTTGCACGTAAATTGTTACTTGGTAATAGCTTTTACATAACTTATACACAAGTCAAGTTGTACAAAGCTTCGTGATGCAGTGAATGAAATGTGCCGTAGAATAATGATTGCAGTTTACTTACCACGACCCGGGAACATAAATGGTAATGTTACTGAGAAATACGAAATAGACCGTGACATTGCACTAATTAAGGGAAAATTAATAACATATTTAACATTGCTTTCTCTCATTCAAAGTAAAATAAACCGCAACGGAACCAACCCTCTTCAAAATCTTGGTACCAAGATTAAAGTGTACACTTTAAATATTTACAAGCAAGGATTTCGGCGTACTGCTTTCAAAATACAGTTCATTTAAATTCATGTGATATGTCAGTTTGTTTACGTACAGTGCCGCTCAGTGTTCCACGCGATGCTGGATTATCTCTCACAGTCCGAAGTCGGATTACGTCTGTGACTTTATGCTTATTCCCATGTTTAATTTCATCTTAAAAGCCAGAAGCTCGTAATTAACAGGCAAAGTTTAACAAATTAAGTTTCAGTGTCTTTGAATCGCTAATGAAGCCATAGTCGTAAAGAAAACGTACTGAATAAACGATTTCTCTTTCGAATTTGAGCTTTATCGACGCGAGTGTGTGTTTGTGTGTGTAAAAGTTATAAAATAACACCAATGAAGGGTCAGTGGGTCGTCTTAGAGGCGGAGTTAAAAAAACCCACAATATTTTGACCCTATTTCTACGTTAAAATAGTTGCCAGTTTCATAACACAAAAACATTATTATGTATTTTGTCTGAAAATAAATCATCCTGACACAACATAAAAAATCAGCACTGTCAAATAATATAAACAGCGAAACTTTTATCTCGCAACGACAAAAACGCTCTGCCTTGATAAAAACGGAATTCAAATTGTTTGAAGCTGATCGTTATTTCATGCACGTGAACATATTAATACAATACAATGCGTACGTTCTGATTCAAAGGCATACCTCTTGACCTTTCACTCGATTCATTCCGACCCACGGAAAGAATCGATTTACAATTACTGCGATAACTGACCATTTGAGAAATCTCTACCGATTCTGACACAGCGCAAAGTGAAAAGTTTCTACGAAAGATTGCACTTACTTGGACTTTATGGAAGGATTTATTTCATCTTAATCCATGTCCAAGATAATTCTGTCGTCGAGAAAACTGGCGAGGATTTGAGAGAGTTTTATATCGTCTAGTATACGCTTGCATACCAGATCTTATGAAGTTTAGAACATCTTGGATATATCAACTTTCTTTAAAATAAACAGACGGCACCACCGAGGTCACGATATAGGAAAAGTTGGTTATGTTAAATATTCTAGATGGATGTTTTACTAAAGCATATTTAATATTAACTTAGCGTTTATTTACCCACGTTATTTGCTGAAAATGTAGGTAAAAAAGACCTTGTCGTTTTTTATTTTGTTGGATGTAAAAGAAGCAGTAGGAAATCCACAAGCCAGGCGTGTTGATTATAGCGTAATCCCCTAAGGATTGCTCGTTATGACAGACGAGTGAAGTAGAACTAGGGAAGAGGAAGAAGGGGATTTAAAAGTAGACATTTATGGGGTCACGATTTGTAGAAGCAGGGTTAGGCAGAGGTATACTTATAGTACACCCACATTTAGCCCGTTCTACACAGATATACGACATCACAACTGAACATTTTTTTTTTTTTTAAGTAATTGCTACGAGGTACGTGGAAACGAGCCCGATGCCAAACACATAGTTTTTAGAATTTTTGTCCGTTTGTTGGTTTTGATGCATTTATCAGATTGGCGCAAAAACGGCTGAATGGGTTTGGATGAAATTTGGCACACAGATAGTTTATAACCTAGATTAACACATAGGTTACTTTTAATCCCAGTAGTACGTTCCCGTGAGATATTTTGCGACACCCACGCGGGCGAATCCGCCGGCAAAAGGTATTGTTGAATTCAGGCGTGATGTTATGTTATGCGATGTGATGTGTGTTATTTATGTTTGTAGTGATCAAATTATTCAATTCAAATGTAGTTAATTGTGATAAATGTGTATGCATACTAAGTTGAACCTTCTTCAAACTATTCTTTCCAAAAATGAAGTTACAATTCGTCATTCAAAAATAACAAGTGTTGGGCTGTAAAAACAAACCGATTGGTGGCAACCATTAGAGATCCCGTCAGTTAATACATTATTCATGGGTATAGCTGAGCTTACCATCCACATTTTTACAATGGACCGACACAGAAATTCTCTTACGTTCAAATGCTACTAAACTATTCACCCGTTATTATACGCTGAGTTCTCTTATGTTATGAGACCTAATATTTGTGTAACCTCCATACCGTAACGAGAGGACAATGGGAAATAAAATATACTTCAAGTAAAAGAGCCGTTTTTGGGAGTCTGCAAAACATCAGATGTTTTTTCTCTCGGTTTATTGTTGAGAACTGTATTTTTTTTAAATTATGGCATATGAAAACTTTTATATTTTATTATTTTCCGTTCTTTTTTAATTATGGCTTATGAACACTTTTATATTTTATTATTTTCCGTTCTTTTTTAACTAATTATTATAATTGGATACTGCCAGCACAACGATCAACGTCCGATTTCCATTAAGCTTTGGTTTTCTAAAAAACCGTTGAACGGACACACAATAACGGCTGTGCAAATACAGAGCGTTTTTAAAACCTTACTGTCAAATAAGTACTGGTCAAAATGACAGATGTTCATGACAGCCGGTATAATATAAAGGAACCGCTTTCGTAGATTGACAGATTAAAATGATGCGTCTGCAAGAGACAGAATTTCATTTAAAAGCTCCCTCTTCATTTTCCTTTTAAAACAACCCAACAAGCGCATTTTTACAGTTGTGTCTTCTTGTGTAAACTAATACGGGAGAGAAAAATACTGTCGCAAAGTGCAATTAAATTAAAAGGCAGAGGCAGACTGTGTTTTTATCACCATCGGCTTGTATTTACGACTATTTGCGCTGTCCAGTTTAATATGAGCGTTCCATTTAGTTGTATTATGTAATGCGTTTAATTAAAAATAGCAAACTTTGTTGTAATGACTGAAAATATAATATGCCAAGCGACGTAATGACTGTCGTTCCCAGGAATATAATAGTTATCTCCTTTTATGTTAAAAACGTTGAATCATCATCTGCCTAACCTTTTCCCTACTATGTTAAGGTCAGCTTCCAGTCTAACTGGAGGCAGCTGAATACCAGTATTTTACATGAAGCAACTGCCTATCTGACCTCCACAACCCAGGTCGGACTTTCGGACTTCTGACGACCCGCAACGATTGTCAAAGATCCAAGAATAATAGGACAACGGCTTAACGTACTTTCACACACATGTTAAAAACGTTGAATATAAAACGAAAATATTTTAAATCAATATTATCACGTCAACCTTTTCACTCATTCAAGTTTGAATGAATGAATGATAAATACGTGTGGCTTTATGGTTCCTTTTTTTATCGCGCTATCCTTCTCCATTCATTCCAAATTTGAATACAAGCGGAGGTCAGCGTCGTTATACTCTTTCATGGTCTGACAGTAATACTATTTATCTTCCTGCCAATACTTCAGACCCCAGACAGGGCCGGCTATCAACAAGTGTCAAGATATGTATAAATCGTGCCCACAAACGCCCTTAATTCCGACGATACGCCGAAAGGGACCAAATCGAAGAATTTTGTTTGACCGCAAGATACGAGTATGAAAACTCACAATAGGATTTTGTTGTGTTATCTTCTGACGTTTGCTTGATAGTTTATTGCAAGTTGCTCCAGAGGAAAAATAGTTTGACCCACTGATACGGTCTTTTTCGGTCCCTGATAATATAGCATATGTTTGATAAATTACAGTTAGTAACGAACCTACTGCGTAGTGTGTAGATAATGCGAGTTAATAACACAGGGTGGCTAGGATATCGACGCTCAACCGGTTAGCATCGACTCATTACATTCATATTCATTCATTTATTTATCTATAATATGTATGTATTTAGAAATATATACGAGTATGTATGTTTATCAGTTGTCTAGTACTCATAGCACAAGCTCTGCTTAGTTTGGGACTAGATGGCGTTGTGTGAAAGTTGTGGAATATTATTATTATTATTATTATTACATGACAGCCGGGACCAACGGCTTAACGTGCTTTCCGTGCCACGGAGGCGTCTCGGTATGTAAAGATGGTCACCCATCCACAGGCCAACCGCGGCAAGCGTAGCTTAACCTGATCGATCGACCTGTGCGGCTGTTATTATTTAGTCACGGGCCCCTCTATACAATGGACTTGTAATCTAGACTAATAATGACTAATTTGAAAGTTAATATATTTATAGTATGCTGATTATCTCTGACTGAATTTAAATTGACAAACGGTTTAAATTAGTTTCAATAATCACTAATATTGTCAAAATTAATCTGATTGTGATTAGGTCTAATATTCATTAAATAATTACCTTTCTATCTACCTTATACTATATGCATGACGATTTAATGAATTCCTCTTTGACCATTTGCGGAGGAGCGGTCATTCGGTGCTCTATTTTCATAATAATCACATAAACACACGTACACATAAACTCACACCTTCTTCCCATGGGGGTAGACAGAAACTACGGAACTCCACCTGATACGATCCTTACATACTTACTTTTCATAATAATCATGCCTCATAGTATTGCACATACACTCAGATATAGTGACGTAAACAACAAAGCTATTTACCAACTAGAACAGTTATTGTAACTTTAACCCATGATAAAAATAATAAATGCCAGATATCCGAGGCGCGGCCGCCAACGCGATACATTACTCCTGAGTTATGGAAAAGGGCGACCCAACTGAATTATGAAGACAATTTTTAACAATCGTGGACATCTAATGTGGTATTAAAAGCCTACTGGGCAGTCCTCTTCATCGTTTGACCTACAGTTATCTCTTAGAGACACTCATATTTGAGCACTCTCTAATCCTGGGCGGACTGCGGGTTGGTTGGTGTTTCTGGTGTACACAAAAATGCAATTACTGGACGCGAGTGAAGTCTTTTGTGTTGTGAACTATGTTCTGTTTAATGCCTGTTGTAGATTTATTTGACGTAGATCGTTTAGAAAACGGTGGTGCCGATTCTGTTGTTTACAAAACTAAACAAAATTAAGTTCAGTGCATCTTTTTCTTTCTATTTCATTAAGAAAAGGACAGAAGATAAATTACTTCAGTCCTCTGAAATTGTGTGATTAAAAAATTGGCTACTAAAAATCAATTTACGTCAGGCGCTGATTCATCTGACAGTACTAAACTAACATTTATCTTCTGTCCTTTTCTTAATGAAATAGAAATAAAAAGATGCACTTAATTTAAATTTAGTTTAGTTTGTGAACAAGAAAATCGGCGCCATTATAATTATTCTAGTTTAATAAAACTAAACCCCAACTACGACAAAAACGACAACTAAAAGGGTCAAGACATCGATGCCGATTCTTTTAGGTTTTCGTCAACCTAGTCCAAGTCTCACTTCATTACATTAAAAATAAGTCATGTAATTAAAGCCTTTACGTATGACTCCGGCTATATGAAAAGCTAAAAATATCGACATCGATTTCTTACAAAAAACCCAACTGGGATTGAACCTACTAAGTATTTTTATTGCATACTTAGCCATATTTCATTTTATAGAAAAGTATATAAGTTGATAGTTACCTCCCACGGCTAAACTTTATCCTTTTTAAGATACACTGTAAAGTAATAGTTAAGGCAATGCATAAAAGCACTATATATATTATATAAGTCAATAAAATTGCACTATGCAATATAAGGGAAATTTATTGTTATCACCTATTTCTCCGTCTTAGTGCTTTAAGTAAGTCTTAGTGTTAGTAGCTAACCTAAGCTTCTCGTTACATCTTACGTTTTATAACCCCACCTGTGATACTTGAAAAGAACTGTAGATCAAAAATTCGCGACATTGCGATATATTAGAGGGGCTTGTGGCTAAGTAATAACAGCCGCAAGGGTTGATCGATCAGTTTAAGCTACGCTTGCCGCGGTTGGACCGTGGATGGGTGACCATCATCACATACCAAGGCACCCCCCCCCCGTGCCTTGGAAAGCACGTTGAAGCGTTGGTTCCGGCTGTCATTCGTGGATCTTTGACAGTCGTTACGGGTCGTCAGTAGCCCGAAAGTCTGACAACCAGTCTTACCAAGGCGTATCGTACTACATAGTAACTGGGTTGTGGAGGTCAGATTGGCAGTCGCTCTATGTAAAATACTGGTATTCAGCTGCATCCGGTTAGACTGGAAGCCGACCCCAACATAGTTGGGAAAAGGCTAGGCAGATGATGATTGAGATATATCAAAAGCGTATCAATGGGAGCTCCGGTCGAGTTCAAAACTAATCAGGCAAACCAGAAATATACCTACACTTGAGTAACTTTCTATGTTCGTATACAAACGAAATAAAAAGGCAAAGTTACTACCAGGCTTAATACTCTCCTTATTGCGTCACGTACGTTTTATTTGAGTCACTCGTAACATGTAAGCCCGTAAGTGCATTATTTTCCGTCTCGTGAACGAGTAGCTAGTGTATATCTAATGCCACTTCTCTTCGTTCCTGCACCTGCGCCAATCTTACTGCGTAGCTCGGGAGCTTTTCTCTAACAAGTTGTTTTAACGCTTCCTACGTGTTTCCATTTGTAGTTGTAATGCTCAAGGATTTCAATAATTTTCATTTGCTTTGGTAAAAATAAATAAATTACTGGCACGTCTGTCGTCTAAGAAATGTCCTCAAAGAGAGCAGTGCTGCCGTAAGTTGTACAGACGCCAGCACATCAAGCTACCCGAAACTGTCAGATTTTCCGAATCAACTTTGAACCTTATGGTTCAGCAATAAAGTTGAAAATCTATTAAAGAAATCTGACAGATTGTAGTAGCTTGATGTGCTGGCGTGTGTACATATAATATTATCTTATTTATTGAAGTGAAAACTTCTGTAGCGGCGTTGTACACTTTTTTTGTAACGGGTAAAAAATGTAAAACTCGCGTCAGGACACGTGACCCTGATCGAAAATTCGTAAGACGGATGGTGAGTAGACAGCCGGCGGCGCGGCGTAGGCGAGGAAGTATCCCCGTCTCTTTCTACGGCGCGGCGAAAATGTATGCCTGCGCCTGTTGTTTAGTTTAGGTGGGGCAGGGTGCTTGCGCGAATGTTCGTGTGTGTTTATGTTACAGAAACAAACTTAACTAAAATGAATGAATTAATTAGAATTGTAGTTAGAATGTATTGATAGACTTGAAGGTACATCTCTCGACAATAAATCTGCAATTTGGGAACTACAGATAACTGGTGGAACATATGGCACACCTCCGGTGGACGTGAAAAAATTAAAAAAATAATAAAATAATGGTTCTGGTAATAATGATGGTGAAAAAGTCGTCGAAATTATGGATGGAAGTTGATTTTTCTGAGAGATAAACTTTTTAATGTAATATAAATTGTCATGTTTGTGCAAGATAGCGCAATAAATAAATATTGTATTCTACGACATAAATGATAGTACTTTTATACTGATAATTAAAGCAATTCGTGCAAAATGATTCCCTAACCATTCCAAAATATAAAAAATGCACAACGTTAATATTTAAGTTTTCACTTCTGCCGGCACTCCCGGAGTGCAACCCGTCGTTTTTTTTTTTTTATATAGGGTGACTAGTAATTACACATGATTCTACTGATGAAAACAAACAACTTTTACTATAGGACCAAACCTGAAATCGCGAAAAAAAAAATCTGCTGTCGACTCGTACGAACATAAATGTAGGGAACAGCTGATTTTTTTTTTTCGTGATTTCAGGTTTGGTCCCATAGTAAAAGTTGTTTGTTGTCATGAGTAGAAATAGTAGAATCGTGTGTTTAAGTATCGATAACTAATTACCAGTCACCCTATACAACGTGTAATGTTAAATGCGCAAAACCTGAAAATAGTTTGATCAGAATAACGAGCAGAATTAATTGAACCACATTTTAATATAGGTCACATTTATCAAAAAATCTTCATTAAAAACGTTGCCGTGTCTATTTATTAATAGGTCAAGCAAGCCAATGACAGCGCGGCGCAGCGGCTCGGTGACGCGACTCTTCTCTCGATAAAGCGTCGTGGCAGACGCAAGAAACGATCAGAATGGCCAGTAAAACTAAAACAGCACATAAAACCTTTACAATTTTTTTAATGCCTTATTTTCTCTCTGAAAAATAATATATATATTATTTTTCAGATATATTTTTATAATATATGAAAACAACCGTATTCATCATGTCACGTCGTACTTGAATGTATTCACGCGAACCCCGGGGTTTCGTAGAAACTACAAAACATACGTTAATCCTTCCCTATCTTTTGTTTCTTCCGCATTCATACGTTTCATGAAATGTTTTTCAGTATCTAAAACTTAACGGGAAATTTTGTTGTCTTACCCTAAGGGGTTCTACACACATGTTGGGGTCGGCCTGATTCGGCACAGGCAAAATCGATTGTACATTTTGCCGCCCCGCTGTGCCGAACCAAACCGACCCGAACAAGTTTGTAGGACGCCTAACAGACAAGAAGACATGTACAGTTGCAATACTCGTTTCAACGTTAAACACGTTAAATGTATGTTTTTTTAGATTCTCCACATAAGTGTTCTTAACTTAGCGTAAGTTTTACCTTAACCTCTTTTGAAAGTTTTAATGTATATAGGTACTTTCTTTCATATTCTAGTAGTTATAATACGTTGCGTAGTACATTGCAGCGGTGTGCGTATACGATATGTACGTAAACGTAGCAAAAGTTCTATGGTAAGGATCTTGGCAAATGACCTTCTGTAGTTTCTGTGTACCCCTATGGCAAAAAGGCGTATTTATGTATGTATGTGTGTACCACATGTATGTGTGTACCAATAACAAACAGGAACAAAGCATAAATCAAAGCATCCACACTGCATAAACCCACCTATTGACAGCCAGGAAAATACTAAAGGAAGCCAGTATGCTAGTAACTCGAGTTAATGTGTGTGATGGCGTTAGCTAGGGTCGTATGTCAGTGGCCATTAACTATCGCAGCGACGCAGTGAGCAACGAGCTTTAGCCACGACGGACTACAGGATAAAGCGTGGTTCATTAACCTGTTATAACCACACTGCGGTGGACGGTAGCTTGATAGGTTTTGTGTGCATATAGATAGATGAAACATTAATTGGGAGCAACCAAACAGAGAACAATGAAAACTATGTATAGCTCACTCATAAGATGAGCTATGTACTATATTTATGTTGTGCCATCTAGTTTTTTCTGTATATGGTACTACTTATTTTGATTTATTTTATGAGCTCTTAAATGTCATGATAATCCAATGTCAACTATTTCCGTTGACCAGCAAGATATTGCGGTGATAAAATATAGTCAATGCTATATTTTATCATATCAGCAGAATACTCACCACCTTCATCAACTGTTGTACTGCTCGCATCCAATGGCAACCAAGGAACTTCACCAGGTTGTCGCTCCATTTTATTAACGACATCCTCTTAAAATGATCTCTAAGTCAAGAATTACAACACCCATACCCCGTGGTCGCACCGACGGAGGACGCCTTCCGGTTTTCCAGACAAAAAGTGACATACGAGGCAATCGCGTATTCGCGCGAACGATCATTTTGGTTAGAACGCAGAAATATGAGGAAAATAAATAATTTGGCGTACCTATAAGTAAAAAATTGTAAATTGTATAAATGTTTGAAAAAAACAGGAGCCACGTCTGCTAACGGCAGAGGTAAAATATTTTGCCAAAACATTATTTCTGTGAATAAACACTTTTATTCCAAATAAATATAGAGTACGTAATTAATATGTTAATAATATCCGCACCATATCTAAGCCAAAAGCGTCGACGCGACGACGAAGATTATTTTTCTTTGAATATCTCCTGTCCTCGTCTACCTACATACTTTCCTAAAATGGAACCTTCAATTACTAAAAATAACAATGCCTGAATATAAACCGTGCTTTTAGTAGAAAAAGAATAGAGCAATCTCAGAGTTATTCCAAAATAAACTACATACAAAAATTAGGCTACGCTAAGGGTGAAATCGACTAACTTTTGGAACGAAGTTCTATTGCGGTAGGAATTGACTGGTGGAAATCGCCACGTAACGTTTTTATATGTAATATAAGTCATAACCTGCGAATAAAATTTTTTTTGACTGACAAACTTCGATTTTATCCCACGGATAACAGAAGGGCAATTCTCGTAATTTTAAGAACGTTCACAGTCCGATCTAAGTGTCAATCTATCAAAAATACCTCTAATTTCCCTACATTTTTGACAAGTTTACTGTCGCAGAGATAAGATTGCGGTCTTCAGATATCATAAAGATTGGACTTTGTAAAATCACCCCAGCTATAGTACCTATTCTCATGACAATTCTTCTTACTTACAATATGAGGTCTTCCTAACTTATATAAGCCAAGAAAAACTTCTAATTGTACACGTTCTAAAGAAAAATTGTTAAAGTTTCTCTTTTACGAGTAACAATATCGAGGTGAACTCAAAATGTGTCTTTCATGATAATAAAGTACGAATGAACTTTTGCGAAGAGATTTTTCTCTTATAATTCTGTCATTAAATTGGTATTATGAAGATCAGCTTTATTATGACATACTTGGTAGGTAACTACGGTTTCTTAGGTCTTTGTAGACTTTTTTAATGTACTGAGCGAATTATATGTAAATGTAAAAAAAAAATATCCATCGTTGTTCAATACTAGTAGGTATAGTCACATAAGGTACGCAATCCTTAGCCCTTAATAAATCATACAACGTATTGAACTATGTTATTATGCCTGTAGGGGGAGTCCCTGGTGTCCTGAAATACAAGTCACGGCTTAGTTTAGGCACCAGTCTCCCACAAATGAACATTGTGATCAATCATAATAATAATTATTATTTTTTATTTTTTTTCATTTTTAAGTTTTTTTAAGTGTTATTTGTGGAAGAAAAATAAATCATTTTTATTATTATTATATATTAACTATTCGTGGGCTCCAAAACCAGGGTCATACTTATCACGAAAATCATGAACATTAAACATTACAATCTAATGACAAGTTCCTTGTGCTTAGCGATTATAATACATAAAATTGTTCAAACACAAAAGTGATAGGAGAGGTCCGGTGCGTAGTTCTCGCAACCGACGTGCGCGTATGGCCAAATGTACTGTGTGTGTGTGTGTAATGTGTGTGTGTGTGTGTGTGTGTGTGTGGTATGTACTGCCAGCCCTATGGGAAGAAAGCGTGTGTTTACCTATTTATGTATGTGTACAACCGTGATAGATCGTTTTGAAAAATGTAAGTTCCATATCACACACTCCGGTAAAACATCACTGAATCACCCCAAGCCGAGCCAAGCAATAAGTGTTGGAGTCGTTCATACCTGTATAGCTAAAACCAATAAGACCCACTACCGTAGTATCCCGACCGCATCGTGAAAACTACTTCAAATAAAATCCCTTGTAACGAAACTCCGTGAGTCCACACATTTGACCCCGATGGGATCCACTATCTAAAAGCAGCTAAAAGTCACGAAATGCAATCCGTCGCAACCACAAAACACAGGACAGTTTTTTTCTTTTTTAGGGTTCCGTACCTCAAAAGGAAAATGGAACCCTTTTAACATCACTTCATTGTCCGTCTGTCTCTCCGTCTGTAAAGGCCCATTTTCTCTGGAACGCGTGGATTAATCAAGTTGAAATTAAGATTAAATACTCAAGGCTGTAATCCCTTGAAGCAGTGAAAAAAATCTAACTTCTAAGTCAACGCAATCATAAGATACGGGCGTTTATGTTCCGTTTATGCCGCATATTTTTACACTCGCAAGGGATTCAAAACCTGTAAGGTATTTCTCGTTGACCTAGAATCATGAAATTTTGCAAAAAGCAATGTCATGTAGCACGACTAAAGGAAAAATCCGAAAACCGTATTTTTGTAGTTACATATCTACTTTGTTCGGAACACTCCTCCGTGCGCAACACTCTGGTTTTTAGGGTTCCGTACCCAAAGGGAAAAAAGGAACCCTACTACTCCCGCTCCGCTGTCCGTCCGTCCGTCCGAAGGTCTGTCGCCAGGCTGTATCTCATGATCCGTGATGGTTAGACAGTTGAAATTTTCACAGGTGATGTATTTCTTTTGCCGCTATAACAACAAATACTAAAAAACCAGAATACAATAAATGTTTAAGGGGCTCCCATACAACAGACATGATTTTTTTGCCGTTTTTATATATAATACTACGGAACCCTTCGTGCGCAAATCCGACTCCCGTTGGCCCGTTTTTTTTTCTTTTCTTCCGGGTAATGTCGGACTGCCATCCGAGTTGCTATAATTAAGACCTCTTTTGAAAAGTGATCGATAGTTTTTCATTTCGGTTTCCGGTAGTGCAAATACTCGTAGTACAAAGAACTGACGGAAGCTATGTAGACAGGATGTGAGGTATTGTCTTCTATCTTCAGCTTCTCTAGACTAATTTATTAACTACTGGGACATGCCAGTAGTTAATTAGTCTAGTGAAAAAATAACATTATTTTAACTGGTGCGCGACATCGTGACACGTAGCCGAGATTACAATGATGAATCTTTTAAAATTATGTTTCATTTGCACTCGTCTCTTCAGTTTATTTTCGACAAATTTTCAGCAAAGTCCTGTTTTTTTTTTTAATGTTGATTCTTTGGCGTTTGAACGACTCTAGCAAAATAGTTTTCTTTTCGTAATCGATAACATAAATGTTTGTGCCTGTAGAGAAGCTTCATACTAATAATTAAATTCAGATATTATGCTCTTAATAAAGAGCGCTGCGAAAAAGTCCCAAAAAAACGGACCCGGTGAATGACCCGGTCAAGGTTGCGGGAATCCGTTGAATTCGGGAAGCACAGGACCGTGCGTTGTAACGGCACTTGGGGGAAGACTATCTCCAACAGTGGACGTTTTTCTGCTGAATAGTGATGATGACGATATTAATAGTATATTTGTATGTTGTCCTCAGTTGGGGGAAGGGGTGGAGCTGACTTTGGGCGAGCTGCGCGCGATGGCGCTGCGCCAACAGCAGCAGATCGACACGCAGCATCAGCTGCTCTGTGCGAAGGAGCAGCGACTGCGGTACCTCAAGCAGCAGGAGGCTAGGCAACATCAGGTTAGTACAAAAAAAAAAAATCTGCCTATTTTGGCCCACTCTATGGTAAAGGCCTCTTCTCATGTAAGGAAGGAACGATCAGTGATCACCACGCTTGCTGAAGACGTGTGGCCGATTTGACTTATAATAACTACTACCTGCGCCCCGCGGATTCACCCGCATAAGTGTCGAGCCCGTGGGAATATCGGGATAAAAAGTATCCTATATGTTAAACCCGGTTATAAGTTATCTGTGTACCAAATTTCATCTAAATCCGTTCAGCCGTTTGAGCGTGAAGAAGTAACAAACATACAAACACACACTCACAAACTTTCGCCTTTATAATATTAGTGTGATATCTAAACCAGGTACTATAGTTCCAATTCTGTATTACCCTTCGGGGAATACATGACAGGCGTGAGGTTATGTTATATGTTAAGTTCAGGTTTCCTCGCGATGTTTTCCTTTACCGATGTCAGTAGTGTCTAAGATTAACACAGAAAGTATATATGAATTTAAAAAGGTTAAATTGAAACTTTCAAAACTTCTTAGTACAAAAGCAAAAGCCAAAAAATAATCAAAGTACCAGATAGTTTCTGTTACTCGCAGATTGCTGAAAAAAGGTCTTAATCTAATTATAGTAGTTTAGTCCGCACAGTCAGGCTGTTAACACCATTGATGCTACTGTCAGTTTCTAGTCAGGGCTTCAGCCAGATAAAGACTTTTGGGAGTACAAAATCCACGAAACGTAATTCTCGTTTGCACCATTTAAAAGACTTTAAAGTTTATCAAGGTTACGTGACCGCCAAAATTAAATAATACTTAAGGAACTTTGCAGACAGGGTCATTTCAAATTAGTCCCGAAGTCACAATTTATGATTTTCTTCAATAAACTCTCTGAGTTCAGTTATACATCTAAAATATAAGGTGGAACAGTAACTAAGTTGACTTCCCACGGGACATGTGTACTTAGTACTTGCCAGCAAGCCTTTTACGACGCGATTCCCTGTAGCAATGATGTCGTTACGGGCACATACATATATCTACGATGCCATATGTATACAGAAGCATATTATTATGCATAGTATAGCCAACAAACGAGATATGAATACAGGCAAAACATAGACAAGACATGCTTGCAGTAATCCTATGGGATGTTGTAATTTCGTCCATAATAACTTTTAAAACTTAAGTCTGTTGTCGCACTTATTTTTGCCGCTGGCAACTGTGTCAATCGTGAATCGTAACGTCACCAGAAGGTAGGAGGGGCGCACGATGAAGCCATGCGCATTTTTGAAGACTACTGGGCACGCGTACGAGTTCTTTCTTTTTTTTTCGAGGCACGGCCGTCGAAGCAACACCTCTCCGTGATACTCCATTTCGGTACACTTAAGGGTACTCGGTATTAATCCGAAATCATGTTGTAAAAACATTATTTCTAGAAATTTTACTGTATTATTCGTTAAGTATTAGATATTCCAGTGTATTTAATTGTACTTTTTAAAATTAGCTTTGTGGTATTTTAAATAAAACAATGTAACAGTTTATTATTTGAAAAATTATATTATTTAGCGATTTAAAGAAGTAACACTGACCCAATTGATTATAGTTTATATAACAATGTAGCTATCTAATAAACGCTTCTTATGATTGGCCGTTATTTTTCTTTATAAGTACAATATTCTCACTGCTGGGACACAGGCCTCCTCTCGGTGAGAGGGAGTGGGCCGCAATCCACCACGCGGGCGTAGTGCGGGTTGCCAGAGGTTACATGTCTTCGAATTTTTGGGTCTCGGACATGCTGGTTTCCTCACGATGTTTTCCTTTACCGTTGCGAGAGCAGTGGTGATAATATAAATGACACAAAGAAAAGCGCCTGTCTGGGTTCGAACCTACGACCTATAACTCGTAAGTCCACGACCGTTACCACTAGACCACCACTGCTCAAACTTGAGTACTCCGCACAAACAAAACGTGGGTAAAAAGAAGTCACCCGCCTACCACTACATACTTATCTATTTGGTTGTCTGTACCTATGACCGTTAAAATTGTGGTGCACCTTGCAAATACACGCTAATGAAATTTCCACTAAAAGTGCTGTTAATTCTGAACCGGTTCGTAGTCGTAAATATCACGGTACTTAGATTAATGACGATGGTAGTAGAGGGAGAGGATACTGAATAAGCTATGCAAGGGATTAGTAGGTAAGTAGGTAGTTTTATTAAATTATGTTACAAGGTTGTTTAATATGCCCAAGAAGGGCTTCCCGTCAATGTATTACCGACTGAGATTTTCATAATTACATTGTTGTACCGATATACCTGGGTGGATCAAATATAAACCGGACTTAAGTAAAAAAAAATACGCACATATTTTTATACTCGTAAAAAAACGAATATATTTTATTCTTCTACATAATCTCCCCTTCTATGAACACATTTTTCCCAGCGCAGGGGATGTTTCTTGATGCCAGTATCGAAGAATGTAGTCGGTCGTGCCTTTAGCCAATTGCACACAAATGATTCCACTATCTGGTCAGTGTGAAAACGGCGTCCTCCAATTGAATTTTTTTTTGTGCCATACTTACACTTGAGTTCTTGAAAGCGTATTCTTATCGAACTGTAGAGTCAATGGATGCAAAATTTCGGAAGGTTTTATGCCCTCCCGTGTTAAAAAAATTATGATAAGTTGCTCAACAAACACCTCCTGCTCATACATGATGCTACTGGCGCGCAATAAACTAAAGTGAGCCGGAGCAGTATACCCCCCTCCCCTAGATGATCCCCCCTAACACATACAACAGCACCAAGCGCGTCACTTCACTCGCGACCAGTAATAAAAAAAGTCCTGTTTTATTTGATTCACCTAATATGAGCGAGAAGGAACAGTGGTGGCTCAGTGGTAAAACGGCCGCGACTTACGAGTTTTAGGTCGCAGATTCGAACCCAGACAAGCGCTTTACTATGTGTAACAACCTATTTTATCACCACTGTTCTCAAAACAGTATAGGAAAACATCGTGAGCAAACCGGCATGCCCCAGAAGTAGATAAAAAAATAAAAGACGTGACATCTACCAACCCGCACTGGGCCCGCGGTGTGGATTATGGCCAACGGGATCTCACAGAAGGAGGTCTGTGTCCCAGCAGTGGGAACATTATGTTCCACCGTTATGTTTGTTATGTTATTGTGGATGTATTTATTGGTTTAGTATGTCCTGACATTGTTACTCGGGGCGGGGACCTGGTGTCCTATAACACAGGTTATTAACCTAGCTTAGGCACCAGTCTCCCACAATATTGAAGAATACGTTAATATTATTACTAAACAATATTTCCATGTAATATTTAAATATTGTGGGAGAAAAATAAATGAATTATTATTATTATTATTATTATTATTATACTCGTATCCAACGTAATTAAATGATAATTACATCACTAATAGGTTTATAGAAGTGGATTAAAGTTCATTGCAGAAAAGGAAAGGTATGGGTTGTTTTGTCTTTCGCGAAAACCACTATTATTTACAAGTTCCCAAATGAACAGTTCACATGAAAACAGCACTTTTACGTATATTTCTGGCAACCAACTCAACTTTCTTCTAAAAAGAATATCTATTTCTTTTGGGATATACTGACAGATTCAATTTGTAAGTAAGACTCGGTTCTAGAGAAACTTAATAGTCTCCAGTCTCAACGGGAATCTTGACTAGATCGTCGAAATGACATCGAGTTCGGTAGTTTATTTTTAGTATAAAATTACGAAAGTGTGGCACTAGAACACGTTTTGGTACTGTTTGTCTATTGTTAGTACTATTTATAAAAATAAATTCGCATGTTTGATTTAATAAGAAAAACAAAAGACATTCGAATGTGTCTCACAGTTTGAGGATCACGAGTGAAAAGTGTCGGTCACTTGACTCTAAAAATCAATATTGCCTTTTTAAACACCGAAAACCAAACCCTTCAAATCTGTAGCAGGACTACGGACCCTATTAAAAAAATCTACAGTACAACTTAAAAAAAAAAAACAAGCGAGGTTTATTTTGTTTGAAGATTTATTTGTTTGAAGAACATTCTACACATCATACTCTTTCATGTCCTTTTTTCTTGTTCGTCCCGTTCCTCGTTTGAGGAATAGAACGGCATATCAGTTGAAAGAAGGAACTTTGCGCTCCGAACAACGCAATACGCTCCTTATTGTTTCACGAATAGCTCTCAAAACGTTCATTCAATTAAGTTTCTTTTGTTCACTTCGCTTTCCAGATTTTCTGAAGCCCAAAAAGTATCAAAAGTATTTTAGGGTAAAAGATAAAAGAATACTGGGTGTGATTAATCAACCCTGGAGGATCAAAAGATTTTTTCTCTTCTTTGTGAAGACCCAGAGATATATCTAGTTTACTCTACCTTTCACACTTTAATTTTCTTTTTGGTGTTATTCAGTCAAACGCTGACTTTGGAAATCATAAATCGCTTATTGTCTTTTTATTTTACTTTTTGTTTAGTTCGAGACACTACATCGGGAATTCATGTTTCTTCTGGGACATTATTAAACATGTCCGTATGATTTATTTTGCTGTTATGTGTTTTGTTGGTTTTTGTGGTAAAATTTACTCTTTTTACTTGCTATCAAAATAGTTACCGACATTTTGTGGTAGCTTACTTTTTTATTAATGTCTCAAAATGTCTATTAATTTCTAAGATTGTGTAAATTAAGAACGGGGCATACTAAAATCTCTACACTACGTATGTACATCTTTCATTACTCATCACATTATGTAGGTAGTCTGTCATCGAGAGTAAAAATTTTCGCGAAAAAAAAGGCTCTACCTAATTTATAATTCTTGTAAAAATAGACTGCTACTGTCACGACTTCACGTTATTTTTTGTGTTTTACAACAAATTATAATTCGTAGATAACGACACCAGATATAAGATGCTTAGTTCAGTCAACAAAGCACAGCTGCGTATCGACAGGGTTTGCAAATAATCCACTCAGTGCTTCCTTGACCCACACCTCCGAGGGCATCTGATAAGTACATCTATTATTTGCTTCAGAAATATATGCCTTAAATACCCAGTAAATTTACCAAATGTTTTGGCTAAACGCTTTCGTAATTTCGGAAAAATTGGAAGAGAATTAAATATAACCTTCACACACTTTATGTAGTGTCTTACGCAACATTTCGATGGATCTTATATTTTATTTAGAGCTTAAAACTTGACTTGTAAACGCCTTCACAATGTTTTGCCATGTAACATATAGGTAGCCACTTTTATAGGGATACTTAAGTATTTTAGGAGCTCAATAAGTAGGTTGAATTCGCTAAAAGCGAATACATTACATTCTAGGAGTAATCTTAATGCAGTATTAAAAATTCCAGGGCCGTTGGAAAATTCCTATAAAAAATTCTTTGATTTTTTGTCCCCCTGCTCCTATTTTAATTTTAATTAAGTCAATAGGTATATACCACATTTATAAATTACGGTTCCCATTGTTATTCTTTATGAATAACAACAAAATGGACTCAGATTTTATTTATAACTGGACTCGACAAAGGGTGACTCGTATGAAAAGGGAAGGTGTGAATTTTTAAAAAGGGTTTCAGAAATCCGTGATATAAAACAAAGGTTTTTTAATGAAGTAAGAGAAACACGAAAAGTAAATGGAACGAAAATTCTTTGTTCTCAGTTACGAGTTTGTACGTCAAAGTTTTTAGATTGCTTTTATATAATCATAACTGTGTTGTTTAATTCAAGTCCGTATTGTTTTTGTTACGTAATTGACTCTGACAGCTTAAAATTGAAGACGTTAGAATCGAATATCACAAAGTTCGAGGTACTATTGTTTATTTAACTGCGAAGATTAACAATCTTGTCGAATCATTTAAGTAAATTCCCACGATAAAGTGGGGTGATTTGCTGAGCATCGTGGGAAAATCTATTACAAGAAATACTTGTATCGTCTATCATATGGGCTCCACATATGGGCGTAAAAAAAAAATATTTTAAGACCGCGCTATCGCATTAGGGATACCTGTAATGATAGTTGTAAGGGAGATTTTTATAAATAAATAAGTAAATAAATATATTTGTAATAAACCTACAATTTTAGTGGTAAACTGATATTCTGTCAGTTTCAGGGACCAATATTTTATTGATGAAGTGTCATATTAGTAAAACGAAGCATTCATTACAACTAAAATGATTCAATATGATATAGTGGAGCGCCGTAAGATTTATACCTCGGAATCCAGGGCCAGTCAATGAATCTTCATAAAAATTTTTGAAATGTGTTTTTAACAGCATATAGCATTTGACATGTAAAAGTGTTTGTACAAACCTACTTACAGAAAATAAATCATTTATCATTTATCATTTATCATTAGAAAAATGTTAAAAAAATATTTTGCCCGATCTCAATTTTTTAATTATAAAAAAAAATAATTATTAATTTTTCGGAGTTTTCTTATATTTTTATTAGTTTAAAGTTATATTTTGAAAAGGAGAAATATTACAAACTTGTCCTTGGGCCTCAAGGGACTGCAGGTACAAAGGTGAGGGGTGGGGGGAATTATAGAAAGGAGAACAGCAGCTGTTGGGCATTGTTTACGAGGTCCCTAACTGATTTGTACACGTTGCACCTACCTAGGCTAAATTACGTAGCTGTTTTTTGAAAAAAAATATTTGTGATTTTTGTTTATTTGCAATTTGAATATATTTGAGGGGCCCGTGGCTAAATAATAACAGCCGCACAGGTCGATCGATCAGGTTAAGCTACGCTTGCCGCGGTTGGTCTGTGGATGGGTGACCATCTTTACATACCGAGACCCCTCCGTGCCTCGGAAAGCACGTTAAGCCGTTGGTCCCGGCTGTCATTCGTAGATCTTTGACAGTCGTTACGGGTGTCAGAAGCCCGAAAATCTGACAACCAGTCTTACCTAGGGGTATCGTATTACCCAGTAACTGGGTTGTGGAGGTCAGATAGGCAGTCGCTCCATGTAAAATACTGGTATTCAGCTGCATCCGGTTTGACTGGAAGCCGACCCCAACATAGTTGGGAAAAGGCTAGGCAGATGATGATGAATTTGAATATATTTATTATAGTGAGGGGCCCGTGGCTAAATAATAGCAGCCGCACAGGTCGATTGATCAGGTTAAGCTGTGCTTACCGCGGTTGGTCTGTGGATGGGTGACCATCTTTACATATCGAGACCCCTCCGTGCCTCGGAAAGCACGTTAAGCCGTTGGTCCAGGCTGTCATTCGTGGATCTTTGACAGTCGTCACAGGTAGTCAGAAGACCGAAAGTCTGACAAACAGTCTTACCAAGGGGTATCGTATTATCCAGTAACTGGGTTGTGGAGGTCAGATAGGCAGTCGCTCCATGTAAAATACTGGTATTCAGCTGCATCCGGTTAGACTGGAAGCCGACCCCGACATAGTTGGGAAAAAGCTAGGCAGATGATGATATATATTTATTATTGTGCAGTTAATACGATAAAAGTTAATTACTGAACATAATTCGTCGATTAAATGGAAAAATGACATTTTTCAAATTTATTGGAAAATAAGTTAAATTAGTTAAAACGAGTCTATAAGCAACATTATTTTATATGGATAAAAGAGACTTTATAAAATGTATCTAATTTGATTGATTTGATTATTTGATTTATCTTATAAGTAAGGGTTACTTTTAAAATAGAGGCTTTCTTAATGATTGTTAATTTTAAGTAGATGTGCTTATTCTTTAAATACATCGGTTTATAAAAACAATTTACTTAATAAAACCATTTATTCTCCTTTATTGTGTTTGACTTTTTAGAAAATACTCGTACGTGCCGCAATATTCTTTTATTTATGTAGAAAAATGACATTTCTTGAAAAAATGCCCCCTGTTTTAATACATTAATTAAAATAATCACACCATCTTGATCCTTGTGTAAAAACCTTTAAAATTATACATAACACTTATATTTAATATGCAACTTTAAAAAATAAAAATATAAATTATAAAACAAAACTTTAAATGCATGTAGTGTAAAATTTGTTATTTTTTAATAATGCCACTTTTCTATTTAACCGACGAATTGTGTTTTACAAACTTTGAAAATAGTGGCATAGATAGTAAGTATTTGTTTTTTATTATTTTTTATTGCTCGCTTATGAAAACAGTTTCAAATACTTAATCGTTTATTTTATAATAAATCGATGCTGAAAGTTAGAATGTCAAATTCAATCATATTAATTTTATTAATCATGATATAAACGTTAGTTATTAATATTACCAATATTTGTTGTTACAGCCTCTTATCAAAATGAGTGAACCATCGAATAGTGATGACAATAAAAGTAATGATTGCTTCAATTGCGACAAAATCAGATCTAGTTCTCAATTAAGCTCCGAACTAGGAGAACTTGTAGAGCTAACTAGAGGAATATCAATGCTGAAAGCTACTTCTGCAGACAGAGCGGATGGATTGTCTCAGTATCTAAATACTCGCGAATTTGTCTACGTGCATTCAGTATGCAGGCAAAAATATATCAATAAAGTATGCATAAGTGATCATTTAAAAAAAGAAAACATCACATCAGCATGTTCTCCACCTAAGAAAAAGCTTCGAAAGGCTTTCAATTGACTTTGATTGGAATAGTAGGTGTTTTTTTATGTGAAAAAGAAGCGGATATAATGAAGGAAAAAAGAAAGTCCAAATCGTCAATACAACAAATCAGCTATGTAACTACCACTGATTTCAAGAAATCCATTTTAAATTTGATAAGTGAAGAGAAAAGTGAAAATTGTCGCAATATATAAAAGCTGTACTAATCCTTCACCTACAATCCACATCAATGAGATCGATGACGATGACGACGACAATAATGAAAAATAATGTAGAAACCTATAGTTGAAAACATTTTTTTTTTTTGTAACTCGTTATTTTTTTGCTAAATATTAATAAATTAAGATTAAAGTTACTATGCAAATATAATTTATTAGGTATAAAATTGAAATCTTTACTTTAAACATTTTTTTCCTCTTGTCCCTCTCATTTTTCAGTAAATTGTCGTTATAATTTTTTTTAATCAAGATCGGGCAATTTTTTTTTTTTAACTTCTTTATTTGAGCTTTCAACAATGCAGTCGAACAGTTTTTATGAAGATTCATGGACTGGCCCTGGATTCCGAGATTTTACAATTTTTATGTCTTACGGCGCTCCACTAATAGTAGTAAATAAATAACTATAAAGGACGTTTATATATTTATTTATTTATATATACTTTATTGTACACCACAAAAACACATAACATAAATAACACATCAAGCACTATAAAATATACAACGGGCGGTTTTATCGCTTTTTGCGATCTCTTCCAGGCAACCTTGGAATGGACAGTGATTTTCCTGGGCATAAAATGGGGCTGTCGTTGGTGCAACTATTATTTATACAATACACTTAATACAATACGAGTATACTTATTAAAATAAATACACAGATATATGTAGATATATACCCGGCATAGGATTTATCAAGGAAAGTTGTGGAATGCATAGGCATTTTGACGTTATTAATTATAACTTGGAAGTATTTTTTTATCGGTAAAATAAAATGAAAGGTGCCTCTCCTTAGAGGTACTCTGCCTTTGGAGCACATTAGTTAGGTACCTACCTACATTTGGTAAGTATATAAATACCCACTTTTTGCAGACAGTAATGTTCAATTTAAAAGTATGACGGAGAAGGTGTAGTTATCATCAGCCATATTTTAATTACCGTGGGCGTACTATGGGTAGTGTTGGTTATTGCGCATAGAAAAACGGTTTACAGTTCAAATCAGATTATAATTTTACGAACAGATTAATCACACTAGCGAATCACATACTGTAGGTACACAACTCAACAATACGGAACGCGAGACAGTTTCTGAGCACATGTTGTTCGTGCGAAATCCAATGGTCCAGTTTTTTTGAGCTGATCCACCTCGCTGCTCACTCTACTCGAACCCCCACGAACTCAGGCTAGACTCTGTCCAGCGCCACCAGATGGCGCTGACGTTCCGTCAGTCAAACGAATGACGAATTTCCAACAAGTAATTATTTTATTCAGTATAAAAATGGGTAAAATATTAACATAAATTCTTAGAAATAATTCAGAAAGGTATTATAATGTCAGATAGGTAGGATAAACCTGTATTACAGGCGGCATGAGCTCATAGTTTATGAAAATTGTAGGACAAAAAATTCTTAACAATATTAAACATTAGAAGTCTTTAAAAAAACTCATTTATTTTTAAGTAACACACGGATAAATAAGGATTTAAAACATAAAATTGGATGTCTTATCGCAACCGTTATCCATTCTGCTTAGCCATTATCTTCAGTTAATATTTTGGCAAATAATCCTCTCTCTTTAGCATATTTATTGTGACATTAAAAAAGACCAACTGAGTTATCACGGATAAAGAGGTCCCGGAATATTTTGGAGAAATTGCGAGCAGATAAGAGAGAAAAATTAAATTTTCCCCGTTCTAAATAAATCTCTCCGGGGCGGGCCGGACGCGCGTTAGCCTAATGCGATATTTACGAGTATCGCCGCCTTAAAAATAAACTCTTCTCACGCAATAAGTACGCCTATGAAATAAACAAAATTGTTCGACGACGAGCCTTTATACGGATCTAATTTAATATTCATTATAATACTTCCTTTGAATTGAATAAGCCCTCGTCTTCATCGATTTACTTTACGGATATTTAAGCTTAATATTATTATTGCTTAATTAGTGGAACATTATTCTGAATAGGGAACCAACTGGCTGTTAATATAAATCAACTGCGATATTTAAATAAATTTCAGAACTTTTCCACACGCTCTCAACAGCCCTCGTTCTGAACAATGAGCTAAACTAAGTTATTATAATGTCGGAAAAACCCGTAAAAAAACCAACGAATGTCGGAACCGCACTTCATAAATGGGTTTTTATTCAAAAGCCTAATTATTGGAATAACTTTTTCAAAGTTGTAATTTCATGCATTTGTTGATAGGTGGCGGTCGAAGGCGAGCGGCTACGGCGGCTACGAGAGCGCGTAGAGGCGCAAGAGTTGAAGCTACGCCGGCTACGAGCGCTACGGGGACAGCTTGACAGAAACAAGCAAGCGAATATCGCACTTAGTAAGTACTCTTATAGTCCATTGTGCCTTACACTTTTCTTCAGTTATTTTGAATCGGTGTTTCTGTTGATTCTTACGTAGAAGTAACTTTACCAACAGTCGTAAATATGCTACAAATGATCTTAACAGCCATAATTATGTACCGATTTCCTGCACAAATCATTCTTAAGCTATATTATTGGTTGCAGAAAACTGTTCTGATTTTCCTCATACTTGAGTCCCTTTTTCTACGAATTGCGGCTCACGATCCTTACAAATGAGGCATACGCGAAGTGGGGTTGCCTTTTGCGAAGGCAACATTTGTTGTACTTAAATCAGTACCTAATATTCTGTACCATATTTTATGGAATTGAAATATACCGCGAATAATGTTGTTTTACTCTGTTTCCCTAAATCTATGCTAATATGTCTCATTGAGGATTAATACGAGGAGATAGTGTCAACAACCGCGCGATATTCCACTTATCAGCCATTTGAACAAAGCCATTGAATAATATTGGTATGTTAACGAGTAAAAGCTAGCAGTTAAACCCAATTAATAGTTATATCCGTTCCTAGTTTTGATTTGAGTTATAAGGTTGATTATCAATTAACTGTTTTACTTCCAAAGCAACCACTAGGTACATCTTCGTTTTATCTTCCAGTCACCTAGAATAAGGCAAGTAACAGTTTGACAAAGGATTAGATAGGAAGTATTCTTCTGAGTGCTAGTAAAATTAACGTGTATAAAAATACAATTAACGAAGCCGAGATTCACTTGTACTCCCCGTCATTGTAATCACTGTACTGTGTGTACTGGACCATAACTGGGAACCTTCTGGTTAAGGAGATATTGGAGGACAAAATACCAAAATTTACTGAGGTTTTTTTAAGGAAACAAGTTTTTAATGTTATAACACAACTTTAAATACCCTGTACTGTTGCTTGCAACCATAAGCACAATGTTTTGCGCACTACCGCATACAGCAAAATATCGCACCAAAATTAAAAGTCGTTTCCCAGCAATTATTTTTGTGCAGTGTTACTTAGTTTGATATACAAAATGCATAGTTGACGGCTATGTGATGGTTTTGTATACATCCTGTATACTGGATCAGCATACAATACGCCAAACGCTGTGTTTTATAACGACTCAGGCATATTTTTTTACCAATATTGACATTTTTATGGCGATTTATTTAATTGCTCGCTGTCTAGACATAGTACGTATACGGGCAGTAGTGAATCATCATCGGCCTAGCCTTTCCCCAACTATGTTGGGGTCGGCTTCAAGTCTAACCGGATGCAGCTGAATACTAGTATTTTACATGAAACAACTGCCTATCTGACCTCCACAACCCAGTATAGTAATACGATACCCCTTGGTAAGACTGGTTGTCAGACTTTCGGGCTTCTGACGACCCGTAACGACTGTCAAAGATCCACGAATGACAGCCGGGACCAACAGCTTAACGAGCTTTCCGACGCACGGAGGGGTCTTGGTACGTGAAGATGGTCACCCATCCAAGGACCAACCGCAGCAAGCGTAGCTTAAGCTGATTGATCGACCCGTGCGGCTATTAGTACTTAGCCACAAGCCCCTCATAGTGGGTATTCTGAAGAAATATATCGATTACTGTCGGTTAGAAATGAGGCCGCTTAGTGGTAAATTGGCAATACGCTCGCTCATTACTACGTGGGGACTGGGGCTTAAATAATTATTGACGTAATTTCGGGCAGAATGGTACATTTACCTCTTTGTAACAATTATATAACTATGTTGAAATTAGTATACAACGTGCCGCTACAATGGCGACATTAATTTAAAAAGCCTTTCACACATCTATTTAAATTTTTATGATTAATGGCCACTAGCGTGTAGAGTAGGGCTAGTGGCCAGTAATAAAATAATTCGTAATTTGAAAACTACCGCCTGCGTCGCTCGCCGAGATAGGTTTCTCTCTCTTTCCTTCAATTTACCTACTCTTTGCACGTTATTCGTTTTAATTCCATTGATGCGATGTTATGATCTGTGACCCCGGCAAATGACCCCTGCGCTAGAGTTCTTTAAGTGCAGTTTGCTTCAAAATGCTAATTTAAAAAGCTGTACATAAATAAATAATAATGTTTAATGAAATGAGAATATGTTCATATAAAAAAAAACGCTTAAATCAATGTCGCCATTAAAGCGCCACGCTGTATAAAAGTCAACCATCAACACGAACAAAATATTTTTAAATTGCTTTTTCTATTTGAATGTTTACACATTTCTATTTGCAGTTCCCAGAGCCGTTTCAATAACCTAAAACGTTTTTTATGTTCCGCAAAACGTTTGAACAATTCGCGTGGCCACTTTGTTTTACGGACACAATAGTTTTTCATCGAAAAAGGTTAAAAACTCTTTGTTTATGTCATTTGAAACACTTCAGTTTTGTAGTTTGGAAGAAGTGAAGGTGACTACTGACAGTGATTATAGATGCAGCTCAGTTTAATTAATAATACCAGACTGGCAGTCCTACTGAAGGGCAAAGGCAACTTCTCATACAGGGAAGGGATAAGCATTAATCACCACGCATGCTCGAGGCATAATGAGCCTATAATTTACCCACCGCTGGGACACAGGCTCTTCGAGAGGGATTGCCCGTAATCTACCACGCGGGCCCAGTGGGGGAGATGCTCAAGGCGGCTTATATTGATTCTTAAGTCTAGGATTCCTCACGATGTTTTCCTTCACCGGTATCTGTGATATCCAAGATAAACTAAGAAAGTACATATGAATTGCAAAGTTTAACGAAGAATTTGTGGTTTGCAAAGCTTCTTTGTCGGCGCTAACATGACTTTTATCATTAGGTTGGGTAGTTGAAAGCTATTAAATAACCAAAATAACCAATTAAAATGATTAATCACTCAGTTCGGAACCTCCCATATTAAGTGTAATGTAATGTGTGATCTATTCAAACATTTCGACATTTTCAATTCTACAAAATCAAAATCAAAAGTCATATATATTCAAACTAGGCTGAGAATCAGCACTTTTCGAACATCAAAATTACAAAAGACAGTCCCCCAAAACGCCCGCCCTTCACCACTTCCTAGTGCTTCTGCAGGGGAGAAGAAGTGGCGCAACAAACTCCCCAGCAGCACAGCTATCTGTTCAGTTAAAAAATAATTGATTGAATACAATACATCATCATCTGCCTAGCCTTTTCCCAACTATGTTGGGGTCAGTTTCCAGTCTAACCGGATGCAGCTTAATACCAGTATTTTACATGGAGCGACTGCCTATCTGACCTCCACAACCCAGTTACTGGGTAATACGATACTCCTTGGTAAGACTGGTTGTCAGACTTTCGGGCTTCTGACTACCCGTAACGACTGTCAAAGATCCACGAATGCCAGCCGGGACCAACGGCTTAGCGTGCTTTCCGAGGCACGGAGGGGTCTCGGTATGTGAAGACGGTCACCCATCCACAGACCAACCGCGGCAAGCGTAGCTTCACCTGTTCGATCGACCTGTGCGGCTGTTATTATTTAGCCACGGGCCCCTCAATTGAATACAATACAAGGTATGCAAGGTAATTACCATAACAAGACACAGAACACCAAATTAAATTATTTGCTATATTATGTCAGCTAGCCACGCCAATATACCAACAAATACAATAAAAACTATACGTACTCTACTGAACCCCCAACTGCGACGAGGTCAAAAGTACCGATGCACTACTTGACTACAAAGTACAAACAACGTCCATGGAACATAATCAATAACCGTTCATTCATTATGAGACGGACTGCAATCAATGTTCAGCCAAAGACTTGTTTGTTAGGGTTAAATAGAAAACTTTAATACAAACTGTTCAACAATGTTCCATTACAGGGTAGACTGTTGCTTGATGAAATAAGAAAGGAATTAAAAACAACGTGATTTACGAAGGAGTCCGTAGACCGAGTTTAAATGAGGAGAGAAGTGAATTTGGATTAGTTGAAAAACTTTTTTTAAGGGTTTCCCTCTCGCGAATTTTGGAATTCTTCGGCTTTTTTGTGGGTCGAATGTTGAGGGGAGTTTTAGCTTTTTTTACCGTTCAGGTTAAATAAAACTAAACATCTAATGTATCTATTAATTGTGTAGTTATTTATACAATGTGTAATGTTAAATGCGCAAAACCTCAACTGATTTTTAATTCAATTGACCTATTTCAGAGAGAAAATAAGTCATTAAAAAATTGTAAAGGTTTTGTGTGCTGTTTTAGTTTTACTGGCCATTCTGATCGTTTCTTGCGTCTGCGACGACGCTTTATCGAGGGAGGAGTCGTTACCGGGCCGCTGCGCCGCGCTGACATTGGCTTGCTTGACCTATTAATAAATAGACACGGCAACGTTTTTATAGAAGATTTTTTGAAAAATGTGACCTATATTAAAAAGTGATTCAATTAATTCTGCTCGTTATTCTGATCAAACTATTTTCAGGTTTTGCGCATTTAACGTTACACTTTGTAGAGTAAACTCAATTTTAAGGTAAACTCAAAACTCAAATTCAAAGCATTTATTTCAAATACACCAATTACAGGCACTTTTGAATTGTCACTTAAGGTAAAAGTCTGTAGCCGACTGCAGACAACCCTACTAGTTTCTATACTATGGAAGGTATTTCTGTGAAATACCTTCCGTAGGTAGCGACACGTCGTCTCCCACGTAATTCATAGAAATACAAGAAACCACTAGAGTCGCGGCGACATGTCGCCTGCTGCTGCCGCCTGCAGTTGGCTACGGACTTATGAAGCATAATCAGCCTATAAAATTCTCACTGCTAGGAAACAGGCCTCCTCTCTTCGAGATGGAGTGGACAGTAATTTACCACGCGGGCCCAGTACGGGTTGGTAGATGTCACATGTCATCGAATTTTTGATTCTAGTACATGCCGGTTTTCACACGATGTTTTCCTTCACCGTTTTTGAGAACAGTGGTGATGAAATTATTTACACAAAGTAACGCTAAATGCCTGCCTTGTTGTATTCGAACCCACGACCTCGTAAGTCGGGGCCGTTGCCACTGGGCCACAACTGCTCCCTCGGACTTGTACCTTTAAACAAAATTGAATTGTTTTCATCGCTTTCTACAATTTCATTGAACATTGGAATGAGTTTCATGGAGCTCTTGAAACAGAAAGAAGTTAAATGAACCATGTTCCGATTCACATTAAATATGCATGTCTGCATTGCAATTTACATTGTAATTCGCTTGCCAGTTGCCGGGAATGGATTGACTTTTTCCACTTTTACTTACCTACCCACCTAGATATCTTCATTTCTCTTCAGTGATTTTTTTTCGTAGTATTACCTTATTCAAAACTGGTAATGAAGTCGATTCCTACTGTAGCTTAGCCACAGTTTTTTATGTCAATATTTTACAGGACACCCTCAATATTCCAATATGATTGCTAAGATAGGATAAAATACTTTTTACTATGTACACCATAAAAATTACAGATATTAATGATATTATGTGATATGTATGTATGTAGATAGTTTACCAATGAATAGTCCAGCTGTGAGTTTTTTAGACTTCGAGCTATTTACTCTGATGGTAGGTATCAGGAGGGTATTCGAACGTAAATCCGATATGCTTGACCTCCTCCCCCTGAGGTGTAAAGTGTTAATGTGTAAACAACATCTTCAAAAGCATTCTCTATGGTCAAAATTTATGGTCTGCAAAAAAAGAAAGATCGTTAGTAAAACATTGCCATACCAAAAATAGAAGAATATTTAGAGTAATTACAAATTCACGTCAGCAGACCGGTGTAAATGGGTCACATTATTGGATCAAGAGCAGTCTATTTGGAGTGTAGACGGGCACTCTGACATTGGACTTGTAGCATTGAATGGAATGATACGATGCGCTATTTCAAACGATGCAGATTATTATTTATGGCAATCCGTAAATATAGACTAGTGGTGTTTGTTTTGATTGTTAAATCGAAAAGGCTGATTAAAAAATGTGAATCACGTTAACTCTTCATGATATTTAAATACTAAGAGAAATAAAATTGGTGAGGAATACAAAAATCCCGCTAATGGCAGCCATGGCATTTTGACACAGATGGCATGAACGAATTTCTATTAAAAACACATTTTTAAAATAAAGGAACAACCAAACGCTACGGAAAAAAGCATGTAAAAAATAATAATATTTGTTAATGTCAAATGTAAATTCACACTCTACACTAAAAACACACTTGGAAAAATCGGATTCACGAATATTGCATTAATAATCTCGTCATGCGATGAGGAAGTCGAATAATTTAATGTTCGGAATCGTTTAATGCCCGCTACAAAGAGGATCATCGAATGAATGGTATTATTTTATTGATAATTTTCCGTTAAACACAATTGGTTGTATTTCATTCATGAATGGTTTCACGGATTTCAATACAGTTCAATTTTCCGTCTTTCTTTCTGTTTTTTTTTTTTTTTTTTTTTTTTAATAATACCTACCATCACATTTCGTTTAAATGTCCACTGCTTTATGTGCCAGCTGTCCAGACGGAATGACCATAATGCCTTGGAAGGTAGGTGGGCCTTTGGTGTGGGATGCAACGTGTGTCGACAACCTTGCGCCATCCCATCTTCCAAGCACGGTGGGCTGTGCTGGTGCGGCTGCTGCAGGTGCGGAAAACCTCAAACGGCGCAAATACTCCAACCTCTTTGGAACGTATTTGTTCGAGCCGTTTGGGGTTGAAACACTAGGGCCACGGGGTCCAAGTGCCCACCTATTATTTCGGGATATCGCCAAGCGGATGGTCGACTCTTCACATGACCAGAGGGCTGGCCTATTTTTTGGCCAAAGAATCAGCATTGCCATACAACGTGGTAATGCTGCCAGCCTTTTGGGCACGTTTCCTATTGACAGCGATATGGACGAATTTTTGATGCCCTTTGATTATTTGCCCTCCTTTTTATATACTTGTACATATTATTATTATTATTATTCTGCTTTATCATAAAAAAAACCTTGCTAAATCTCATTCTCTAACACTGAAAAAAGGCGAGAAAACAAATGTTCGTTGAAAAACAAAGCTGAACAAATGAAACCACGCTTAGAATTAGTAAAAGTATCCGTTACTAGGTGCGGCCTAATTGTCTACACGCGGCTCATTGGGATTCTAATGAGAAAACAGTAATTTGATTGTTTAACTTCATGGAGGCGCGTGGAAGAAAAGAATTTTTGCTGAAAGCAATTTTTAAAGTAAGTACGTGTTTAGTAGTGTAAGAAGATGGTTTGGTAATAGTTTTAAATTAAAATTAAACTATCTAGTCTAGCACAAATGCTTACGTGTAGTTAGAAAAATCCCCAAAATAAAGTTATAAGTAATTCTAACGAATAATCAAATTTTAATATGACATACAAAATATAAAACAAACAAAAACATATTACTCTCATCTAAATAATATTCCAAACTGATAGAACAACTGAATATTGTGTTAACGGTAGTAGTAAACAAAAAACAATTAAAACCAACTATCATAAAAAAAATACTATAATAATATTACAAAAATTCGATGTATTCAAAACATAAACACAGTGACCCAATTAAGTCATAACAATATGGCGTCACAGCACAATATTCCCTTTTCAAAAATCATGACCGTTAATAGAAATGTCAATCCGTTCGTATCGCAGCTTCACAGTCCAAGTGGGACTAGTCGTATCGCTTAGTGACCAGGCGATGGGCCGATTGTCCCGTCTGAATCAACAGGGTTAACTCAACAGCTTTGTATTACGTAATGCGATCTTTGAACGCTTATCTGTTGGGACTTGGGAGTTGGAAGTAAAGATGAATGTATTCAACCCTTTAAGTTCTGGGTTCCGTTGAAATGTTTGTGGTGTTTTAGTTTTGGAAATTTAATTTAATGGGAGCAATAGATCGTTGGTGTGTGGGTATTTACTGTTAAACTATGGTTTCGGAGAAGAGCGGTGGCCGCTACATGGCGTCAGCGAATAATGTCACTGAAATGTTATGTTTATGAAAGTGGGTGGGTATAATTTTTTAGAGAGCGTTTTTAACACCGTAAAACCTGCGTCCGTTTTGTGGCGGCCACCGTTCTTCTAGGAAACGGTAGCTTTTGTGAGTGAACAAAAACAATAGACTAACGAAAAGTTTATACCTACTTATTATACGTGGTTGTAAAACCTCAGGTGATCGGCGATCCTCATGCGCTGGGGCATGATGCCGAGCAAAGAAAATCCTATATCTCTTCAGGCGTATTGAATTGTAGATATTTAAATGTAATGACGATGTTATATCTATTATTGATCTCCCTATGGTACCCCTAACCTACCAGATGGTGTCTAGCCAAACTTTTTTTCCACCTTCACTAAAATATATTGTGCTGTTAGGTACTATTGAAGACAAAAGTGCATGGAGAGCCTAAGGTCGACTTTTGTCTGTGAGGTTTTGCATTACGTTTCATTACTTTTCAAGAGACGGCTAGATGGCGCTGTTCAAACATGAAAATAACACTGCAAAGCTTAATACCTTATTATGCAGAGGCACATAATAAGGTTTTTAATATCTAAAATAATTACTAAGAAATAATTATATATTTATATTCAAATAAACATAAATTATTTTATTTTCATATTTCCGAGTACTTAATACAGCGCCATCTAAACCAAACCAAACCAAATAAGCCAATTGGCATATTAGTTAATTCGACTACAGATGGCGTAGATCATAAATAATAGAAATCCCTACATTCACAAAACAGTTCTAATTTTCGCATAGTTTAATAATTAGATCGGTAGCTCACGTAGATAAGCATGACGGAATAACAGAGCTCGTTCCACAGAGCACCGGTTCGAAACTCAGTTCTCATTACACTTTTTTATATTTAATTATTATATAATATAATTTACATTCTATTTTTTATATTTTTAAACGTTTTTTTATTTTATTTTTTGTTATAAATAATATAAAAAATATGAGGTATAAGATGTATAAATGAATAAAGGCATAATATATAAATAACATTATATAAATATATATATATAAATTAATTTCATAATTGGTGGTAAGTATTAGTATTATTAGTAAGAAACATTTATGTAAGAAGATTTAGATACATTTTTCTTACAGATTAAGATTTACTAAGTTTAATTCTCGTAAAGGATAAGAAATGAAACTAGTTTAGTGATATTATAGTTTAAGACATTTAATTCGCAAAGAAGAATACAATTTATTTATTTATTTCTTTCTTATACAGTGTATAACCTAACCTAACAGTTTTACACCCAATTGACAATTATTTAATTCACTTGTTATGAGAAATACAAGTAAAATTTATAACTGAATAACTCTATTACAAAATGGAAGACATTAAAAAAGTAAAACTGTATTATAGATATTATAAGTATCCGAAATCAAAACTGTGTTGTGCTATTCTTCTATTATTTAGTTTTATTTACATAATGTTATAATAGCTTTCACTATATATGCAACCTTAGTTCTGTAAATAAATATTTTACCTACTAATAAATTATAAAAATATTACGTTTTGCATAATTATGGTTAGTGGTATTGACTATAGGTAATGATTGATTTGTGCATTATGTTATGACTAAGGTCCATAGCTTAAGTATTCGTTCCAGAACGAGGAAGAAATTGAAGCTAAACCTAAAATTAATAACAATTGTAAGACCGGGTTATAGCTGTCATTTTGGGACCGAGTTGTTTATAATAATAAATAAATAATTTATTATATTGGACAGGAATCTATATTTATATTGTTTTTATTTTAATTTCTTATATTATATAAGAAATCAAAATCATTAGTGTAAATAACATTTTGTTGTTATAAAGTAGTGAATAAATTTATCCCACTTACACTAAATTTGATCACTGTAATTTATCAAATAAATTATAGCTACCCCGGTCTTTGTTATTACTCAATCCAATAGTCAACACTTTATATTCTTTTTTTAATATTTCGTTACCCGCCATTTTGATCGATTACATTTTCAATGGGGTTTAAATCTGGCGATCTCGCAGGCCAAGCAATAATCCGTATGTCCGATTGCTGGCTAAACCACTCTTGCACAATTATGGAACGGTGTATAAGACAATTATCCTGCACGAACGTTATCACTGGCATGTCTTCTACAGGAAAAACACTCCGCACGGTGGGCAACATGACGTCATTCAGCACATCTATGTAGTTTACACTGTTTGCACGACTGGGTTTACAGTAAGTTCTCCTGGTCCTGCAGCACTCATCCATCCCCAAATGTTCACTGTTATACGACCGGATTCAGAGTTAGGCACAACGTGATCACTATCATAACGCGTATTATTCCTACGCCACAACCTAACTCGCCCGTACTGGCTAGACTTGAAAGTCTTTTCATCACTGACGATGACGTTGCTCCAGTCGAAATTTCTGTATTTCAAAGCGAACTCCAATCGTGCTCTTTTATTAGCTTCGGTTAGCAATGGCTTAATAGCATGTCGACGATAATGCAAACCTTCACTATGAAGAGCACGACACACCGTCCGCAAAGATGTATCAAACAACTCTGAGTAATATCTTGTTGGTGTAAAGCCATTTTCCTCATAACCTTGCACCATAAGTTGACGCTGGTCTGAGTCAATATGGCGTCTTCTGCCAGATCTACTACGGTGTTCCAACGAACCCTCTTCTTGAAACCGCTTTATCCATAAAGTGACAGTCTTTACCTATAAGGGAAATATATTATTTATTATTTTCGTGTATCGATAACCATGGATAATAAAATAAATAACGAACAGTGATTTTAAAACATTACTTACGTTTAAGCCAGTTTCTCTCGAAATTTCAGAATAATTTAAGCCTTGATTATGCAATGCTATTATTTGGGCCCTCGTAGCCATATCAATATTTGAACGCGAACTCATGATAAAAATAAATATTAAAAACTTGTTAAACGCAATCGTAACTGAACTCACTCAAAGATAGTAAAGAACGTTATGATTGAACAAAAAGATTTAATTGTTATGCAGTCAATATTAAACTACCCTCAATTCTTTTGAGATTTATGATACGGGTTAAAGTCGCTAAACAACTTCAATATAACAAAGAGTAGGATAATTTCAACTCAATGCGTAATGACGCGATGGTCCAGTGGCTAATGGTGTCGGTAAATTTTATGCCACCGAGTTCAAATCCTAGTTATTACGTGCTTTGCTTTATAAGGTTTGTAATGTCGTAGGAGAATTTGTGTTAAAATTAAGTAATATTGTAACAAGCAAAAAACAAGATATGTTCTTTAACGAGAGATGTATATTTTCCAATCCAACTACTATACTAGCGCCATCTATGTCATCCAAGACATATTATTAAGGCGATGAAACCCAGTACAAACGATTTTGGTTTGGAATTCTCCATGCACTTCTGTCTTCGTTAGTACAAAAAACGCACCTGCAACAACCACATGTCATGTAAAACGGGGTCTCAAAATCCGCAGCCACAAAGAATGCTTGAATATAGCTATGCTCATAAACTTAGATATTATACAACGTGTAACGTTAAATGCGCAAAACCTCAGACACCCCAACTGATTTTTAATTCAATTGACCTATTTCAGAGAGAAAATAAGTCATTAAAAAATAAATGTTAAGGTTTTATGTGCTGTTTTAGTTTTGTAGTGACACTTAATTATTAAGTACCTATATCACTCCACCTATATCATTAAAGTAAATATTTAAAAGAATAAATCAATATTTAAGTGTTCATTATATATGTACAACATGCAGGACAAACATATTTTGTGTATTAGTAGATAAGTAATTAGTTCGGCTATGACGCGCCCTATTGTTCTCGCGATGTGTCGGCTCGCATACGTCACGCGCAGTGAGGGCGAGCGAGACGGCACCATCGCATGTTGCACTCGCGCGCCCGCGCCGCCAGTCAGCCTACCGCCTTTCGGGAGATCACTGTGTTTCGATCCGCTACCGGTCTTACGCTAATTACTTTGAACATCTCGCTTTGCTTTCTATCTGTTTACTCCATCTATCTATCTAGTGTTTCTCTTCATTCTTGCTGTGTTGTGGACTCTAAACTGTGTATCTACTGTGCTAAGTGTTTATACCTTCCAATAAACTATAAACTTTACTGTGTCGGTGTACAAACCTTTATTTATCTCCGCCCGCACGAATACCTCCCGACACTACATTGGTGACCCCGAGTCTGAACACGAAGATGGCACAGAGCAAACCAACCCATGGAGAAAATGACGGCGAGAAAGCAGCGGAAACATTTCGTGTGGGTGTGCGAATTCCACCATTCTATCCGGAAAAACCGGCACTGTGGTTCGCTCAAATGGAGGCTCAATTTAACCTGTCGAACATTAAGTCGGATGAGACTAAGTTCTTCTACATCACAGGCAACTTAGACCCGCAGTACGCGGCAGAGGTCGAAGATATTATCAGCTACCCTCCGGCCACTGAAAAGTACGAGAAGCTCAAAGGTGAGCTTATTAAGAGGCTATCGGCGTCGCGTGAGAAAAAGGTCAAACAGCTTCTTATGCATGAAGAGCTAGGTGATCGAAAGCCGTCGCAATTTTATCGCCACCTACTGAACCTAGCTGGTCCAGGCGTCCCAGAGGAGTTCCTGCGGACAATATGGACGAGCCGCCTACCCAACAGCACGCAGGCTATCGTGGCATCACAGTGCAAAACAGGCCTACCAGAGTTGGCCGAGCTGGCTGACAGGATCCATGACGTGGTCGGCACACAGTTGGCATCAACTTCGGCAATTACGACTGCTACACCAGCGAGTACACCGGGTAACGGCGTCAACTCAGAGATCGCGGCACTTACCAGGCAAATGGAGAAACTAGCAGATAGGGTAGACAGGCTCTCTCGAGGTAGAGAACGATCCAGAAGTCATACGCGTCGCCGTTCGAACTCAAGCAGATCGCATTCCAGTTATAAACGGTCCCCGCAATGCTGGTACCACCACAATTTTGGAGCCAAGGCGAGGAAGTGCAATAAACCCTGCGACTACCAAAAGTCGGGAAACGATCAGGGCAATCAGTAATGGCGACCGACGATTGTCCGAGTGCTGGTCGCTTATTTGTCACCGATCAACGGTCCAAGATGCAGTTTCTGGTCGACACTGGGAGCGACCTCTGTGTCTACCCCCGATCGGCGATAACACAGCGACGTGAGAAGACGAATTACCAGTTATGTGCGGCAAACGGAACAAAAATTAGTACATATGGATTTATTAACACGACTCTAAACCTAGGGTTGCGCCGCGACTTCGCTTGGCGATTTATCGTTGCCGATGTAACAAAGGCGATAATAGGCGTGGATTTCTTATCATACTATAATTTGATTGTGGATTGCAGAAATCAGCGCCTTATTGACAACCAAACATCACTTTCGACCCCGGCTTCACCTGCCCGTCGTTCTGATGATATTTCTTCGGTGAAGGTAAGTCTTGGTGATTCCGCATACAATCATATACTACGGGAATACCCCGACATCACCCGTCCACCCGGTATACACCGAACTCACAAACACAACACGTTTCATCACATTCGGACTACACCGGGCCCGCCTACCTACTGTTCACCCCGTAGACTCGCCCCAGACAAGTTAAAAATAGCGAAGGCTGAATTTGAGTCTATGTTGCAGTGCGGTACTTGCCGCTTATCCGAGTCGTCTTGGTCGTCGCCCCTCCATCTAGCACCTAAAAAAGATGACGGCTGGCGACCCTGCGGCGACTACAGAATGTTGAATGCTCGGACCATTGCAGACCAATACCCAATCCGACATATTCAAGATTTTTCTCATAGCCTGTCTGGTTGTACCGTTTTTTCACAGATCGACCTCGTGAAAGCATATAATCAAATTCCAGTAAATCCAGAAGACATCGCGAAAACAGCCATCACAACGCCCTTCGGACTATTCGAATTTCCGTACATGACGTTCGGACTTCGAAATGCCGGGCAGACATTTCAGCGCTTCGTTGACGAGATGCTCAGGGGTTTGGATTTCACATATGCTTACCTAGACGACTTCTTAGTGTTTTCGAAAGACCACAAGACTCATGAGCATCACCTTCATCAGCTTTTTACCAGACTCCGAGACTATGGCATGGTCATCAACACTTCAAAATGTCTCTTCGGGGTATCAGAGGTAAATTTTTTAGGCTACCATATTTCTGCCAAGGGAACTAAACCATTGCCATCCAAGGTCGAGGCTATCCAGAAGTTTCCTGCGCCAAAGACCGTGAAAGAGCTTCGTCGATTTCTTGGGATGCTTAACTTTTACCGTAGGTTTATTCCTGGTGCAGCTAGTTTTCAAGCACCCTTGAATGCCCTGTTAACTGGCTCGGTTAAGGGTTCACAATCAATACAGCTTACACACCAGGAGCTCGAGGCATTCCAGAATTGCAAGGACAGCCTTTGTCAAGCAACATTGCTGGTCCATCCTGACTGCAACGCAAAACTGGCGTTGGTCACGGATGCTTCAGATGTAGCTATCGGTGCGGTCTTGCAGCAACTGAAGGAGGGACTATGGGAGCCACTTGCTTTTTTCTCACGTAAGTTAAGTCCAGCACAGGCTAAGTACTCCCCTTACGACCGCGAGTTGCTAGCAATATACGAGAGCGTAAAGTATTTCCGGCACATGTTAGAGGCTCGTAACTTCGTGGTATATACAGACCACAAGCCCCTTACATTCGCCTTTCACTCGCGTAAAGAGAATTGTTCCCCCCGACAATTTCGTCACCTCGATCTTATAGCCCAGTTCACTACGGATATAAGACACATCTCGGGGAAGAACAATGTCGTGGCGGATACGCTTTCTCGTATAGACGAGATTGCTCAACCAGTAGACGCTGAAAAAATTGCCGCCGCACAACTCAAAGACGACGAACTAAAGGAACTGTTGGCTGGCGAAACCTCATTGCATCTCCAACAGGTAAAGATTCCAGGTTCTCAGAGTCAGCTGTACTGCGACGTCAGCAGCGCCACACCAAGACCATACGTCCCTAAGGAGTTACGCAATGCTATATTCGCGAGCCTACACTCCTTAAGTCACCCAGGTGCCCAGGCTTCGATCAGATTAGTCACTGAGCGGTACGTTTGGCCTGGTGTCAAGAGAGACTGTCGTGAGTGGGTCCGTTCCTGTTTAGCTTGTCAACGATCTAAAATCACACGGCACGTCTTTGCTCCAGTGAGTTCCTTTCCATTACCACACTCAAGGTTTGCTTTTGTCCATATTGACCTTATAGGTCCATTGCCACTGTGTCAAGGGTTCCGGTATTGCCTCACCGCCGTTGATCGCTTTACGCGATGGCCTGAGGTAATACCGCTAGCAGACATAACTGCAGAAACCGTCGCAAAGGCATTCATCAACGGTTGGATTTCTCGTTTCGGTTGTCCTTCAGATATCGTGACGGATAGGGGAAGACAATTCGAGTCAGCTCTTTTCAAAAACTTGTCTGAAATAGCTGGCTTCCAACACCGCAGAACCACGGCATACCACCCAGCCAGTAATGGAATGGTGGAAAGATTTCACCGTCAACTTAAAAGTGCTATAACCTGCCACTCAAATGCTAGTTGGGTGGAATCGCTGCCATTGGTTCTATTAGGGATACGCAGCGCATATAAGGAAGACTTACAGGCTTCGGCCTCCGAACTTGTTTATGGCCAGGCGGTGCATCTTCCAGGCGAATTTTTTGACAGTCAGTCTAACGAGACTATCGACATGTCAGATTACCTATCAAGGCTTCGGAGTTTTGTTAGGAAACTGCAACCATCACCGGCGGCCAGGCACAACAGTAAATTCAAAACGTTCATTTACAAAGATCTGACCACATCGTCACATGTATTCCTGCGAGACTGCACTGCAGGTGGGGGCCTAAAACCAGCATACTCTGGTCCACACAAAGTCGTTCATAGAGGAGACAAAGTTTTCAAGTTGCTAATGAATGGCAAGCAGGTGAGCGTGTCGATAGACCGCCTAAAACCTGCCTTCATACTCCGCGACCCTGACAACACACCCCATCGACCACCTGACACTTACAATGACACTCAGCACCACACTCCACGCGCGGATTACCATGACTTACCTGGTGCCAATGATGATGTCATCAAAACGACGCGGTCGGGACGTCGCGTAAGATTTCCCGACTATTATCGCCCTTGACGGTCTCTGGAGGGGGGTGATGTAGTGACACTTAATTATTAAGTACCTATATCACTCCACCTATATCATTAAAGTAAATATTTAAAAGAATAAATCAATATTTAAGTGTTCATTATATATGTACAACATGCAGGACAAACATATTTTGTGTATTAGTAGATAAGTAATTAGTTCGGCTATGACGCGCCCTATTGTTCTCGCGATGTGTCGGCTCGCATACGTCACGCGCAGTGAGGGCGAGCGAGACGGCACCATCGCATGTTGCACTCGCGCGCCCGCGCCGCCAGTCAGCCTACCGCCTTTCGGGAGATCACTGTGTTTCGATCCGCTACCGGTCTTACGCTAATTACTTTGAACATCTCGCTTTGCTTTCTATCTGTTTACTCCATCTATCTATCTAGTGTTTCTCTTCATTCTTGCTGTGTTGTGGACTCTAAACTGTGTATCTACTGTGCTAAGTGTTTATACCTTCCAATAAACTATAAACTTTACTGTGTCGGTGTACAAACCTTTATTTATCTCCGCCCGCACGAATACCTCCCGACACTACAGTTTTACTGGCCATTCTGATCGTTTCTTGCGTCTGCGACGACGCTTTATCGAGGGAGGAGTCATCACCGAGCCGCTGCGCCGCGCTGACATTGGCTTGCTTGACTTATTAATAAATAGACACGACAACGTTTTTAATGAATATTTTTGGAAAAATGTGACCTATATTAAAAAGTGGTTCAATTAATTCTGCTCGTTATTCTGATCAAACTATTTTCAGGTTTTGCGCATTTAACGTTACACGTTGTATAAGGGTATTTCATAAGCGCGGCAATCCGGTAAGTGCCACGGCGCGATAAATATCAATACACATGTAGGTACTTATTGGGTCGCCGTTTATAAGATCTAAATGGATTTCCTTTGCCTCCCTAATACTATTTGGTTGGGGAAGTACATTTTTAATGCCAGCTGAACGACCCTATGTAAAGATGTTCGATTAAAAATGTTGAACGAGGATTAATATATCACGTTTTGTTGTGTACAGTCACGGGCATTAATGTACGATATTATTGCTCGTGACTGCAATTTACGGAACGTACTGCAATTTACGGAAGATTCGAATGCGATTTTCTCCTAAAGTCATCATCATCTGCCTACCGACCTGCAGTCGGCCTCCAGTCTAACTGGATGCAGCTGAATACCAGTATTATTTACTGCCTATCTGACCTCCACAACCCAGTTACTGGGTAATACGATACACCTTGATAAGACTGGTTGTCGGACTTACGGGGTTCTGACGACCCGTAACTAAACATCCTCAAATGACAGCTGGGACCAACGGCTTTATGTGCTTTCCGAGGCATGGAAATGTTTTGATATGTAAAGATGGTCACCCATCCATGGACCAACCGCGGCAAGCGTAGCTTAACCTAATCCATCGACCCGTGTGGCTGTTATTACTTGACCACGAGCCCCTCGATTTTCTCCTAAAGTACTGATAGAAATCGTATAGTGTTACGAGCATATTATTTTCGAAATTATAAAATAGGTATTTTCTTAAAGTTTCAATTTTTATTTCACGAGGAAAACGCTTTTGAATGTTGCGTAGCTTTAAGGTATTTATCTCGTTACTGTACAATGTGTTCAGAAGTTGTATATTTTTTCTAACATCATAGAAATAATAAAAGTTTATTAAATAGAGAATTTTATTTACTTAACATTTCCAGTATTATGAACAATTGTTTGGAAATATGTTCCACAATATTGTAGTTTTAATTATAAACTCAAATACAACGAGCATTTTTTTTTCTTTTTGTTTGTTTTGCTTTGCTTTACGGACATTATTCGTTACAAAAAACAAATGTTGATGTACCAAGATCCATGAAAAAAAAACTATAAGCAATAGAATTTAAAAATAAAAAGAAAACCTGTTTATTACCCATAGTCGTAAAACCAAAAGTCGCATATAGCTTAGCGAGTCTAGCAAACCTCTATACACATTGTAACTCCATGCTTATCAAGACAAACTATTCGTCCTATCTTCCTAAATATGCCGAGTGCTCCCGAGTCCTCCTCCCCTCCAGCTAGACATAACACGGATAATCCAGATACTTGGTACTCGAGTGACGTCTGCCAACCGTAGAATGTTCTAGAAGCATCATAGATTCGAATTTCGATCGCCGTTAATTAAAAGCATTCCAGTTAAATCCAGTTTGGTTCGCTAAGTAATCATAACCGCACTGCAATGCGGCTTGCATTTGTATGCCAATTAATGTTTCAATAATTGGGATCAAATGTTTGGTTTATAGGAAGCAGGTTTAAGCTTTTTTAATTTCCATGCTTTGGAATTTTTGATGAGGTCTCTTTCTTGTTTCAAGTATTTTTATATCACCATCTTTATGACTTTGTTTTTGATGGAAAATGGTGATCTTGCTCTACTTTCTTTTATAATAAACTACGTCGTAAGCAGAAAATAGATTTTATGTCTTCCTGATTTCACGTTTATTATTAAAATAAGATTATGTAAGTGCCCTATATACGAGCCCGTCCCTTTAGTAGTTTTGTAGATCATATAGCACTAAAGCTGTATATTCTCATTCTTTCTCTGAAATAAAAAAGGCCAAACATTTCGTTTTTCTTTTGTTATATAATCTGAGCTCAAACAATGACTAATTTAATATGAGCTCCTTGATAAAATTCAATTTACATTTCCTAATTGTTAAGAATATTCTCATGAAAATGGTTTTCTGTCAAAAGTGTTTTATCACGACGAAGTTTAATTAAGTTTCTTATTTTATTCGTACGGTTCAGTCAGCCGCCCGTTGCGTAAATAAGACGGCTTAGTGTTCATCCTGATTTGTCAGGGCCAGGGCAGACTACAAGGGCCCAGGTGTGTTTTATACCCGCCCGGGTCTAAATCACCCTTTGAATTTTTAAACTTACTCACCCAATTTCGGTATTATGAAATTTGCAAATTTTGTGAATAATTTTAGGCCGCATTCAGCCTCAAAATATATCAATAATGGCAACATATACAATAAAAAAGTTCATTCCGATTTTTTTATTGGTCATAAATCTTTTATTACTCTCAAATTCGGGAACCTTTCGCGACGTTGTAAAGTTTTATGTTTTATTGCTTAATTAAAAATCTGATATTAATATCTTGTTGGACAGTAATTTTCAGAATAGTAAAATATGCACTCAAGCCGAAAATGGAGTTGAAATTAAACAACTCGTTTGCCGGGTGAATTTATCGTGACGTTTTTACTTCATCGTCTCTTCGTTTATCAATGTGTCCCAATCTTAAGCACTTAACGAGTATATTATGAAAGTAGTAAAATCCAGATGATTTGTATTGGATTCGGAATTTATTTAAGTGAATCTGAATTTACTAACTACCAAGATGGAAATATTAAACATTTTGATTAAAAATACTTCGAATTCTATTCAGTCACTTCATTAAAATGACTAAAAGAATCGGCTTTTTAAGAAAATTTCTTCCTTTGTAGCACAAGGTCTTATTTCGAGACGTATCGCTTACTCTTAAATTAATTTGTTAAATCAATTACATCAACCTTTTAAGACAAACAAGTTCCCTCCCAGTCTAGAGCTATAAAATAAAACAGGATTGAAAGTGCGAGCTCCTAAATAAATAACGTCAACATTTTATGGGCCATTGATTCGCCGATGGAGCGTAAAATTTGTGTTGTAACCACAATTTGTGTTGTCCTCAAAATAGATAAAGTTCATATTAAGATTACTTGCGAGGATAAAATGGGGGGCGTCTGAATTTTGCCGGGTTATAAATGTCCGTTGAGGCAATTTTCTTCACTCCTGCGTACCTTCACTGACGTGATAGAGATAGATTGTGTTTTACGAACGAAACTCAAGTGATTGAGTGCGTGGTTTTCTTTAGTGTTAGTTTGGTTTATTTTATTTATGGTTATAGTAACCATATATCTCGTGAACTTTGACAACCAGTCTTACCAAGGGGTACTGTATAACCCAGTAACTCGGTTGTGGAGGTCAGATAGGTAGTCGCTCCATATAAAATACTGGTATTCAGCTGCATCCGGTTAGACTGGAAGCCGACCCCAACATAGTCGAGAGAAGGCTAGGCAGATGATGATATCTTGTAAGCCCTAAACTCTTCTTGGTGGGGAGAACGCACAAAAGCTTCGACGTGAGATAGTATTGGCACTGTAGTGCAAACATACTCTAACTGCACATAACTCGCACAAGTTACGAAGGATAACTCACGAAAATAGGTTAGCACTATGCCAGAGACAATGAACTAGCAATAAATTTAGGTACCTAGCACGTATCCCACGTACACACGCCGTACAATTATCTGCTATAACAGTCTTCAAACTTAGAATGTTGTTGTACCAAATATAGATTGACTTCATAAACAGAACTTTGGTGAAACAGAACTTAATAGCGTTCAAGAACTCATTTCGAATTCAAAACCAAATATCGTATTGACGCAATCGCAATAAATATTATGATCGACGGCTACCGATTAGGTAGTCTATCCAAACTGATGAAGTAGAAGATTCATACGAACAATAAACACAATAATTATGTCGGACCCACTTATCGATAAAAACGAATCGGTATCGAGCATTGGGTTATTCACTCACGATTGCTAGGTAACGTTGCTATTCGCACAGATTGTTCGATTTATAGGATCTATTCGAGTAGGCATTCGATTTTATCTCACATTCAAGCAAATATCCAATTACTTAGAGGAAAGCTTTTTCTAAGAAGATGAATGTCGTTAGGATGATAATAAAATGCAATCCGTCGGTGAATAAATAAATAAATAAATAAATAAATCCCTGGACATTAATACTATTAAGAAAGTGTTGATTTTCCGTAAAGCGATGTTTTGTATCCAACAAGAATGATTATTTCTTAGTTTGTGGTGTTTAATGAATTGATCGATTAGTACTATTTTCTCTGATTGCTCTGATTGCTGATTTTTCCAACGCCAGATAATTTTATCTTTGGAATAATTTTGAATTTTTGACAGTTATTCCATATAAAAACTAAAAAATACCAAAAGTCAATTTTGTTCCTTGAATAAGAATTATCTGTCGCTTGAAAAATCAAATCGCTTTTTGTGTTATGACATAATTTATTTCCAAATCAGATTAGAATATTTTTGAAAAACTTTTTTCCTGTTGCCAGAATTAATTTTTGATAAAAACGGTTTTTACATAATTTTCCAAGTAAAACAAGATTTTCCGCTAACAACACTCGAGCTGTTAAGAAAAGTTCTTAATACAAAAGATTCATAATTAAAAACACACTTGACAACCTTAGCTAATATCCGTAATTATCACAAAGGTAGTCTAGCAACGGGTTCAAAGTAACCAGAGACTGTTATACTAACAAGGTAGGCTAAATCAAAATATAATTAAACATAGGTACCGCCGCCATTACGCCTACTCTGTAGACTGGGTACGTGTTTTGTTTAGTCTGTTTTAGTTTTGAGATGAATATTTTGATTTAATTAAGAGCTTGTGACGATGTGATAACGTTTGCAGGGCCAAAATGGCCTGTGATCGCACATTACATAAGTTTTGAAGGAAAAAGGGGAGGGCTTTGCCCAGCAGTGGGATACCATTTACCATTACCATTTATGTACACACATATATAAACAGACAAGAAAAAACAGAACAGAAAACTAGGTACAAAGTTGATGCTTAATACACAACAACTCAAAACAATACAATACATACAATATAGGCACAATATACACATTATATAGGCTATACAATATAGGCTAATATAAAAAGACAGCTTTCTGTTTGGTCTTGTTGCTCCAATCGTTATTTTTTGACATTTATTTGTGGTAAGTATTCTGTTCTCTACACATCGCCTAGAATTTTCATCGAACAAAATATTTGGAAAAATTCCTCATAATTCTCCTGCCCTTATTTCAACTTATTTGGCGTCGGCGTTATATGTATTGTTCTCCCATACTTCTCTATTAGTCGTCATCTTGGTAGTCACCCCATTTTTTAGCCCATCTTCTTCACGCAGTCCATCCATCGCATCGTTTCATTGGTCTTCCTCTACATATTAGGGAGAAATATGAACCGAAACTGATGAATGTGTTACTTTCCTAACTCTATTTGATATTTCTTGCATATCAAAATATTTCTGCCCATAATTGACATACGATATACTTTCGACGTGACAAAAAATCAAGTTGTAAATAAACCTAAGAATCCTGCGATTAGAAGGTTCATTAAATGAATCTGAATCTAGTGTTAAACTTTACTGTACTTATTAATTAAATATTGTAATCTAGCTAGCAGAAGATCTAGGAAAACAAACTGAAAAAAACTTGAAAACTTTCCTGAAATTTGCACAGAAAAACCATTTTTTGCTTCTATTTTCGCTTGTTACAGAAATTCTCCGATAACATCACAAACGAAAACTTTCAGGTACTTACACATTAAAAATTCATAAAGCGATGTTCAAGAAAAACCGTTTTTACGGTTTTTATTTATCGACAATCATTTTTCATGTTATCGGTCTTACGATGTCTATAAAAATGAAATATCGTTTGGTTACGTAACTATGCTTTTAATGTTATAATATGGCGTATAGTACCAGTCTTCAAATGGCACAGGCGGTGACGCATCAACTGAACTTAGGTAAATCAATACTAAACATAGTACTTTCGGTGGAAAGTAGGATATGTTCTGTTGTAGTTGACATGTCAAAGAGTATGACAGGTTAAAACATTTTAAACTAGTTAGTTAATCTTTTTTGTACAGACTATTGGTCAATCATTAGAAAAGCACCTAAGTGCTAATTAATTCATTCAGTATTTTTTAATGACGTATTTTTTGACTCCAAACAAATCTTTTGTTCATTGCCCAGACTGAGTAGTAATACTAAAACGCTACGCAGTTACCAATGTTTAATACACGCATTATACTTTTTTATCCCATTACCAAACGTAAGAACTCGGACGGCGAATAAATGCGAGCAAAAAACATACCCCATATTTACATGTTGCTATTTTTCATCCAACCTAATCGTAGTTAAAGTTGAAAGTTCCATTTGTTCTCGTCCCTAGACATCAGTCTGCGTCAGCAAGGAGGTTTTTGTGGTCACAGCTACATTAGCTCCCAGCCTGCAAATGTGGATTTTAGTGGAGCGGTTCAACACTCTGTTCCGGCTAATCACTTTACAAGTTTCGCCTCATTAAGCTGATTGTGACCCGCTCTAGTTCATAGTTTTGTATGTAGGCAATCAAGTTCTAGCTACTCGAATACGACCTTTGCGAAATCTATTGTAAATCACAGTCAAACGGAAAATTTTCTTTCTAGTCCTAAACAAAAGTACTGAAACTTTTCTTTCATAATTGCTTTTGTAAGTTTATCTATACTACAAAACTTTTTCTAAAAACAAGATAACATCCTTACTGTCGAGTAAACTATCGTGCACACGCATAAAAGGAGTTCTAACAAAACCCACAAAAGCTATACGGGAAAAGTCATAGCAATAAAAGCAACGTAAATACAGTGAATAGGTCATTCTTTTTCCATAAACTAATGCGGAAGTCCTTCACTCGCGAATAGCGAAGCAACTGTTTCGAGAAGCTGAGCACATTATATTTGATGCGAGATAACGAGTTAAACAACCCTTTGCGCGTAAATTGTTACTCAAGAAAAAAAGGGGAAAAAAGGTTCTTTCCTACATTAGATACTAAAAGCAGAATACGTTCTTAGAGGGGCGTAGTTAAATCAATTTGGGCGGGTCGCGATACATTCGCTCCGGAGAAATATTCGTTTATTCGACACCTGACCTTCGGAGCTTTTGTTTTCGATCGCTTTCTTTCTATTCCTGAAAGGAAAGCGTGTGGCTTCTTGGATCGTTTTACGTGATTTTAAACTTATACGAGAATAGCTTACCTTTAGATGTATGAATTCTAAGTATCTTCGAGTTTGTAAATATCTAAGTTGTAATCTTTGAAATATGCAGTGGGTAGTGTATTTGTTAAATGATAAGTTTTATTTTTAATACACTACAGCGGGATAAATGCGTAACACACTATCAGTAGCAATGGGTTTCATTTTTACAGGTCAACAACATTCATTGCGTTATTTACGTTGTGAAGCAGAAAGCAGATACATTTTTCGAACATATGAAGCAATGGATTAACAATATCCTTCAAAGTGATTCAGCTTGAGATTGAGTCTGTTACGCAATTAAGATATTGTTTGTTTTCATTTATGAAATACAATAAAATACTTAACCTTCTCCGATTTTACGAATTAAAATTGTTTCATGAAACCAAACGAAATTATTATTTAAAAAATGAGATGAATGAACTGTTTTCACACGATGTTACTGTAACATAAACGAACCGTCAATTTATTTCTATTTCCACCTACAAAACAACGAATAGCCTAGCTCAAGAAGACTAGAACAATATTTCTAACACAAAAATCAATTTCCTCGGAGCTTATAGAAAATCCAGGAACGTCCTATTGTATTCCGTAAAAGCTTGTGTGTGAGCACTGATAACATTATTTTGCACACTTTATTTCACGGTTCGATATGGCCCTTTGACGGGGCAAATCAAGCATTGATGTGTAGTGACGTGGTAAGCAAATCATTTATACCGACTGACCATTATGAGATCCCATTTTGCTCCCAGTTGGGTTGTAAAGGGAATGGATCGTGGTTGAAAACGTTTTGAAAAAGATCGGTTGGATACTAAAAACCGTCAAATGTTTTTGTAAACAGTTGGCTAATGAGATGGAAAGATACTTTATTGATGAAAGCGAAATCAATTTATCCATTATCGATGGTTGAATAGGTACCTAACACATAAACTCACTCATTCTTCCCATTGTGGTAGGCAGAAACTCCAGAAAGCCACCTGCTATGGTCCTTACACCTTCTTCTGAGTTTAAAATAAATACAATATCTAATATAGATACTAATCAACTAACCATTTTAGAGCAAGTGTCCTAAGATATCGGAATCTACAGGGTGTCCCTGGAAGTATGGATGAAATAGGGGCGTGGGCAAGGTCATTTCCAAACTTTTTAACCCTGAGAATGTCGGTGAATTTTTTTACGGTTCAAAAATTATTATCAATTTTTTTTTTCAATTACTCGCATAGTGCGCAAAGAAAAAAATCATAAAAAAGACTATCAGGACTATTAATTAAATTTTTTTTTAGGACGTTGTAGAAGAGTGGACCTTTCCTGTGGTAATACTTTTACGCAGCTAGAAAACATGTGTTTAATAAGAAAAAAACATTTATACAGCAAAAAATTTATTCAATTTTCGAGCAAAAATGTTATTCAACTGCATCGACTTTCTCAGCGTTAAAACGTTTGGAAATGACCTTGCCCACGACCCTATTCGATTTGATCCATACTTCCAGGGGTATCCTATATAATTACTGTAGAGATTAGATTGTAATAATATTCAGACGATTCAAGATAATTTGAAAACCGACCCCAACTTTCTTGGACTGGACTTCTATAATGATAATGATCTTAATTACATTTCTCGTTAAATCTTGGCTTACTAATATAAGCTACATAATGTTATCTAATCTATCTGAGCAAGCTATAAACTAGTGAGCTAGGTTTAGTCTTAGGCTGGTTTTCCACCAGAGAGGTGCGAGCATGCGTAGCGAGGCTCTGGAACGGTGTGTTTCCACCAGAAATGTGCTAGCGGTGAACGGTGCAAATGTTTATTGCAAGGATGCGTTGCTAAACTCGTAACAGTGTGCAAATGTGTGGCGCGAGGATGTGTATCGGGCTCTTTTCAGATGCGATACATCTACTTCTGACAAACATCGTCTAGTGACTGATATTTTTTCGCTCGCACCCGTCCCTAGCGCACATCCTTCGCACACATCCTTCCCTTGTTTTGAACATACAAAAACCTCGCTCCGCCGAGCCGTTTCCACTAGAACTGCGCCGAGCGAGGCTAGGTAAATGAAGTGATTCTATTGGTTCTTAACAAACATCCCTCGCTACGCATCCTCGCACATCCCTGGTGGAAAGGCAGCCTTTGTATGGTAAACTCAAAGCTAGAACTTTGAATGCCTTACTTAGCTTCCATTCAGTGTGAAATTAATTAGTGTATATTCAGTTGCAGGGCTTAATTTGCTTTTCTAATATGTAATGTATATTGCCACGTATTAGAGTAGATTAATATCGTCTATTGCAATCTTCTAAAACAAGGGTCACCATGTTTTAGACGATATTAATCTACTCTAATACGTGGCTATCGCTACTTAGTTATTGTGGCGTCGATTTTGACTAATGTGACTATTTCTCTATTAATATGGAGAAATGATCACATTAGTCAAAATCAAAATATTTAAACCTACTATATAAGCTAAGTGGATGGTTCTAATTGGTTGCTTCCTGTTGACAAGAGCCGGCAAGAAACTCCACGGTTACTCTTTTTAAAAAATTGGCTGTATTGTAAAAGCCAATTATTTTTAAAAGGTTTTCGTTTTAATAGGTAATGAGAGGTCTCAACAAGTACCAGGTACTTAACAAAATAGAAATAGAGATACTTTTCATAATTTTATGGGTTGTTGGAGAAAACTGCTACAATTTTCTTCCCTTATTCGGTTTGTACGACACCCATAAGAAAGGGGAGATCGCCTATTCTTTACCAAAATCACACAGCTAAAACAAAAGGCAAAGGGACACCCAAAAGCATAATTTTCAACTACAATTTCCTAACACCTAAAGATATTTTTAGCATTTAAAGCGTATACCTTCCAAAAAATTATGTTGCTCCATCGTGTCGTGTACCAACGGAGGGACTCTTCATACAGATAAAGCCCTCTTTATTGTCTTCTGTAATTGAAAGGTCGGAGGTATTTCCCTCTTGGAGCTCTTAAATGTGTCTCAGCTGGGTCCGCGCTGCGTAAAATAGCATTTTTGCCCCTCAATACGTTAGAATTTCGCAATTGTTAACTTTATTCCGTTTATTTCGGTCCAAATTAGTTTTATTGTTGTTCTAACGGCAACTATTAAGCGAAATCAATGTTTATTTGCCTATAAATCGAAGTGAACAGTTCGTGTAGAGTTGAACACTAAAATCGAGAGTTAAGGCTTCAGTATTAGTTGGTTCGTTTCTTTCAGTTTGTTCTGAAAAGTTTCCGGCTTATTGCCAAATACTTACAATATAATTGAAAGAGTTGTTAGTGTTCTCATAAGCAGGTTGGCTTTTAATTTTTTCTTCTATTATATCTGCAACTGCTTTCCTTACCTTCCAGTCGATTCTGTAAAAAACTCACCGTGAAATCATAAATGAAGTGAGCACTTAATAGTGTTAATCCCTAGCGAATGACAGCTCACTCCCCGCTCACTTCACTCAAGCTTTCACGGTGGGATGGTTACAGAATCGCACGGCTGAACTATAATAATAATATTTATTTAAACATTGTTACTATTATTACCTTAAGATTAGTCTAGTGTAATAATTCTGTCTGTAACTTTTGGTGACATTCAATTTGTTGTATGCAGTGGGCCCCAAACTAGGCGGTGCCTGTATCTTGGGAGCCTGAGTTGTAATACATAATTTTGTTTTATATTGGTATTGTTATGGGAATGTCAGATTTTCTCCAAATTATGCCTCTAAAAATATATATTCCGAACATAAATCTTCGTGATCACCGTTTGACTCCAACGCATAGGTATGTACTAAACGTCAAACCATTATCAAAGGATTTTTCATAACGTTCATTCTGAATTCTTGGCAGTCTCGCCGTCTCATATTACGGACAATATTTCAAAACATTTTTCACAAAGTAGACTTAGCTACCTGTAAATGTCAACAGTGGGTTACGTTAAACGTTTTAACGTCCGTACCCGCGTTAAAGCATTTTTTATTGTTTTAACGTGACAGGTGATAACCAAATGTTCGGCCTTCAGCCGTTTTTATTCATACCTCAAAATTTTCTCTTATTCGAGTATATTTTTTTATAGACGGTAAAAATACTTTTTCTTGGTCTGAAAAGGCACTTGTAGACAGATTCAGTTGTTCATCAAATGATGCTAATCTTCACTTCGTTTACTTGACAACTTGAAATAAATTCCAGCCTTTGGGTTTTCCAAGTCGCTTCTTTTGAAAGGTAACTGATATTTTCTTGGTAGGTATCACTTTTCTGTATTTCTGAAGAATGAAAATCAAACAATAGTATCGTCATTTCGTAACATAATTAATTAACAACTTTTGATAGTTGTTAATTTTACTACAATTTCTATGACGTATAATGGATAAGGTAAAAATAATTTCCCCCAGGAAGTGTTTCATCAAGTAAAGCTTGAAAACAGGAATAATTCTTATTAATAACGGAAATATAATTTATTCTTTGTCATACCTCTGTTAAATCCGCAATGGTTCGTAAGGTATGTAAATGTTTTTTTATAAGTCTTGAAAATGTTTTGAATAAAAAAAAAAAAAAAATTACTTTTGATTATGATTTTGATTGTATGTGTGATACTTTTTTTATGTATTAGTTTATAAGTATTTTTTACATTTGTAGTAGTATATATTGTTTTTTCTATGGGCCCTAGTTGCCTGAAATAAATAAAAAAATAATAGTGCCGGCAGGCGATGCGATGCGACGGGGTGAGTCGGAGGAACAAGAAATTTCACGCGGACGTAGTCACAGGCTGAAGCTAGTAACAAATAATAAAACTAGACACCTATTTGTTGAAGCAAGTAAGACAAAATGACGTGGGTGGTCCTTAATATTTCGGTAAAATAGGCACATAAAAAGGGAAATCCTAGTGACGTAAAAGATCACCTTTTCTTATTTATATGTCTTTTTCATTACACTTACGGCGAATCGCACCAAACTTTTATACCTAGAATAAGTCTTATCTTGAGAATACATTTTCGACAGTTTTTCCTTTCGATTAACCTTTTGTTTCCTGGGACTTCTGTTTCCCTCGTGCTTTTTAGGAACAATTGCCTAAGCTTTAGTTGAGCTAAAAATAATCTTGAGATAAAAGATTTATGTACATGCGTAACCCAAAAATACATCGAGTACCTATTTTTAAAACAAGGTGATTTCATCGCATGGTTTGGAATTGGATGATTCGATGAAATAAGTTCTTACCACACCCCCATTACGTCAGCCCGTCTGACTGCTGCCTGCTCTGACACGCCTTTCGGGCTTTTGATAAGTTCAAGTAGTTTTATGTTTTATAATCAACCATAAGCAATTTAAATGGGTTGGCGACTACGAAGGGCGGAGGCTGGTTTTACTGGTGTGCATGAATTCTATGATTTATTTAACGTTTAACTAGCAAACGTAAGCTTTCCATAAATAAATATTTCTCTCACTGTTCGACGCACTTCTGTCCTCTCTCTTCTATTGTGGGCCATTCCTTTCGGTAGGAGTCACGTTCGTTTTTCCCTTTTTATCTTGGTCTGCCGTGATGTCCATAAACGGAACTTTTCTATATCAATCACTATATTTTGTTATCTATTTTACCTTAGATGTCTAATATTTTTTTCTCTTGTCCCCAGCGAGCGACCTAGAGTCAATACGAGCGCTCTTCAATGAAAAGGAGAAGGAGTTGTCAGTGGCGGTGGCCAAAGTGGAGGAGCTGACGAGGCAGCTTGAGGAGTTGAGGAGAGGCAGAGTCCAGCCCGCGCCCCCATCTGCGCACGAGCTGGACAAGTTGCGCCGGGAGTTAATGGTGAGTTCTGAAGTAAGCTGGACACTATTATTTTATTATTTGCGTTTTTTGTTAAACCGCTTTTCTGTTTGAGGTGAAGGCCAATACTCATAATTAAAAACGTTCAAAATCTGCCGGTCGATTCTGTAAAAATCTCACCGTGAAATCATAAGTGAAGTGAGCACTTAATAGTGTTAATCCCTAGCGAATGACAGCTCACTCTACGCTCACTTCACCCAAGCTTTCACGGTGAGATGGTTACAGAATCGCACGGCTGGTATCATTGTCACTCAATGTGAAAAACTTGATAAAAAATGTAAGGAAATTAGAGTTATTTTTGACTGATACTCGTAGAGACTGAAAATAGAATGCGAACGTTCATAAAAATACGGGAATAGCCACTCTTATCAGCATTAATCTAGGGATTAATGAATGTGATATCTACTACTAAAATGATAAACGTCCGAATGTCGTGACAGTGAATCTATGATTTTTCATTAATATTTGATTAATTGTTTAAATCAACTAGACAATTTTAATTAGGTTTCGTTAACATACATTTACAAGCATTACATTACCAGGCGCGGCTCTTAAGGTGTATCGAGCAAATGTCCCCGACACAGTCCCAGATAATAATAATGTCATAACAAGATGGCTGCTACGGTTGACAGGCAAATAGGGATCAACACGACTATCTTTACATTTGTATTGGGTTATTATTATTATCCAGACAGCTTTTACGACATCCGTGAGAAGGGTTGATGTGATATTCTCGTATGTAGACGAAAACACGGTAACACGGTTGTTGGAGGGCCTTAACCCACCTACCTACACTCTCTGTAGGTATCTACAGAGTATTGTTTCTTACATTAAGGGGTTGCGCACAGGCGGAGTTTTTAGTGGGTGCGAGGCCTACATAACCACGTCTCGTCTCCCCGGACGGCGTGGTATGCGTTAGGCATTTTCTTCGACGAAAAAAAAAAAAAAAAAAAGTAGTGTAAGTTGAAGAAAATATGATTCGTGCAAAATAGTTCATACAATCCTACTGATTGATATTTCATTTAATAGTAATATGAAGAACACAAAAAAGAATATATTCGGTAGTATTGATGGCTTTAATGATTATAATTATGTAAAGTCATACTTGTTACGCTCGCGAGTCATATTTTAATGAACATTGAACATGACACGAACCTGCAAATTACAAAAAACGTAAGAGAATTGTGCGGGCTACCCTGACGCTTCCCCCTTAAACCTATGTTCTTCTTACTGATTTCTCTAGTATCGTCCACGTGAGATTTTTGTCTGTAAACGCACCCATGGATCATGCAAATAGTTTATTCCACACGGGAATCTGACTTGCAAGCCGTAACTCAGATGCTTAGCCACTATTAACAGTTACTTGGTAACTATGTGTTATGTGCATAGTGATTATTACGTTAGTATTAAGATTTCTTAAAACTGTGTCAACATCCGGACAGACTTAATGAGGTTCTTGTGATGTTTCTGTTTATATTTTGTATTGCTCCTTAATTTATAAACGATAAAAAAACAATCGTCCCATCTATCTACTTAAATTTTAATAATATTCTCAAAGAACGCTTTCAGAACAAGATCTTAGCCAACAGGGCGAGTCTTCCATGTTCCTTGATAATATCAAATTCGCTACCTCCCAGTATTTTCCATAAATATAATATTAAACAGCTGTAAGGTGCACGTCTGCTAAACTTTACCAGTTCATTAAACTTAGTAACAACTCCCAAACAATTTTAGCCTTTAAATTATTGTATACAATGATCTATTTAAAAGCGCTTTAGAAACTTGACTTATTGCTTCCTTGTCTTTGAAGGGGAAGGACGCTGAGTTCCGACAGCGGTTTATTTTATCTTAATTAATAAATAAAGACAATAACTATATGTCTGAGTCCTGGATAAGACGCCCTTGGGAAGAAAATAAGCAGAGACTTTTAAAATGTTCCCTTGGTTCTCTTGTTATTATTGAAGCAAATTCACTAAAATACCCCCAAATAAACAATTTGCGTTTGTTTAGAAAATGGATCAGCGTTGTTCATGCTGAATAAAGCTCACCATCAAAATTAAAAATATCAATGTCTTTTTTGTAAGCCTTTCCGTGGTAGAAATAAAGGTAAGTACAGAATGTTCCTCACATTTTTGAAATCGTTAATTAAAATCGATGCTGAAAATATGATCTTTATGGCCTGTACCTATGTGCGCATTTAGAATAGGTGGCTAGAAAGAATAGTCCTCCTTTTACATTGTACTTTGTTCACTTTGTTGTAGGTAAAATACTATCCTGACTGACGCAGGCAGTTGAGAATAAACTTTCAGGAGGCCCCTCGTCACATTTCCGGCCCTTGTCAGTCACTGTACCTGATAGCCGATAAATGTAATTAGGGCAATGTCATAATCAATGAGGCCACGGTTTTTTGTGACCCATCGGTCGATTATTTGATTTCGAACATTTTGCTTTTAAATCAGTGTGGCCTTAAAATAGATTCAATGTCAAATTGTACATTTGTTATGAGTAGTCATCATCTGCCTAGCCTTTTCCCAACTATGTTGGGGTCGGCTTCCAATCTAACCGGATGCAGCTGAATACCAGTATTTTACATGGAGCGACTGCCTATCTGACCTCCACAATCCAGTTACTGGGTAATATCATACCCCTTGGTAAGACTGGTTGTCAGACTTTCGGGCTACTGACGTGCTCACGTCTGGCCTTATAACACCAGCTATCTGCAAGTTAAAGTCGCGTCCAAATCGGTCCAGCCATTTCGGAGATTAGCCGAAACAACAGACAGACAGAATTATTATTATAATTATTGTGTTTGTTATTATTATAATTGTTGTGTGTGTTATTGTGTTGTGTTTATATGCATAGGTACTTTCCTATGTATTTAGTAAAAAGCTTTTCCTTCGAAATTACAAATAGACACTTCAATATTATTTATTTGTATAGACAAGGAAGACTTAAAGCTAAACGTTTAAGTTTTAGGCTTATATTTAAGAAGACTCTAAACCGCTCCAATTACTTTCAAGAGATACCTTTATCTTGCTCTATTAAGAGCCCTTGTATACAATGGCAAGTGATAAAGCATTTTCGTCTTACATTGATAGATTGCTATCTTGGTGGACGTTAGAATACGAATCAATCAATCGAGCACGAGAATAGAATAGAGGCCGACTTTTTCAAAAAGGTTATGGTGATTGATTTATTGTTCCTTTATTGAGTGGTCTTATAACCTAAATTCAATAACGCGCCCTATTTGTTACTTTGCAGATGTATGCCAGACATTGCTTTATACGATTTTTCATATCACCCGTGATTACAACCGGTGTACTCGTATTCTGTAAAAATCTCACCGTGAAAACTTAATTGAAGTGAGCGGTCACTCCACCTGATGTTATGGATTGAAACTATAGACTATAGACACTTCTAGTTCACTTTACCTACCTGAGCTTTCACAATCATATTTTGGTGAAAAATCGTACCGTGAAAGCTTAGGTAAAGTGAGCTTGAAGTGAGCTGTCATTCCATTTGATATTGGGATTGACATTATTGACAGTTCACTTCACCTAAGTTTTCACAGTGAGATTTTTACAGAAAAGATCGGCTGGACTTGATTGTTTTGTCGTAAATTGTTTAAGCTACATACATAAAATTGTTAAAAAAACAAAAGAAGAAAGGGAAGCCTTTAGATAGGTAACCTACGGTGGGATACAACAGGCTTATAAAAAAAAATATGCGTAAAAACGTTTCGGAATTCTGAGCCATTTCATTTTTCTTTTATCAACCCAAATCTAAGGCATCAACGTCCAAAACTATTTCACACCTAGGCATCATTACTTTATTATTTCGAAGTCAGTTTACCCTAACTATTTTTATTTTCACATTTACGTGTCAAACAACAAACGCTTTGATGGTCAATAGCGCCATAGCGGCTGTCCCAACAATATAATAAAGGCGATGATCCCATTCACCTGGGAGATACCCCGGATAGCTAACGAGACTGCTAACACGCGGGTGACGGGACACACAGTAATATTTGTAGAGAGAGTGACCAGCCAACTAGGTTGCGGGCATTCGGCCGCTTAAACCCGCATCTTGGACTTGATAGTTTGGGGGCTATTCTGATCGCCATTTGTTTATGAGTATTCTTTTTTTTTTCTCTGTGGTTATGGCCAGTGCTTCTCCCTATAATACAATACCTATAGGCGATGGATAGCTAACGAGACGGCTAACACGCGGTTGATGGGACACAGTAATATTTGTAGAGAGTGACCAGCCAACGAGCAACTAGGTTGCGGGCATTCGGCCGCTTGAACCCGCATCTTGGACTTGATAGTTTGGGGGCTATTCTGATCGTCTTTTGTTTGTATGTAAGTATTCTTTTTTTATGCGTGTTTATGTCAATGATAAAGGTGACAATATTTTAGATAAATTTTCCTCTGATTATATCTGACTCGGATTTGTACACATAATATAATAGCTATGTTAAAATATATCTAATATAACTTAGAGTAGACTAGACTTAAAGAAAATTCAGTCATGCCAGCAACACGATGAAGAAGAATGAAAATTAAAACAATTTTACTACGGAAAAATCAGCAACTTGATCGGTGATCAGCAGGTATCCTGTTAATTTTACCTCACAAAATCTCAAAATCTTTCTGACAAATCTTTTACAGAAACTTTAAGATTCGAAATTGTTTCTCTGAGAATCAAACTGAAAAGTATTATTTTAGACTCTTTTCCTGTTATAAGAACAATCACACTTCTTGTAACTGAGACTTATCCAACGCAAACAAATTTCTCTAAGAATTGATATTCTACGAAGGAACACGTAATCATAATGTATTGTTCTGAACCAATAAAAAAATGAGAACACTAATACAGCTATTTATATGAAACCGAGATTCGAGAATAGTCCCTGTATACGAGACGACATAAAACTCGCGCGACTGGCTCGGATGTATTGCCAAAGAAACAATACTGAATTCGTCGAACTGGAATAATGAGACATGCGTCTAACAAGACTTGGTCTCCATATATTTTCTGAAGACGACAATGTATAAAAACATCCGACGCCTACGATATTACTGAGAGCAATAATAAAGTATGTTCTGTCAGTATAACAGGAAAAATGAAAGGTAATATTGGTGAAAATATCTCCTTGTCCCGCTTGTTAATCTCATAAACGGGTTGAATTGGCAGCCGGTACGCCGTGACAGTTGTATAGAGGGTAAAGCAACCAACACGTAGAAACGAAAGGATTTCATTGAACGTGACACTGCATACACGACACGACGTTCAGTCAACACAAGCATGATAATTTATGATTATATTGGCTTAATTTAATAATTATTATATAACTTAATTATTATATAAATGGGCTATAAACTAAGTAATAATTTATACTAATAGAAACGACAATTAATTCAAATTACTGCGAGTTAGAGAAATATGCAACTATAAATTTTGTGCTGAGCGAACTCATTGCACTATATCTGCAATTACAGATGCATTGCATACGCAGTCTATCAACACATAGACGATAAATTACTTGCAAATTAATTTAGTGGACATCTAAATAACGAGCGATAATATTTTGACCGTGATGCTAATCTATGATAAGGATAGTGTGAACGTTTATACAACACGTAATTAGGTAGGCAATATCTACGTGTTGAACTCAGGGTTGCATTAGTTGACGATGTTAGGAAGGATAAAAAGGGTCCGAGAAATTCGCACAGAATTAAAAACAAGGCGAGTTTTCCTTTTACCAAAAGCCCCGGAATCCGGAATAGTCGGACAAGTAAACTGGACAACCCATTTCAGATGAAGTTATATAGTGTCAAGAAATTCACAGTCCCATCGAGAATTTAAATCTGTAGATTTAGTTCCGAATTGAGTTTTCCATTTTGATAGTTTCTAAATTCTAATGAGTTGCTCCTGAATCCTCACCGTAATTAGTACATTCTTCAAGAAAGGTTTTAATATATTCCACGCAGCATAATCTGTAGTGCCAGTTAATTATCATGATATATTGTCCCCGTGGGCTGCACGTAACAGCAAGGTGATCCGACAAGAGACATGGCCGGACCAACGTGTCTCGTGTCGGATCAAGCAACTGGAAGTTTTTCAATTACTGAACTTTGTAATATCGTTCCTGCATTTTCCAAGAGTAGTCTGTTTTGAACTTAAATATTGGAGCTGCAAAAACGCAGGATGCAACTAGAAATTGTTTGCGTAAAAATAACTGAAAAGCTTTTTATTTTTTCATTTTGGTGGACGCACCTTTGTAAGTGCTTCTTATACCTAGTCCAGTCAATAAAGGAGTTGTAGAGTGCGTGAGCAGGGACCTAAACGATTCCTTCGAAAACTGGTTCGGGGTACTTAGGAAGTGAACATACAAAACATACAAAAAGTCCTGAAGTCTAGGAGGTAAGCTAGAGTGGGGGGGACACGAAGTTCCCACTTTTGGGTTTTCGCAAATATCTCAAAAACGGTGCGTCGTAGGGAAAAATTGTCATCCTGTCCTCCGCCACTGAGCGAACATTCCCCATGTTCGCTCAGTGGCAGAGGACAGGATGTTGTGGCGCAGCCTAGGAGAGGCCTATGTCCAGCAGTGGACTGCAATAGGCTGAGTTGAATGTTCAACCCTGAATAAGTTTCTGAAGGAATCGCTGAGGTCCCTGCTCACGCACTCTACACACTTTTGGGCCATTCGTTGACTGGACTATTATGCTGTTTAACTATTAATATTATCGTTAATTCTAGCGATTTTACTGTAAATTGTAATTGTGATTAAATGATCACGTGACTAGCTGCTTGCAGAATTAGACGCCCACCCTCTAAAAGAAGTTTCCAGAACTCTTTTCGGGAACATTTTTATTACATAACTCCGTTAGATAAACTCAACAACCCTACAGGTGACTACGATTATACCTACAACTATACTCACGTCACCGGACTAATTTCGCTAGTGTAGTCTAATGCCAACATTTTGATTCAGTCCAATTTGACAATTCAGTTACCGACGCGGCATTCAACCGGCCCAGTGTTCATCCGTTGACCTTAGAAAAAAAAAAACGTATCTAGTGTGGTGAAATTAAGGGACCAGTGGACTTAAAATTAAGTGTTGTGAAGTGACTGAAATACCTTTAATACAACAAGTGGGTCGAGGGCGAAAGGTCGGTATTAGAGTAGATCAAGTTAGCCTACCAGTACCCGTTTCAATTTGTGTCGTTTATTTCGTAAACTGGACCCTTTTCTGTCCTTTTTCGAGTTCTATGTTATTTATGCAAGATGGATCGGATTTCAATGAGACGTTTGCTGTGATAAATACGTAATCTTTGACTTGCTTAAATGTTTTATTACTAAAAATCAGGCCGGTATCTACTTAGATATTTTGTACTTGTGTCTTAAACCACCAATAAAACTGTTCAGTTTATTTACAAGAATGTGTTTGAGTAGAATTTTACTGTGTAGTTTCAACAATATTACAGAATAAACATTAGAAATGAACATAGTTATTGTAATTATTGATTTCACTTGCTTTACAAAGATTTACGATACCTAGTTTATGGTCAATAAAACTAAAAAATAATAAACACTCATAAAACTAAATTATGCGTAGAAACGTACAATTCCCAATATCCCTTTATAGTAATTACAGCGGACTCCCTTTTGGCGATATCCCTATATCGGATATTCGGATTAATATCCGCACTTAGGATCTTACCTAGTTAATCGCCCGCTGTCACAGAATTACCTAGCTAATGAGACTTGTAGCATTAACAACTTACCTGACATTTATTTATTTATTTAGGATCTCCAACAAAAGATGTACACAATGCATGTCACGTAAATAAAGGGTAACATCAGGTATTAAGTAGGTGCACTTCTTCACTTATAGGAGTACTACAGTACAGCCGTGCGATTCTGTAACCATTTCACCGTGAAAGCTTGGGTGAAGTGAGCGTGGAGTGAGCTGTCATTCGCTAGGGATTAACACTATTAAGTGCTCACTTCACTTATGATTTCATGGTGAGATTTTTACAGAATCGACCGGCAGGTATACATATACCTATATATACCTACCTACATGTATGCTTTAAATTAAATGAATAGATAAGGAAGGAATTTAAATTGCTTACTGAAAAAAGTGGAATTGAAAAGGAAAATCGAGTTCACATTTTCTTCGTTGAGTCAATAGAGCTCGCGTGAATCGCAAGAGATTGTCATTTAATTCTGATTCTGTACGTAACCACGGTCTTTTTCTAATACGTAGGTTTTAGTTTAATATTCTGCAATCGTTCAAAATACGTTCTTAATCGTTTAAATTTTATTTAATATACATTAAATTCCTTAAATGTATATCTACACTTATATTATTATTATTATTATATATTATAAAGAGGAAAGATTTGTAGTTTTGTATGTATGTATGTTTGTAACGAACAAACTCAAAAACTATTGGACCGATTTCAAAACATTTTTCACCATTAGAATGCTACACTATTCCTGAGTAACATAGGCTGTATTTATTACTAGAAAAAAATTATGAGTCTCTGCTAAAACTTCAATAATGTAACCCAAGGTGTAAAAAATTAGCCATAAAATGTCCTTCATCGCATGCGCTGCAGAAACTATTGATGATAGAAGAAAAAAATGTTCTACAATATTAAAAAATATATAAATATCTACAAAAACCTCGCAATACCATATGTCCAACTATTGTAGTTATGTTACTACAACTACTTTTTTACATTTTAAAAGTTGATAGAAATGCCGACCAAAATTAGACCACGTTATCCATACCTTTGTATTAATCCTTATCCAATAAATTAAATTCTAATAAAAAAAAAAAATCTTTCTTGTTCCTATGACTTTAAACTAGATATTTTAAAGTGCTTTATAAATTGGCTGTTTTAGTTTGAATATTTTATAGGTAAGTGAATTTACAAACCTTACGTAGCCTGAACTAAAACTTAAAAAGTTTTAATGTAGGTTCTTACTTACACACAGTGTTTTTACGCTAACGTAAAAATCGATTACCTACTGACTTTAATTTTTTTTACAATTACAGTCAATCTCGTCAAAGTATCTTTCTAATGAAATGTAGAAGCCCCAGATGTAGTATTAAGTCCCCAAGGAGCCTCAACAGAGAGTCTGTGACCTTAATGTTCATAAGTCATTCTATTTTTGGAACTGGAAAGCTCATTCGTAATTATAGTGTCAGATTTTTTACTTGCTTTTAGTATTGAAATGTAAAGTAAATGCTTTAGGTATCCAATGACAAATTATTTAGGTAGTCGAATGAAATCAGTCGTATAACTTAATAATTTTTCAAGGCTTACGAAATGTGTGTTTTCGATGAAATTACTTTGAGAATAAGCTTTGATACACCACAACAAACTCATTTCAACCTACTTAAAATACCTGCTTGAAAAAAAAAATGGAAATTCGCTTTTGGGTTCCATCCCATTCCATTCCCATTACGCAGGCATTGCACCATTTGCACCTACCTATCGTCGCACAAAAAATTACCCGTAATGCTAACAATGGTTAGGGTAAGGCGAACTAATAAAAACCGGCCAAGTGCGTGTCGGACCACGCACAATGAAGGGTTCCGTAGTTGGAATGAATTTATCGCAAGAACAAACTTAACATTGTAGTTGAACATTATGTTCTCCCATACATTGCAACTGCAAATTTAAGTTGGTAGACTATTACTCGTAAAGTTGTAATGCCTAATTAGCTGTGATAGTTTTCCTTTTAATTTCTTTGTATATACTACTGCCCTGAATTTTTTCACATCTCCAAAAGCTACTTTATTATATTTAACGAGCATTTAGAGAAAAAAACATCCCCATTTTGCGTGTAGAGGAGGAACTTACCATAAAAAAAAATTTAAAGATTTTATTTTACCACTTTGTCGGCGTGATTAATATCAAATTATAGCTTTCTAGTACTAAGAGTCTCTGAGGTAAGCTGCGGACGGACGGACGGACGGAAACTGTAAGGGTTCCTTGTTTACTGCGGAACCCTAAAAAGTAAAGCATTGTGAATCAGCTGTTTATTTTCCCACGCGACTTTAATTGTTGATCGATATCGTTCAATTATTACTTTGTAGATACGGGGTTGACCTAGCGACCAGACGTGGAAAATACACACACGTAACAAAAGATATCATGGCTTAGGTACCATATGCACTGATTGTTCTCCAATATTTTTGGTGACAGTGTTTCCTAGGTGTTCGGTGACCTCTGAATTTGACTCGATGTACAAGCCATGAACTCAAAATGAATTGGTTGAATACCTAGACATAAGAAAACAGAAAATAAAACAACAGTGTTGTGTTGAGAATACTTAGATACCAGCTAAATAGTACCTAGATACAATATTTGGAACATACCTAAGCATAACTTTGCGAATTCAAACCACAGACTTAGGGTTTGATGTCTGCTCATGTGCACAAAGCCAATTGCTAAAAGTCCAGAAAAACTGAGCAAATCAGTGATTATGCCTAGTGCCTACCCAACCGCATAACTCAAAACGCAATGGGCAAAGATATAACAAATGGATAATAATAAACTGCGATAGTTTTTTCCCTTACAAATAGTTACCTTTTGGGGTTTCGCACCCAAAGGGTGCCAACGGGACTGTATTACTAAGGCTCCGCTGTCCGTCTGTCACAAAGCTGTCTCTTTTGCTGCCAGCACATAAAACTACTACAACCTGTCAAATTTATTTAATAGATTTTCAACTTTATCTGTAAAGTATTAGGGTTGAAAGTTGATTGGGAAAATTTGACAGTTCCGGTAGCTTGATGTGCTGGCGTCTGTACTATGGCCGCTCTAACAACAAATAATAAAAATATAATAAAGTTAAAAATTATAGGGGTCCCTATAATTTTTATTTACTTAAGATAAGTGTTTTTACTAGAGTATTTAAAAATATATTTAGTGTTAATTATTGTATGATAGTACGAAACCCGTCGTGTGCGATTCCGTCACGCACTTGGCCGCTTTTTTCTCTTCGTTTAACTCTATATGAAACGAAAAATACAAATTGCTCTTAATGTTGACCAGAAAATCCATTGATTTGGAAAAAGTCATTCACATGGAACTGATTCAGCTCAAGAATGGATTCGTGGTTAGATAAATCAGGGGTATAATGATTTGGAATCAGCGTGAAAAAGATTAGAGTGACTATTGAAGGACTTTTGTTTCACTGATTTTGTTTTTGGATCAAGTAAAATATCACGTAGAAGTAGGTATTTCTATTTGAATAATGTTTGTCATCATCATTATAATTATCTCGTTAGCTTTTGAACTGAAGTCGGTTTCAATTCAAAATAGGTGTCATTTTCTAAATAATACCATCAGATCTTCTTAACTTATGTACGTATCTGGAGGTACCTAATTAAGGTATCACCTTAATATGTTACCTACTTACCTTTATGTTGGCTACTTACATTAATGGAGAAAGTACAGACGCCAGCACATCAAGCTACCCGAAACCGTCAGATATTCCCAATCAACTTTGAACCTTATGCTTTAGCGATAAAGTTGAAAATCTATTAAAGAAATCTGACAGTTTGTAGTAGCTTGATGTGCTGGCGTCTGTACATTACAGAAATCGGGAGCTATACCTATTACGTAGATATCCGGCACTGGCCTTTAATTGAGTGAGTCGTAAAATGTCGCAGTTTATTTTATAATTATCGGAAACGGCATCGAGAATCGGGTCACCATGCCCATTGCAGACCGAAGTAGTTTATACCATAGATTTAGTATAAACTACTAGCGTGTTTATACCATAAACAAGGTAATCAATGAAGTAGAATCTGCTTTCTATATTCTATTTGTGGCTAGGTAGGTACATCACGCCTTATGCCAGTTTTCCCTAGAGACTGTCGAGGTCGACTACAGTGCAATTTACCCGCATTTAAAATGAGCCAGCGTAGATTTCTTTGAAATAAAGCTTATAATACGGGTCATTTTATGCATAGCTTACTTACTTACTTACTTGCTTAGATTTTATATCATTAATTTTCTTTAGGAATGATTTAACCACCATTCGTGATGTGATGTTAGGATCTCAATGGATGTGGGTAAAAAATAAGTTTATGGCACAACTTCACTTACTAGCTATATCTTTCTGACTGACCGACCACTTGACAATTCTGACTGACATCAGCCGGTCGATTCTATAAAAATCTCACCGTGAAATCATAAGTGAAGTGAGCTTGAACTGAGAGAAGTGTCAATAGTGTTAATCCCTAATGACAGCTCACTCCACGCTCACTTCACCCAAGTTTTCACGGTGAGATGGTTATAAAATCGCACGGCTGTAATTGGTTTAGTTAAAAATGAGTTTGAGATTATAACGAACTTTTCAGAAGCTTTATCATAAGTATGTCTCCAAAATTCATAGGACATAGGACCTACGCATCAGTTTCATTTTTTTTTATAAGTAAATAAAAAGCAGAAGGAGAAATGTGTGGCTATCTACACGTACTTGCACATATTTTATTTGCAATGTCAATCCCACTGCTAAACGATACACCCACAAGACTTTCAAGTTCTACAGAAAACAATAGAATATTGTTAATAAGACCGTGACAAAGCAAACTATAATGATAGGTTGTTCCACTATAATCAAAGATCATCACAGTATTTTGCGCAAGTACAGACGCCAGCACATCAAGCTACTACAATGTCAATTTTCTTTAATAGATTTTGAACTATATCGGCAAAGCATAATGTTCAAAGTTCATTGGGAAAATTTTACAGTTTCGGGTAGCTTGATGTGCTGGCATCTGTACATTTAGTAAAAGTCAAGTGTGGGAAATTCTCGTCTCAGGTGCATGCGCTATTAGTATGCCAATTACAGCTATTAGATGGAAGCTTTACCTCTATTCTTCTTTTAATATAGGTACCATTATAACCTTAGCGCCATTTGATTATAATTTTTATTAATTTTACTGTAAGGTAAACCTATGCGTCGTTTTGGCGCCATAACAGAAGTTTAGGGTTGCCAACTTGGCTTCGTAATATTTTATTTACCTAACTATGATTAATAATGTAAATTAATAAATTAATAAATTTTCGTTATAAATTCTCCGTCCGCGCATTGACGTGGAGTTGTGCACATTATAGCTATTAATGTAAAATGTAAATTGAAGATTTGAAAACAAACCTTGACATCGACCCTCCTTCTTGTTGGTGAGTCGTATTTTAATGCGTCTTCAACATTGTATTATCTTTTGTGTTTGCATTTTTTGAAACTACAACGATACTAAGATCTTTTGGCGTTTTACCAAAATTAAAACCAACGCCGCCATGTTGATTTTTCAATATAATTTCACAAAATAATGCTTACCAACAACGACAGGGGCATTGACTTGAGACATTCAATGCAATTCAGGTTCAGAGTAGCACTATAAATCTTATACTCATCAAGCTCTTTTGATATTTCAGTACCGCAACAAGCTGAACGAGCAACAGAACGGCAGGCTGTCGGCGCAGCGGGCAGCGCTCGGCGCGCGGCAGGAGGAGATGCGTAGCATTGACCGGCGCGTCTCCGAACTGCAGGCGCGACTTCTCAGGAAGAGGGCCTTGAACAGGCAGCTGGCGGCCGCGCATCGACAGCCGCAGCAGCAGAGGTTTGTACATACGTGTCATTAAAACAATTAAATCATAATAATTAGACCTATAATTTTATTGTGCTAGCGAGTTGCCTACTTCAATAACGTCATTAAATAAAGTTCATAAACCGTGTCGGTCCTCGGTGAATGTGGTTCCGTCGCTGTCGGTGCGGATTTATGGAACAATAGAGTCTGGAAGCACAATAGACCGTAGGAACAGTCGAATTTTAATAAATTATGAAAGATGCCTTTCATTACGTAAGTCAACCAAATTAAAAAAAATTAGATATTACATTTTATGATTTTTAATTTTCAGAACGACGATTCCCACGCCCATGCAACAGTTACCCAGCTATGCCGCTGGTAACACTGGGGTAAACAGTCAACCAAAGAACCAACAAGCCCGAGGAAATGTTGCTGCTGTCGAACCTTATAATCACGTACCCCATGCTCAGAGCGTTAGCCATAATGCCAATTTCCAGGTAATTTGATCACTTTCTAAATAGGTATTATCTCACAAATCAAATGTCTCATAAAAACGGTTTCAATTTTTTACAGCTGCTAACATTATATTTTTAATTTATATCTGTTTCTTGACATGACATTGACAATGACAGAAGCAGAGTGAACACAAAAAAATTGAATGTCAAAGCCAAACGAAAATGTCTCAAAATAACCCGGCGGGAAAAAGTTTATTCAATTTCACTTTAAATGCTTTGGTGTATAATTTAAATTAACTAATTTTTTTTCAGGCGATGAAGCAGAATGTAATACAAAACAACGTGCCATTAAAACAACACACACAAAGCGACAACATTCAGAGTCATATAACGCAGGAAGCGCATTATTTGCAACAGAAACAAATGATCAATCCCTTATTCAACGGCTACACTCATTCGCAGGGGCAACAAGAGAATCAATATCCGGGGCAATACCCGAACAAACATGAGAACTTTAGTCACGTCCAGCAAGGCATTGGGAACGCGTACGATCAGAAGTCAATGCTTGATCAGAACAAATATATGGACTACCTAAAACAACCGCAATACAGCCCCAACAGCACGAGCAGTTCTAACAGCAACCAAACTAACAAAGATCTGAAAATAAACGAACAAGAATTCCTCCCAGAATTTGCTGCTAGCAAGTCAGATCCTAAATATCAAACGTTGCCTTACAACACCAAGTTCCCTCAGAGTACGAACGGGAAATTAAAACCTGAAGTCAATTGTAAGAACATCGAAAGCCAAGATGCAAAAAATGCAATCAACATAAATCACATGACTGTACATTCTACACCACTATCGGTTGTGAATAAAAGTCTAGCGACACCTCTAAGTCAAACGGAAACTACATATCAGCAAGAAAATACATATCAGTTGCAGAAATCTGACTCTTCAAGTAGATGTAATCAAGAAGGGAAGGAGAACCACGCATATCCACAGAATAGGCTAAGTCAGAGTAATAGTCAGAGCAATGAGGCTTCAAAAGGCAATGGGAAAGGCCAGCAGGTATTAAAAGGCAGCTCACCAAGCTTGGGTTCCAGCACAACATCCGCTAGCAGTTCTATTGGATTTGGGGTGAGTTTCCGAACATACAATGACAGCTTTTTTGTCTAAATTTAACAACCACTAACTGAGAGGGGAATTTTTTCAAAACTGTATTATGCAATATCAAACAAAATACATTCTGCAGGTGCAAGTAGAGTATTGAAATGAAAATATTAATATAAATATGAATTCACATAAATAATTTTAGAAAATATTTTAAATTGCTCCGGTTGCAAAACTACACAATTTGATTAAAAGTCCAGTTTATAAAACTGAATTGTATTGTTAGCCATGGAGCCATTTTCCAAAAATATTTATTTATAAGGTTCAACAATATTTTTGTATACACCTACATGCACCTGGTTTTTTCATCACCAACTACCGATTATGTAACCACACAAAGCTTATATCAGTTGCTGCACACCATACACACATCACCTGTAAATATCATCATCATTCATTCATTCATTCCAGAAGCCCGTATCGAGTGTAGCACCCACATCAGTTCAGGTCTCGAGTGGGAAACCGTCACCCATATACCAGACATCCTCCACAAAGATCCAACCGGTCCAGCCACAGACCGTTCAGACCCAAAGCATCACTGTTTCATCATCAAATCATGTAGCTAGTAATGTGGTGACCTCCCAACCCCAGATCGTTAGGAACACGGCATCAGGACTGTCAAGTACGGGCGGTTCGTTCGCCGGGCAGAATGCGTCATCACAGAGTATCCTGTTGTCACCGCCACAGAGTGCCAGCACGCCGCTCTCGACGCCCGATGTTAGCGGTACAGACAAATCTCCCAAACCGGCCCTACCTCCAAAGCCAACTATCAAGGTATGTAGTCACTGCAATCATTGCTAATACAACTGGTCATTGGCATTAGATTCATAGTCATTTCCAAAGTTGTTAACTGCTCATTTGTAACTCGTGTTTATCAGTGTTCTCAACCTTTATGTCCACAAAATAATTTAAATAAATACCTATGTTTTGACACTCACTTCTCATTTCAGACACCACCGAGACAGTCAGTGAACACCGATGTTGGCTACAATCAGTCTGCTGACATAACCCCTATGCCCACCATACCCTTGCCTACAGATCTGTCAAACGACAGTGATCAAAACCAGAAAGAATCAGCCAGCAGTACCAGTAGCAACGAAATGATCATCAAAGCACGCCCACTAACTATAAGAAAACCACCGATGAGTGAACAGCCCAAACTTAGAAATGTTAGTAATGCAAAGAACGGAATAAGTGTCAGTATAAACAGGCGTATAGAAATGCCACCAGCTTTCTTATTCCCCGAAATGGATCATTTAGTCGATTCCATGCCTAATGAGAATGGCCTAAAGGAAAAGAAGCAGAAGGATGAAGTTGATAGAGCGTTGAATAATAATAACATATCAATAGGACAAGAAGATAGTAAGGATATTGTAGTGACAGATATAACGGAGCAGATCAGCTCGGTAGACTTGAACGGTCAGGATTCTCAGGGCCCTGAGAATGTTCTGAGGCGGAAGAAGGGCAACTTAAAACAGGGCGGCAAGGCTCCGCTGGCCAGGCGGGTGAGCTTCGATCCCCTCGCGCTGCTGTTGGATGCTAGTTTAGAAGGCGAGTTGGAACTCGTTAAGAAAACGGCAACACAGGTATGTCATATTTATTTAGCCGTTGGTCCCGGCTGTCATTCGTGCTTCTTTGACAGTCGTTATGGGTCGTCAGTAGCTCAAAAGTCTGACAACCAGTCTTACCAAGGGGTATCATATTACCCAGTAACTGGGCTGTGGAGGTCAGATAGGCAGTCGCTCCATGTGAAATACTGGTATTCAGCTGCATCCGGTTAGACTGGAAGCCGACCCCAACATAGTTGGGAAAAAGCTAGGCAGATGTAATGTACACAAAAAAAAATAAGACAAAAAAGAAAAATCAAGTTCAAAGGGAATTATTTTCTAAACAAATCTTTTCCAGCATTTACTGTTTCTTTCACTATTTTTTTTTAACTATTGCAAGGTTCATAATGCTGCCAATTCAGGACCATGGTTACTTCATTACTTGAGTTAAGTTCTATGAACTCGATTGCAGGTGCAGAATGCAAGCGCTGCAAATGACGAAGGGATCACTGCTCTACACAACGCGATTTGCGCGGGGCACTTCGAAATCGTCAAGTAAGTATAAATATTCTGTAATTTAATAAAATATGTAACCAAACTTGCCTATTAAATTATTACTAGGCAAACATAACACAATAATATCACGCCTGTTTAGCCCGAAGGGATATATAGAGATAGATGTGTACTTATACTAAAACCACATGGCGCCAGTTGAATTTACATCTTCAATCAATTAATTGTTTATGGATCCGCAAAGAAAATAAAATATAACGATTTATAATTTGCATGTAGAGAGTATATTATACTAAAAGGATCATCACTATATTTCCAGATTCCTAGTGGAGCTAGGCTGCGACGTGAATGCGCAGGACTCTGACGGGTGGACGCCATTGCACTGCGCTGCCTCGTGTAACAACCTAGCTATGGTGCGCTTCCTCGTCGATAACGGTATGTGTACTTTTAATATTGTTTCACCACCACCATCGTAATAAACCCTTACTTTAATTTAAATGTACAGACGAAAGCACATCAAGCTACCCGAAACTGTCAGATTTTCCCAATCAACTTTGAACCTTATGCTTTAATGCTAAAGTTGAAAATCTATTAAAGAAATCTGACAGATTGTAGTAGCTTGATGTGCTGGCGTCTGTACAAAAATTGGGCGACTGGTCAGATTGCTGACATTCTTGAGCTGAACAAGAAACCCTTCCGTGGCGGAATACTCTGATATGGGTGCTTCTAAGTGCTATCGACACGACATTGATACGATTTTGCCTTTATTATCATGCGAAGTAGTTATGATCTTCAAATCATAGAAACTGCAATTCAACCTACATATTTTAGAAAACTTAAGTCTTTAGTCCTCTATGTTATAGCCCGGAAAAAGCCGTAGACTCCATAGAGCACCTAACACGGATTAATTTGTCAGTCAAATACTTTCAGGGCATTATTTTAAAACCTAAAAACATATTAATTATTGCTCCTTGTGTGATTGCATTGCTCCTTACATATATAGACGAAGATTAGCGCTGTTCTTCATCACAACAATACCCTCCATATTTCCCTCCAACTAACGCCATCTAACTTTTTATTCGTGAACTGTTTCAGGCGCGTGTATATTCGCAACCACGCTGTCTGACCATGAGACGGCGGCCGAGAAGTGCGAAGAAGACGAGGAGGGGTTCGACGGATGCTCCGAATATCTTTACAGTGAGTACCTTACCTAACCATGTAGTAACCAATCTTGTGTGGCTGTGGGTAGATGGCGCTTGTTTTTTTTTATAATAACAGACATGGAAATAATATTTTAGCAAATTAAATTGTCTGTGTAATCAAATCACAACTTTCATTTATTTTGTTTGTGCAGAATAAACAATTTTTCTTTCTTTCTTCATTCCTTGACAGTTGTATGACGTACAGACGCCAGCACATCAAGCTATCCGAAACTGTCAGATTGTCCCAATCAACTTTGAACCTTATGCTTTAGCGATAAAGTTGAAAATCTATTAAAGAAATCTGACAGATTGTAGTAGCTTGATGTGCTGGCGTCTGTACATTACCAAGCTATAATCAAAGAGAGATTATTTTATTAATAAAGATCCCCAACACGTCTGCGGTGTTTCGCTAGCTAACTTTATTTTGACTTTGTATTCGTATAAAAAGTCTTCTTAATTTATATTTCAACAGGTTTGAAAAAAAAAAAATAACCGCAACTCGTAATAATTATCACATTTTATTAAATTTCCAGGTGTACAAGAGAAACTCGGCATCATGAACAACGGTCTAGTCTATTCCGTGTTCTCATACAACGCGGCGCGTAACGACGAGCTGTCGTTCGACACGGGCGCGCGGCTGCAAGTGTTGAGGAAGGGCGACGACAACGAGAGGGAGTGGTGGTGGTGCCGCGACGACCAGGGCAACGAGGGCTACGTGCCTAGGAACTTGCTTGGGGTGAGTTGAAACACATGTTAAACTTCTTCTTTACTTCGACTTAACTTCGAGTATCCACCCTGTAATGTAATGTGGATTTAATGTCTGTGCCAAAAGTATCTGGTGAAAGTATAAACAAGGGTTTGTTTACACTTTCACCAGATACTTTACCCCGGTTATATTCTTAAGTAATCACTCACAGTATTTAGTAGGCTTCAACTTTGTGTCACAACTTTTTACAAAAATTATAAATCATCGACTAAAATGTAGGTGGTTAATTAAAATACTCAAATTAAAGCACTCAATTTGTAAGTGATACTACGAATTGGTATCATCAGATACTTTTTAAATAGACCATACATCCTGACTCCGGGTTGCTATTGAGGAATTCGTAATGAAAAATAAATATTGTATTATTTATTTTACGAATTATTGTTTAATAATAGCGAAATATAATCAGCTGCCCCATACATTTGTGTCGAGTTTGACGTTTTGTATGGGAGATCTGATTATTTTTTCGTGATGACGATGTTGATGCCATGCAGAAAGTTTTTCGTTTTGATGTTCTGTACCACATCTTTAAATAAAACCACACATTTGTGATACACAATTAAGGCCAATAAAATACATACAGAGCATAAACTCACAATCTGTACAGCCCGATTCAAACTTTATGGCGGCTTCTATACTCCGTTAAGGTGCGTTTCCATTGAAGCGGAGCTGGGCGAAGCGGAACAGAGACGTGCAGGAATCGACTAATCACAATGGTAGAAATCCTCATCGCGTCACTCGTCTCGTCTGTGATTGGACGATTCCTACACGTCTCCGCTCCGCTCCGCCCAGCTCCGCTTCAGTGGAAACGCACCCTTACTCGCTGCGCCTCACACCTCACCCCCGCCGACACGTAAATTTGTTACTGCGCACCGACTCGCTTCATGTTCCGAGCCGTCATAAGGTTTGAATCGGGCTGTTGTAATGCCAATGCTATGTAATGTGTGCAATCTTGTTTTAGCGATTTAGGGCTGATGTTTCAATCGACAGATAATAATTATTATTCGTGGAATAAAATTGACTTCTGACAGTTTTTGTATGGCAGAACTGTCAAAAATCAAAATTATTTCACGGATCAAATTATCTAGCGTTGGAAAAATCAGCCCTAAGTTAGTTGTTAATTGGTTTGTTTCAGTTATATCCACGAGTAACCACACAGCAAGATTAAAGTCTTGAATTATGACCTGATTAATTTGTAAATATCTATTAGTTACTTTTATTTTTTATGTATTTATATCACTGTAATCTAAAAGTAACGACGCTGTATACAATTTTATCAAATCTAATATTTTGTAAATATTTAACTGTATAAGTCAAATGAATGAGATTATATTGTACATTTTATAAATATTTTGAGTCATCACTGATATTATTGGTCATAAAATTTGTATATCTTAGTTCTGCAAATGTTGTGAACTATTACACATAAACTGACAATACAAATAATTATGAAGAATTACGGCTGGAGTTTTATTTACCTTATTATTGTATGTAGTTCGGCATAAAGGGTAAGGGGTTCGACATTTGCGCCAACCACAATAGATATCTACGTTCATCACATAATCGTCTTCTCCAATGTCCCACTCACCGCACAGACTTCATTCACTCTTCACTCTTCGTTCAGTCTATCTCTGTGGAATGCACTCCCCAGGAAATGAGGATGGCAACCAACAGATTATCCTTTAAAGTTAAGGTTCGCGAGCACATTCGCAAGAAGCTGGCAGTATCATCACAACGCTAATATTTTCTGGTTCGGAGTTTGTAACCTTGTCGGCTTTGTTCTAAGCTGTATAGATTTGTTAATATAATGTCTCTTGCTTTTATGGATCTAGTGAGAAGAAAAATGAAGGTTATTGCTAAGTCAGTGCTGGCGCCATCTATGGCTTAAAATCATTCGTTTAGGAAAAAACGCTCCGACTCCGATACAAAACCGGATGCTCGACCTCGACGTTGAAGGTACAGACGCCAGCACATCAAGCTGTAACTGACAAATTTTCCCAATCAACTTTGAACCTTAAACTTTAGCGACATCATCATCTGCCTGCCTTTTCCCAACTATGTTGGGGTCGGCTTCCAGTCTAACCGGTTGCAGCTGAATACCAGTATTTTACATGGAGCGACTGCCTATCTGACAAACCTATCTGACAGCCGGGACCAACGGCTTAACGTGCTTTCCGAAGCACGGAGGGGTCTCGGTATGTAAAGATGGTCACCCATCCACAGACCAACCGCGGCAAGCGTAGCTTAACCGACCTGTGCGGCTGTTATTATTTAGCCACGGGAACCTTAAACTTTAGCGACAAAGTTGAAAATCTATTAAAGAAAGAGCTTGATGTTCTGGCGTCTGAACATGCCCAAAAACAGTACCAAGTTACACAGACATAATACTTAGTGTGGACTGTTGCTTTAGTTATAATAAAATAAAATGATGACGAAACAATGAGCATCCTCATTTCAGCCGAAAGACGTCCACTGGTGGACATAGGCCTCCACAAGCACTGCCACTTCGACGGTAAAAATCACAATATAATTTAGGTATATTCCTGTGTGCATAGAATAGCCTGCAGCGCCGGATGGTCTTGTCACCTGTACATCTAACAATAAGTGGCAAGACCATTCGTACCTACTCAATAAAATAACGTAGGTAACCATTACAAGGCGCCTGTCCCAGTAAGTCCCATGTAGGTAAGAGATACATATTTGTATTCAAACAAAGCAAGTTATTCCGGGGTAGCTAAAAGTTTTTCCGTAGCGTCATAACTTAATTCCTGGAACCAGCTCTCAACCTTCATTTTATATTTAGTTTTGGTAAGATCATAAATCGAGAGCGTGCTATTTATATATTTTTTGTAGAGAAAGTGACCAAGGTAACCAAAGAAACGTTTGGAGATCATTGTAGTAAGTCGATTACCATGGCGATCTCTGGGTCAAAAATATTTTACTTCGTAAAAGCGAGGAGTTAAGTCCATTCTTGTTTAAGGCCGTTTGTAGAACAAGCAGCTGACGTACAGTTAGGACTTTAGGCTCTTTAAAGAGTGCTGTGGGATATCAAAAAGGCACACAATAAGATACCATTAAAATAGCTCTCTGCGTTCTTTCCAATTGTACGACTGTGAATTTAAGTGTGAATTTAGGCGTTATACAGTAGGTTAATAGGGACTGGGCGAGGGAAAAGTGGACTGATTTAATCAGCCTGACGTCAGCCACATGTCGTAGGGTCTTACAGACAAATATTATTTTACGCAAAATATTGCTGAGTGTTCATGAAATCTCAAATAGCAATATACTTAATTCCTAGGCACTTTACACTATTTGCTTTTTGTAGACGGGTGCAGTCAAATGTGTTGTCATTTTCCTTAGAGCAGGAGTTGGTAATTATAGAATCCAACGGAGTCGTTCGAATTGTCAGTGTGTAGGACTTCAGGGAAATGACAATGTACTTTGTTTTGTCCGCGTTTAGTGTGAGAACCATGCGTTTGACTATGCGCATAAACTTCGTGCCAAGAGTCAGTGCTAAAGAGAAGGGCAGGCAGTACCTATCATCTGCGAAAGTTATAATTTTATCCTTGGGGATGGTGAGTATACCCAGCTCGTTTATGAATATGAGAAAGAGAGTTGGTCATAGAACGCTACCTTTGGCACGCCATAGGTGATTGTGCGCTCTTCGCTAACGATATAGTCGATCTTAACCCAACGAGCGAGCGTACCCAACGCTCACTCAGGTAGTCCTCAAAAAGTTTGAGTTGTATCCCCCTTATGCCTATTTTTTCCATTTTGTGAGTAAGAATATGGGTACAGAAACAGTGTCAAAAGTAATAATGGGTACAGAAACGGTGTCAAAAGCTTTGGCATGGTCTAAGAAGATACCCAACACCTACTGCCCCCATGTAAGTTTGTAACAATATAGTTAGTCAGATTAACGGGATCGGATGTTGATTTGCCAACCCTGAAAACCATATTGTGAGGGTGACAATATATTAAACTTTTCTAAATAGTAACGAGCCTGTTGTTCATGATCCTCTCTAGTACTTTGGATATGGCAGCAAGCACAGCAATAGGTCTGTAGTTGTTGACACTGTTTCTGTCCTCACTCTTAACACTCTCAGCGCCATGTGGTCCGCCGGCCGCCCACATAGCCCGCTTCTCTAGAAAATCGCGGCGCTGAGTGTTAAAGATAGGATGTATAATATAATGGATTTTTTAAATGGTTTGGGAAATTGACCTGATTTGAAAGCGAGGTTACAATGGCCATGTTTTTTATAAGGTCATTAGAAATTCTATCCCATCCCACAGCACGGTCATTACCAGTGATCGGAGTAGGTAGATTGAAATGGGGTCATTGATCCGAAACGTATATATTAATATGGACTTTCCTCCGTAATTTCGGAATTGGTTGATTATTAACAAAAAAAAAAAAACCGGAACTTAGGTAGGATTTGTGTTAAAATGAGCAATATTATATTCTTTATATTATTTTTTTTTAACGGCACAGTCACGATTTGACATCACACAACCCAGCGACCAATCAGAACAAAGGATCATGGGTGGTGCACTAAACGGTTATCAAAACAATGCGTACGCCCACCGACGACATGCCAGGTAGCTCACTCATTTACTTCGGTTCGTAGAGTGCGCTTCTTTGTTTGTTACTGTGTTGTTAAAACGTTACTTGACCCTCGCTTGTGTACATACTGACTTCTGGAATCTGCTCAAAAATTGTTTTTATTATTCAAATAAATAATAAATGAATTTAGTTTTGATACCTACCTTTAAATTTTGAATTGAGTAGTAATAATATCACTACCAACATTAACAATATTTAATCGGATCCGGAAATACCGGAATTGCTTTCCGGGAAAACAGCTTATCCATGTTATTCTTTCTGTGGGCATTTATGATACAAGTACCAAAAATCAATCTACCTACTCCGATCACTAGTCATTACGTAGGGATGTTATTAGATTTGCAATTCCATTTTCCTCGGTTCGTCGGTAATAGCACATACGTATACATAGTAGGTAATAGTAACATAGATTGCAAAGGGTCCCCGAAACGATCAATTCCTAACAATTGTAATTGCAGTCATATTGTCAATAAAATCGATATTACTTATGAGTTCTGTTGGATATTGCGTCTATGGCTGCCCAGATTTGTTTGATGTTAGCCCACGTTCGCAAGGACATGAAAATATCGCGCACTGGATTTTTTACTTTCCGTGTTGAGTCCAGCATTGAGAATCCAACAGAGCGCATCACTGAGCGTCTAATAAACACTGTTGGACCCAGTGCGCGAAAAAAACTACCGCAGGAATAACACGCCCGTGCTATCTGGGCTTATTATTGCCTCGGTTATTCATTTCCTTTTTCTCTCATTGAGGACTTAATAAATGCGCCAATGAATTTCCAGACTTTAATTTAATTATTTTTACCTTGATATGCTACGAAGAATGAAACAAGTAAAATTATTAATATAAAATTAAATTTATTATCTAGAAATACATTCACATGTCTCCCTCATCAGAGTCCTCAATATCCACCAGGGCCTGTTTGGCCAAGTTCTCAGCTTCACTGGCAAGTTCCTTGGGTACCAGTTGGTGACGTCCTTTCGTGTCCTTGGAAACCCATGAGAGTTCTAACTCGAACTGCTTGTCTTTGAGCTCATCGTGCACAAGGTAGATACTGAAATGTGATAGGAGGATAATAAATGTTGGTGATGAATAAAATTTGGGTTTATTTTGTTTTACTTCCAAATCCCAGATGGTAGGTGACCTTAATACAAAAGCATTATTTGTGCTCATTTTGTTAATTTATTGAGCAACAGGAAGTACATTATAAAGATAAAAAAAACAAAGATTTTCATCTAAAATATAAAGTCTGACCAATCTATACTTCAGAATGGTTGGACCAATTGGGCTATTTGTTTTAAGATGTTTGTAATAGTTTATGGAAAAAATAAATTGAAAAGTTTCTCGGACAATGTTCAAATTTAGGAAAAACTGAACATCCTTTTTCTTTGACATTTTTGTATGAATTATTGAAAATGGGATAGGACCATGTCTGTCGGGTTAGTTAATTTCTAATAAAGTACAGAGATGATATTGGTATTGTATTATTCGGGAGCTAAGAAATGAACCCTGACCTTTTGGTTGTTTAAGAATTACACTTTGGCTGGTTTCCACAAAAAACAGAGTAGACATGGTTTAGCCGGTTTCCACAAAACAGAGTAGGAAAAGTCTAGTCTGTAGTATTCAATTATGGAAAATTAAATGATGAGTGATGAATTATTTACTTACATCCTGGCAGCCTCCTTGATAAGTTCCTTGACAGTGAGGTCGGCCAACTTCAGTTTTTCAATTTCAGTCTTGGCAGCCTGTTTTGCTTTGCCAACTGCACATCCAAAGTATGACTGAAATATAATTGATTTACAGTATTAGCAACACAATCATGGAGCTGCTTGGGAAAAGGGGAGGGCTAAGTCCTGCAATCTTTTGTTTAAGAGAATGATTCCAATACAATTTACTGGTCTACAAAAGACATGAATATGAAATAAAAATACAAATCAGAGGGCCAAAATTGAGCCTAGTAGAGGACCAATAAAAATAAAATGGCAGCTGAACAACTTATTATTATGACATGTAGAGTCAGAGCAAAAACGATTTTTTTTGTTTGTTATGTGTAAGTTTCTGTTTTGTAAAAAGCATAGTAAAAGTAAAAGAAATACAGTGTTTCATTCTATTAACTTTCAAGAACCGTTTAAACTTAAGATACACGAACTACCCGCACTTAATTTGCGCAATGTTGGTTTTGCCTTGAAAAAACATTATTTCGTTGTTGGCCGAGAAATAATGATTCCCGCAAATTAATACCTATAATCCTTGTTCCGAGAAAATCCATGGTTAAAAGATAGATACTGGATTTCTGTGACTTTTATTACACTTTTACAAAAAAATCTAAGTATTGACATAAATAAAAAAATAATTGGCTTCCAGTCTATAATGATATGAAGTATTGCATACACAAAACTTAACAGACAAAGACTAAATGACCTGAAAGACTAAATGTGGAAAGCAGAATGCTATGTTATGTGGCAAGACTCAGGAGTCATCTATGTCTATATTCAGCAGTGGACTGCTAAAGGCAGTTGATTGATTCACATCCTAGTTGATTGATTCACTTTAAAACCAACAGGCACACAGGTATCTTCTAGGCATGATTGTTCTATTGTAGACCTCATTCATCACTTTCAGGCGAGATCAAGGTCAAAAACAGGCCCATTTTTCAATAAAAAAATAAACTAATACAATACAATTCTGCTGTCATATGGTGAATAGCCATAGTTACTTCAAAGAGTATTTTGAGTATAATTATGATGTTTTGTCTGAAGTGTGGTTTGAAACACTGTCCATGCGAATGTGAATAAATGATTTGGAATTTTGATGGACTTCACTTGATTAAACTGTTATGATCATATGTAATATTTATTCTTAGATTCTGTTTTTAAACTTGATTTTCCATTTCGTTTTAGTGATTTTTCTTTTTATATTATACAATCCCAAAGTAGAAAGGCCTTAAATTAATAGTTATGGCTTTTCTCTTTACAATATTGTAAATAAAGCCTTTTCATGTTAGAATAGCTTTTATTTAATTATTATTATAAATAGTAAGGCCTTAATTAAAATATTACGCCTTTAGACTATAGGAAAGTATTTTCATAAGACTTAGTGGCACAAATAATAATATGTTGGGAGATATTTTTTGATAACACAATAAAGTGTATTTGAAATAATTGTTACAGCTTTTGATTGTAGGATATCGAAATCACAATTGGTAAATGTGATAATATGAAAAGGCCTAAAAGTAAAGTTACAGCTTTTGTAGCATGCAAACTGGCTTTACTAATAAGAAAGGGCGTAATGTGGAATGGCTTTTCATTTAAGATAGCAATGTCTTCGGGGTTAAGTTATACTTTTTTTAAATACTTGTACCTTTAGCTACAAACGAATTAGAAAATTAGACAATTGCTTGGCCAGTCCGAACCTATAATTTACGTCATATTTGATAAAAATGTTAGGCTATGGCTTTTCACCATATGACAGCAGAATTATTCAAACAAATACTTACAAAGGTCACTCCACTGGGATCAAGCATGTACATCTGAGGGCCTTCATAGTCATTCCATGTTCCCATGACAACGGAACACCCATAGGGACGGACAGCACTGTATAGGGTGTATGCATGCATGTACATTGAAACGCGCTCATTTAAGTACTTCAGTGGTACTTGTGCACCATACTGAGATCTGTAGTTAGATGCTTCTGAGCGAGCTGTTTCTACAATCTGTCTTGCATCAGAGATGAGACCTGCTACTGCCTGGAATTGGGAAGTGCATTCATGTTAGTATTAATGTTAAAAGCTTGGTTGTGTATTGAGAGCCTTAACAATATGTGGAATACACAGTAATAATAAGAGGTTTAGGTTTATTATTCATTAGAAAGAAACAAATATTTGTTGATCACTTAAGGTCAACACTTAATCTCAGATTGATGATAGTATTACTTGGGTTGATTGTGCGCAAAATACACGCATTCACATGGAGTTGCGGACATCAGCCCGTATTACCTATTACCTTGGGTTGATTGCTGAAGGTGTGACAGACATACATAATGTAACTAGATGTTCAGTCACAAGTATGATGAGATAAACTCCACAAAATGGTGAACGATCAACCTAGAAATTAAATTAGTTTTCAGTTACAACATTTACCATGCCAACATGCTCATCAACATGGAATATCCTCTTGTTTGCGCCAGGTTCATACAGTTTCGATGTAACCAGTTTCTCCACAGCGAACACCACTCCGTCCTTTCCTCGAAGGCCGATCACTGTTCCAGAGTTCTCCACGGCCTTTGCAGCATACTCCACTTGGAATACCCGGCCATCGGGCGAGAATTGTGAAGCAGAAAGATCGTACTGTAATTGCATAGAAAATAAGGTAGTTAGTCCCTCTCGAAGAGAGGAGGCCTGTGTCCCAGCAGTGGGAACATTGAAGGCTAATTATGCTAAAGTAATTCGTATGCTGATTAGTAGGTCTGCCATGTATAAAAGTCTCATGTCGATTCTAATAATACAAATACGCATTTAACCATAAAATCGCAGTAAATGGGTGAAGTAAAACACAAAAGTTCGAAATTTAAACAAAAATGGATTCTAACCTAAACATTAAATGGCAAATCTATGATAAATACTTACACCCGTTCCAATAGAACTCATGTTTGTGATAATTTATAAAATGAAATGCTTGATAAAACCTTGATTTAGCACTTTTACATCTAATTTCTAGCAATATTTTTAGTTTGCGGCGGCGATGACAAGCAATTCAGTCGGTTTACTTTGTCATTGATGTGTTTTCTATTACACAGTGGACCAAAAGTGCAGAAATTAAGTTCCGACTTTAAGCATTGTGTAAGAAACAAGTCCGTTTAAGATTGCCTATATAGTTCGTAAAATTGCAATTAATTTATAAACTTCATGAAAATAACATAAAAAGTGTTTTTATTTATTTGAATTTATAAAATATCAATGTTTTCAATTGGCCTTAAAATCCTTTTTGTTATATGGAACACATTACGTACAAAGGAACGTTTCCTTTAACTTAACAGTATTTGGCTAATCAAATCACTTTATATTTCGCAATAAGAACGAACTTGTCCTATTTTGACAAATCATTATCAGGTCTTTAGGTGCGTTCAAAAATTACTGTATTAGAAAAGATGTATTCTGAAATAGAAATGATATGAAATGATCAGCAGCCAGCGACCGTAGGTCGTTGTCAGCAGCTGGTTGTAAAACTGTATGACGAAAGATACAAATCTAATCAAAGAAGTGAAACCAGTGAAAAGCATAGGAGAAAAGTAATAATTTATTTTATAGACCCCTAGGTACCTAGGGGTTTATACATTGTACTAATTGCTAGAAACTATTGTATTTCCAAACTATTGTATTTAATAATAACTTATTTTCACCGAGGTCCAAGAGTTCCTCGATGTTCCATGTTAGTTGTGCAGTGTAAATAAATATTAGGTTCCATCTGTTCGACGAAAAAGTTTCGCTACGTACGTATAGATGGCGCTGTTTTGAAATGCAAATAGGACCGAGTACTATGTACTCATGTTACGTGTACGAGTAATGGTTTGTTACAACAGATGAAATAATACATAAAATACCGTTTTTTTTTTAATATGCATACGGTACATATTGCAATACGGTAAACATTGGTATTTCGTCTTTACCCTTCTACTATTGAAGGCGTAAGTTGGTAGTGGTACCTACTTAGCCAAACCTGTATACAGCATGTATTGAATCAGGAAGGTGTGCTTACAAACCATCAAACTGAACAACTTTCTCCATGGGACCAACATTAAAAATTACGATTTTGCTCCCATGGAGAATGTATATAGGTTTTATGACTTAGTACATGGTAGCTACTTCGTGGGTAACAGTATCATAATTACAAAAACTCAAACTCGACCTTTTTAACATAACATCAAGCTTTGTATTCTCCGAAGGGTTAAGCAGAGGTGTACCTATAGTACAGACGCCAGCACATAAAACATCAAGCTAGTAGATATAATAATATGTCAAATTTCTTTAATAGATTTTCAACTTTATCGCTTAAGCATAAGTAAGGTTCAGGGTTTATTGGGAAAATTTGAGTTTCGGATAGCTTGATGTGCTGGCGTCTGTACCTACACCCACATTATAAAGATTGTGATAGTCATAATGATGATGATGATGACGATGATGATGATGATGACGTAAATGATGATGATGACGATAATGATGATGATGACGATGATAATGACGATGATGATAATAATAATGATGATGATGATAGTGATGATGATGATGTTATTGATGATAGTGAAAATGACGATGATGATAATAATGATGATGATGATGATGATGATGTTAATGATGATGATGATATTGGTGATAATAATAATGACGATGATGATAATAATGATGATGATGACAATGGTAATGATCATGATGATATTGATGATAATGATAATGACGATGATAATAATGATGATGATGTTAATTATAACGGTGATCATGGTGATTATGATAATGATGATGATGATGATTATGATAATGATAATGATGATGATGTTGTCATGAAGATGAAGTTAGTTGCCCATTCCAAATTACCGAGAAGAACGGGCTAGAAAATCCATACTAACTCGCTCTCTTAAAACAAAATACATAATTGTATTGGTTTTATACTAACAAAACAACTGATGACATGGCTAAAAAGTAGTCACCCCACAGAGATGACGATTAATAGAGAAGCCGTCACCATCTGCCTAGCCTTTTCCCAACTATTTTGGCGTCGGCTTCCAGTCTAACCGGATGCAGCTGAATACCAGTATTAGTAATACGATACCCCTTGGTAAGACTGGTTGTCAGACTTTCGGGCTTCTAACTACGCGTAACGACTGACAAATATCCACGAATGACAGGCGGGACCAACGGCTTAACGTGCTTTCCGAGGCACGGAGAGGTCTCGGTATGTAAAGATGGTCACCCATCCACAGACCAACCGCGGCAAGTGTAGCTTAATATGATCGATCGACCTGTGCGGCTGTTATTATTTAGCCACTGGCGACTAATAGAGTATGGACGAAAAATACATATTGCAGCGACAGCAAATAAACTGGTATAAGAGCAGGAGAGTGATGCTGATAATGAACTACTAACTAGATTGTAAAAACATTGGTTGGTTACTTATATTATCAGTAACCTCGAAATAAGTATGGCACCTCTCCCAAATACCTACCTACATCTCAAGAAATCGTCATTACCTACATAGTTTTGAGTGACTCTGATGTCACACCCACATACGTCGCAGTACTTCCAGTACAAATATTGCCCATAATTATATGACAAAACACTGCCGTTTCACGAAGCAAGTAGCAAAATTACCATGTCAAAAGAATTTACGAGCGCAGCCCTGTTTACACGTTTTTGTCTGTCGCGTCATATCGCCAAAAATCTACGAGAACTTTATTATACTGGAATCTTTCGACGCTCAAGTGTGGAAGAAAGTCTCCCGGGCCCAAACATGGGAATTTCCGAAGTGAATAGTTTGAAACTTAGTTCTTTCGAACATCTGCCTTGCTGCGATATTGGTTTTATTGGTATGTGGAGTGTCACATGGTAGAAGGAGATATAATGTTTTGATGCGAATGAAAATGGGACGTTATTAAGACCCTGTTTCCTATTATCGTTAGGTAAACCTACGCTTAGGTATACGACACAAATTCTGTCACCGGTTCGCCACCCACACCTACAGATGATAAGATGCTCAATGACAGTTACAAAGAAGAGACCAAAGGGGTTGATGGCAGTCATGATCAAGGAGAGGGGTGCCTTAGGATACTGATAACACCTCCTGATATAATACACCAGACGTCTTTTACGACTCCCTCAGGCAAAGAGGGTTCATTTCTTTGCCTACACATAGCAACCCTGTTTATTAAAGCTTTGTCTACATTGTATTCCTCTGATATTACAAATCCTATCTTTTGTGTTATTTATAGACCCATTAAAAAGTAAACACCTACGAAATCAGTTCAACACAACGGGCAAAGGGATGTTTAAATAGTCACCACCCTCGCATTAAATGTGAATATTTAGATCTTTAAACACCAAATAGATACTCTGCCAAAATCCATTCTTCACCAACCAGTCGGATTGTTTGTTTCAACCACGATAATTGCCTACGTTCCCGCATCTTCACTCCCACTATCTGTCACTGTGGTTTTCAAACTTTCATACACAGTGGCAATGCTCGTAAAACTTTCATGAAATTCGCTGAAGAGTCTAAGAAAAACTTTTGGAGATGGTGGGAATTAAATTAACGTGAAGGCTAAAAGTGTGAGGAGGGGAGTGATGCGGAGGAGGGGAGTGATGCGGAGGAGGGGAGTGATGCGAGGAGGGGAGTGATGCGGGGTCGGAGTCCGACGCCGCATCTGGCGCGAAGGGCTTGTTTAAGAGCCCGGAGTGCAAAGTGGTGGGGGCTGCTGGGAAGAACCCAAGATTCCTCCAGAAGCGCCCCAAACCGGGGGATGGCCAGGGGTCTTCCTCTGATGGCGGGTCGAGCTCGGCCCGTAGAAAAATTAGTCGGCGAGGTGGAGCCCAAGAGGGGGGTATGGGCAGAGGGCTCTCAACAAAGGAAGCCAGTGAGCTGAGTCAAGCCAGCCCAGCCGAGCCGGCCCAGCAGGACGAGCGGCTCGCCACAGAGGGGCACCACCCTGGAGTGACCAGCCGCAGGGTGGCCCTCTCGGAGTCGTCAGGTGGTGAGACGGACGCCGCTGGTGGCTCCAATACGAAGCGAGCGGCCAGGTTTGCGGAGGTTGTGGTAGCCGCGATCAAGGGTGTGGCCTTGAAGAGGATTCAGTCCTCTAAAGACAAGGCCATATCCGCAGCCACGGCCTCCATCATAGCGGCAGCGGAGGCCATTCACTTCGGGCCTCCGTCGGACGGCATGTCCGAGATGCGGGCGGAGGTCGCCCGCTTGACAGCCGCCATGGAGCTTCTCCGAAAGGAGAATGAGGAGCTCCGAGCGGACCTTGCTAGGCTCCAAGGAACCGGCCCCCAGGAGGTGCCTCAGAGGGAGGCGCAGCAGGGGCAGGGTGGGCCCTTGCCTGCTGAGGACAGGGTCCTAACCCTAGTGCGGCAGGAGTTGGCGGCCTTCCAGAGTCGGTTTTCCGCCCTGGAGGCTGTAGTCCTGCGCCCCCCGCTGGCGGTGAGCCAGCCGGCCTCGGGCCAGCGGAAGGTGGCCTCGTACGCCACCGCCGCGGCTGCCACGGCCAAATCAGGTTCGTCAGGGCAGGCAAAAGGCGCAGCCGTGCCGGAACCCGCGAGGGCCCCAGCCCTCGTGGCGAAACGGCAGCCCCCACTGCCTAAATCTCCTCCGGCCGACGCTGATTGGCAAGTAGCTGGGGGGAATAAGAAGGCGGGTAAGGCAGCCAGGGCTGCCAAAAGAAAAGAGAGGCGGCAGCGGCGCAAGGAGCGAAGCGTCGCGGCTAGGCTCCGTGCCCCGAAGTCCGCAGCTGTAGTGATTACACTACAGCCCGAAGCGGAAAAGAAGGGCATGTCCTACCGCGACGTGCTCACTAAGGCGAGGGCGGCGGTGAACCTCGAGGACCTCGGCGTCACTGATGGCATCCGGGTAAGGGTCACTGCGACTGGGGCCCGGATGCTGGAGGTCCCCGGTGCGGTCAGTGGCCCAACCGCTGACGCTCTGGCCGAAAGGCTTAGGGCGTCCCTAAATGCGGACGAGGTCCGAGTGTCCAGACCCACCAAGTGCGCTGAAATGCGCATCCTAGGTTTGGACGACTGTGCGACGGAGGAAGAGGTGGTGGCCGCCATCGTCAGGACTGGGGGGTGTTCTGCCGAGCAGGTGAGAGCAGGCACCATTCGTCCTGACTTCACGGGGATGCGAGCCGTTACGGTGAGCTGCCCCGTGTCGGCGGCCCAGAAAATAGCCGGAGAAGGCCGAAGGCTCTTGGTGGGCTGGGTTTCCGCGCAGGTGAAACTGCTGGAACCCAGACCTCTGAGGTGCTTCCGCTGCCAGGTGGGCAACCATGTAGGAGCTAGATGCACCTCGGAGGTGGATCGCAGCAGCCTCTGCTTCCGCTGTGGTCAGCCCGGTCACAAGGCCGGCTCGTGTAATGCCACGCCGCACTGCTTTATTTGTGCGGCAGCTGGTAAGCCGGCCGATCACCGGGTTGGGAGCAAGGCCTGCGCCCCACCTGCCAAAGCCAGGGGCAGGGGCAAGTCCTCTGCCACCGCAGCCACAGCTGCAGCCACCGCCACTACCGCCGCCGCTGCCGCGTCCACCGTCGTCACTGCCGTAACCACAGCGACAGGGCCCTCACAAGGGGTTCGGGAGGGGGCTGAAATGGAGTGTCAATAATGACCCCATTACGCCTCCTCCAGGCGAACATCAACCACTGCGCCTCCGCTCAGGACCTGTTGCTCCAGAGCATGGCGCAGTGGTCGATTAACATCGCCGTGGTCGCTGAGCCGTACTTTGTCCCGCCCAGTGACTACTGGGTGGAGGACCTCAGCGGCTCAGTGACCCTAATTTCATCGGCCGCCGCTGGTACGCCGTCCCTCGAGGCTATCAAGAGGGGACGGGGTTGCGTGGCAGCACGGTTCGGGGAGATTGTCGTGGTAGGAGTATACTTCTCCCCGAGCCGAACTCTCGCCGAGTTCCACAACTCCCTTGCGGAGTTGAGAGTCGTCGTCGTCGGGTTCCGTCCCCTCCCCGTGCTCGTCCTCGGGGACTTCAATGCTAAGAATGTGGCTTGGGGTTCCCGGTATACGGATACACGGGGCAGGATGGTGGAGGACTGGGCTCTGGAGACGGGCGTAGTCGTCCTAAACCGGGGTTCGGTCCCCACGTGTGTGCGGATGCGGGGAGATTCAGTGGTGGATATTTCGTTCGCCAGCCCCGCTCTGTCCCCGCATGTCGTCGACTGGCGCGTCATGGAGGAGGTGGAGACCTATTCCGACCACCGGTACATCCGGTTTGACGTCTCCGCCCAGACCTCGAGCGCGCTGGTCCGACAGGCCCCGAGTGGTCCGCGGTGGGCGCTGAAGCAGCTGGACCGGGAGCTCCTCCTGGAAGCTTCGATCGTGCAGGCCTGGGTGTCACCACCGGACAGGCCTGCTGACATCAACGACGAGGCGCAGTGGTTCCGGGAGGCCATGTCCGAAATATGTGACGTGGCAATGCCCCGGGTCCAGCCCGGACGCGCCTGGCGCCAGGTGTGCTGGTGGTCGCCGGAGCTAACGACTCTGCGCGAGGCGTGCGTTGCTGCGCGGCACCGGTACACCAGGCACCGCAGGCTCCGTATCCGCCCTCCGGATACGGAAGCGATTCAGGCGGAGCTGTACGAGGGGTCAGAGCGGCGAAGACAGCCCTCCGAGCGGAGATCCTGCGGGCCAGGGGACTGGCTCGTGAGGAGTCGCTGGGGACTTTGAACAGGGACCCATGGGGACGACCCTATAAAATGGTGCGGGAGAAACTCCGCCCATGGGCTCCTCCTCTGACGCAGAGTCTCCGGCCCCAGCTCGTGGAGGACATAGTGAGCGCTCTGTTTCCTTTGCGAGGGGAACACACTTCCCCGCCCATGGCTCCGCCTTCTGCGGTGCCCGATGCGGACCACACTGCTGACGACGACGACGATGCTCCGGAGGTGACCGAGGTAGAGCTGAGAGCGGCGGTACGTAGGCTTAATGCCAAAAATACCGCCCCAGGACCCGACGGCTTACCTGGAAAAGCCTGGGTTCTGGCCTTGGAGGCTCTCGGGCCTCGACTAAGGGGGCTCCTAAGCGCATGCTTGGAGAGGGGCCAGTTTCCACTACGTTGGAAGACGGGGAAACTGGTCCTCATTAAGAAAGCGGGGCGCCCTGCGGACTCTCCGTCCGCTTACCGGCCCATCGTGCTGCTCGACGAGGTGGGCAAGCTCTTTGAAAGAGTCATTGCAGACCGCCTCGTCGGGCGGCTGGTGCGGGTGGGGCCGGATCTGGCGGAGAGCCAGTATGGTTTCCGCAGGGGGCGCTCCACGGTGGACGCCATCATGCGCGTGCGAGCCCTCACGACGGGAGATGCTGTGGCCCGGGGTGGGGTCGTCTTGGCGGTGTCTCTAGACATCACCAATGCCTTCAATACCCTGCCCTGGAGTTGCATCAGGGAGGCACTCCGGTATCACCGGATGCCGACCTACCTCTGTCGCGTGGTCGAGGCCTATTTGACGGATAGGGCTGTCATTTACCCCGGTCACCAGGGAGAGTGGAACCGGCGAGAGATGTCGTGCGGTGTCCCACAGGGATCGGTCCTGGGGCCACATCTGTGGGACATCGGGTACGACTGGGTGCTGCGCGCCGACCTCCCTAGCGGCGTCAGTGTAGTTTGCTACGCTGACGACACGCTTGTCCTGGCGCAGGGGAGGTCGCACCAGGCGGCGGCGGAATTAATGACACGCGGGGTTGCGACAGTCGTTGAGAGGATCCGGCAACTGGGACTCGAGGTGGCCCTGCACAAGTCCGAGGCCATGTGTTTTCATGGTCCTCGGTACGCGCCACCATCGGGTTCCCAAATAGCGGTGGGAGGGGTTCACATCGGCATCGAGTCGACGATGAAGTACCTGGGACTCGTCCTCGACAGCCGGTGGAACTTCGTGGAGCATTTCCGACGTTTGGCTCCCAGACTGGAGCGGGCCGGGGCTGCCTTGAAGCGGCTCCTGCCCAATCTAGGGGGTCCAAACGCCTCCTGCCGGAGGCTCTACGCAGGGGTCGTGCGGTCCATGGCCCTTTACGGGGCACCGGTGTGGGCGCGTTCTTTAAGGCGGCGACCAGCCCGCCGGTTGAACGCGTCCCAGAGGGTCATGGCAGTCCGGCTGGTCCGGGGATACCGCACGGTCTCCGGTGAGGCGGCGAGCCTCCTTGCCGGATTACCGCCATGGGATCTGGAGGCAAAAGTCCTCGCCCAAATATGGGAGTGGCGCGAGGAGGCAAAACGCCGGGGCGTAACTCCGCTGCCTCGAGAAATCGCGGCACAGCGGACAGAGCTCCGGCGGGATCTCATGGCGACATGGAGAGTGCGTCTGTCGCAACCCAGTGCTGGGCACGCCACAATTGCGGCGATAAGTCCCCTCTTTGAGGAGTGGCTAGAGAGGCGCCACGGCGTCCTCACCTTCCGCCTGACGCAGGTCCTCACCGGACACGGCTGCTTCGGGAGGTTCCTGTTTCGTATAAGGCGGGAGGAAACGCCCGGGTGTCACCATTGTGTGGATCGCCCGGAGGACACGGTGGAGCATACAGTGGAGGTCTGCCCGGCTTGGGCAGAGCACCGCCGCGTCCTCACGGCGGCGATCGGCGGCGGCGATCTCTCGCGTCCGGCCCTGGTTCAGGCCATGGTACGGAGCGAGAGTGCATGGGAAGCCGTCACCTCCTTCTGCGAAGCAGTAATGCTTGCGAAGGAGGAGGCGGAACGCGTGAGGGAGAAGCAATCTTTGCGCCCTCACGCCCCTAATCGCCGCAGGAGACGCCCTGGGCGTCGGGAGTCAAGAGCTGACTCCCGGCCACCGTAGGCGCGGGCTTGCAGACGGCGAGCAATGGGCAGTTCGCCGTCTGGTAAGGACCAGGCTCGGGTCGACGGCGCGTTGTGTTCCACGCGCGCCTCAAAGAGATGTCAGCAGTGACGGGGCCCACTGGGGCCGATGCTTGCCAGGGTCGCGGGTTGTTCGAAAGAGTTACCGTGGCCCTTGGCACAGGCAACTGAAGGAACACGGGTGGGTTTTAGTCAGTAAAAGTCTGACACACTCTCCCGTTCCGCCCAGAACGGGAGAAGTTATTTGATAATTTCCCACCCAAAAAAAAAAAAAAAAAAAGGCTAAAAGTGTTGAAACCTACTTTCTTACTTAGAAAGTAAAAATGTTTATAAATAAGCTCTCCAACCATTAAGAAAAACAAAACTTTCAGCTTTCAGAAAGTTAAAAAAACAATTTGTGTGGTTGGAAAAACAGTTAAAAAAGTGTAGTTAAAGTCAGAAGTTTGAGAACAGCTGTTCTATAGCGAAATGTAAGTAAACACAGCACCCTTGAAAGGGTTCGGGCGTTCCCTTAGAGTGGTGGAATAAAACAAAATGAGCTTTTCTATTGATCCACAAGGAGCGTGCAGTTTATGTTCAGTGAACCTGCGAATATGAATGAGCTACCAAGTAGGTGATACAAAAATAGAATGTCTATTCGGTTACTACATTATTTGGTTTACGTCCAATGCATAGAAAAGCGAAGGAAACGCGCCCAAGAATTTTACATTTTCATATTGGCTTTCTGCAAAAACGGGTCAGACTTATAATCCATTTTATAAGAATTCTATGTAAGGGTAATTTCAGGGCCCATGGATTACCTTACCTATTCAAATTCAACGAACCTTTTAATCGTCGACTCTCTTTTGTCATTTGGGTAAATATTTAAGTACAACCAGAGCGAGTATTTACAACGACAGAAATTATGCGGAGTAAATGACTTGCCGGTACGCGGGTACGGGTTCTTAAATAATACCGTACATAATCGGCGCTGACATTTTTATGAATTTTATGAAGTCATTGCTTGCACCAAAGCCTGCTCGACAATGTAAAGGCACCCATATAAACCACGCAGGGCAGAAAACCTCCACATATCGCTGTAGACGATATATTTATTGCTTTAATAATGTCGACCTGGGCATGACTACGCCAAATTAAAAATCCTGTCGTACATGTTTTCCGTCGGGCTGAGGGGCCCACATTAAGTAAATATTCCTGTAATTGCGTTGTCTAAAAAATGCGAAGATAAATTTTTTTGGCCGCGAGCCGGGCCTGCATACGAAATGAGCCACACTGGGATTATTATTTGCGTAGCTGACATCCTAATTAACGTGACTTTTTTTCTTTTTCCGCCTAGCGGAATTCTCCTCGTTCGGATAATGGACTAACAGAGGTAGGTATGACGTAGTAGCGAATAAATAACAAAAGAGGTCCTGTGGTAGGGTGCGCAAAAAATGTGATAAAAAAATCTCGTCTTATTTAAAACTTAATTGCTCTTTTAGTACTTACAGTCCAGAGTTCGAATTTCAAAGAGGTGGAAGTGATAATTCTGAAACAAATTCAGAGCTCATGGAACAATTAAACCGCTTGAATGTCAAATGGAAAAGCTGGACAAAGTTTGAGAGCAAAAGTCTTAGAATTTAAAGACAGACTTTCACTGGCTTCATTTACGTAGGACGGTGTAGCACGCTGAACTTCGAAGGTAGGATTATGAACACTAAGTAATCTTATTATAGCTCTAGGTGCCTTTATTTACGTAAGACTTATCAAGTTTTGCAATAAACGGCTGAAGTGTGTGAACAGAAGCAGCTTTATTTGAAAATTGCTCTTAGGTAACTTTATAAGTAAATAATAAGTGTCTATAAAATTTTATCTGACAACGAGCATGCGCATTTATTGAATGAAAAGGTATAATAATTATGAACGTAGAACGTAATTTTCATAGACTTTCTTTGGAGTTATTATTTTTAAGCCATGTTTCACTTACCACAAACCTTGTTATCGTTGTTCGAGGTTTGTGGTAAAAAAATGTTCTGACAATAATGTTTACCGACTTCTGTGTATACCTTCCAAGATATCTTCGTTAGGACTCTATTGTCTTTCTATCTCCAAGCTCGAACTAGATGTGCTTACTCATTATATTCTTTTCTTACCAGGGGGTCTACTCTCTAAGTCCGTCAACGAAGATCCGGGGCCGTCCGAAAATTGTTGAACCGTCAAAACAAGTTTCAAATTCAATTTTTTGAACGGGCTAATATGTACATACCTAGATATCGAGGACAACTGTCAAATCCTGTTGTCATTCATTCATAGTTCGGGCCCCGAACAAATCATATGTCTGTAACTGACACGGAGTAGGAAGCACCCGTAACTTCGGCTGAAACTACGGATTTCGTGCTTGTGAAGTAGACCCACTGTTTCAACATCAAAAAAATATTCAGCAACCATTCTCACAGCCAGACTTTCGAGTTTCAGTAGTCCATCAAAAAGGTGGGTCGTTAACTTACATTTTATTTTATAGGTACACAGAGCTCTTCATCAAGTTAGCTTCTAGTTAATCAAGTCCCAGCACTAAAAACTTCTTGCCAAAAGTATCAGTCGTCCAATTTGTGGCGCCCCGTCAACAGGGATTGTCGTAAAAGGAACTAGGCAAACGGCGAAGCAACTATCGCCTTTATTATATTTCTGTGGCAATATTTTGTCGGCATCACGACGTATATTAACGAGTTCGTGTAACGCCCCGCCGAGTAAACAGATTGCTAATATATCTGCGGACAATCCACCGATGTATTGTCGGTGCGGGAGGGTTTTGAACGGAGTTAGACGTCCCTAAGGATAGTAAGGTCTCCATAGGGTCTGATTAAATTTCGAATGTTTTGTTCTGCAATTTAGTATAGGTATGTAACTTATACTATGCCATATCAAGAATCTTGTCTGAATCGTGTTTGTCTACAACAGCGTTTCCCAACCTTTTTCAGCCACGGACCCCTAGGAAATCAAGCACAGTTTTCGCGGACCCCCTTAATAAAATAAACAACAAAAAAAAATCGGATTAGGTATTTATTTTAGTTATTACAGATACAAAATAGGTACTCATAACTGTTTATTATTATGTATGGTCCAGAGATGACACCGCGGACCCCCATATATATACTCGCGGACCCCCAGGGGTCCGCGGACCACAGGTTGGGAAACAATGGTCTACAATACAAATGTGGAATAATTAATTCTACATTTTGTGTTGTAGACAGACACGATTCAGATTTTGTAAATGGATTCTGACTAGGTCGTTGTGGGAACTAACCCAAAGTCAACTCATGAAAACAGAGGGTTCAAATTGTTCCTGTCCCACAAACCTCATGCCAAAATATTTGTCACCAATATCCGAAGATACCGTATCCACTCTGTATAGATAACTGGGGAAAATATATTACTGTATCCCCAAAGAGGAAGTGCGGCAATAAATTACCAATCAGGTGGTGTTACAATGGCGTGCACTCGCAGTCGGCCTAAACTTGGTTGAGTTTGAGCCAAGTTGTACTAGCTATGAAATATTCTGTTGGTTCCATTTATCCGCTCTTATGTAAAGTGCACTTACTTGCACAAATTTGAACCAGGGAGACCATTACAGAGACGCGCGGACGATTTCGTCCCGTTCAGCTGGAAAAGTGCTATGGAATCGTAATGGTGTTGCGAATAATGGCATTTGAATTTTGCTTGAGTAAATATGAAGTGGAGGAGATTTAATTTTGTTTGAACGGTTTAGCTAGCAAATGCGATGACAATGAGACGGATTGTGGATTAACGCTCATTGTGATGTAGATTTTGAACATATGAACTGTGGGGTTGAAAATAAGGAACGCTATTTGGGTTATGATGTCTTTGGGTTCAGAAAGATAAGGCTGTGAATCTGTGGAGCGTTAAGGTAGTTAACAATTCCTTGTAAAAATGGTTGCAGAGTTTAATAAACATAATAAGAACGAAACGAGATAGTTAATCAAGAGTAGTTAGTTAGTCAAGAGATTATGAAAATAAAAACAATAGAACGAAAATAAACATAGACAAACAAATACAGATTCTTTTGAGAAAATTCACAGACCATATTCTTAAAGCACCCTGCCAACTGTGATAGTCAATTGGGCTTCACGAAGGTAGCATTATACTAAAAATAAAGTAGCAACGATTATTTTTTAAAAGAATTTCTATAAAAATCAGTCGTTATGTGGAACATCAAATTTAATTCGGACCTCACTCGAAAGCTACTTTCATAAAATTTTATATGAAAACTTCACATACATTGTGGACAAAAGAGAGCATTAAGGATAATCTATGTGTCGTGAAACCCGAACTTTTCTTTTCATTACCTCTTTATACTGAAGCAAAATGCTGGCGAAATGAGGCCATTTTAAATAGTTCTAACTGTTTTAAGTTTTATTTCAGCAGTAAAAATATTTCATGTGATATTGAATAGGTACCGTTGCCGGCCATTATTAAGTATCATTAACATGCTGTTTAGTAGAATGAAACTCGCCATTAAATATATTTTACGTGAAAAACGTGGAAACGTTATCTTTCAATAGGCCGTTATCATTATTTTCAATATTTTCAAGGCTATATTTAGAAAAGAAATTGTTACTATTTTAAGTGATCAGAACCCTAATAATTAAGTAATGTTTACTTTTATTCTGTTTATTTTTATATCGTTCTTTCTAACAACTAGTTGTGTTTAGTATTATGTGGATAACGCCGTGAGTAGTGTATTTGTTACCTCTATTATTAAGTTCTATCCTTTGTTACTTATTATTACAGTGCTGTTTGTTGTCCCTAAATAAATAAATATGGAAAACTCCAGAGATAAAATTGCGTTTGCGTACAAAAGCAAACTGAATGACGTCAATGTATTCGATTTCACTGCTAGCGCCAAAGAAAGGTACGAAGACTTAAAAAGCATTTCAACTGTATCTGTAAAACACAACGTCAGAGTCAATTTCGCTCTTGAAAGATACGTTGGAAAATCCTTTAGCTTATTGAATCCATACGACGCTATCGCTCTACCTATTATTTAGCATACGTCGTCAAATGGTCACATCTATATAAAAGGTTTTCCGAACATATTTGAGGGATTTTACGCATTCACGCATAATTTAACTTGTAACGCAATAAAATATCCATTAATTTTGAAGATGGCCATTTTCCGGTGAGCTGAGCACAAGACGTTAGATTCCGAGGGCAACTTTTCACTTGGAAAGGTAAATTTCGCGTCTTCATCCTACTTTCGTTTAAGTTGTTTTACCTTGAGAAAAATTGGGTACAACTCAACTTTTGGGGAAAGTCGTTTTATTATTGTTGCGTCAATGTCTGAAAGAAGGCAGAAAAGTTGTGTTAGTTTATTTTTGTGACAGCTTATACCAGTGAAACTGAAACATTCTTAACCCTACAGCGCATAGTATCCCACATATGGCACATACCGAAAAATGTCTTATATTTTAAAAATCGATCCAAGTAGCGTGATCTAGTGTTGACAAGATTAACTATTATGTATTTGTGTTTCGAATTTAGTGCCACATATTTTGGATAGATCTGTAGATAAACATTTATTTATGTTTTCTTCAAATCGGTGGGTACTTTGAATACGATTAACGAGCGGCGTATAATAATCGCAAAAAAATGATAAAATTAAAATGATAGAATTTTCAGGGTCGAAATAATTAGCATAGGTAAGTTCATGTTCATATTTGTCATTTTACGTGTAATCTTGTAATTTCATTGATACTACGTAACACATATTAACATTATAATGCATGATGTGCCATGCACAAAAACATACGTTTCTATTGAGTTATGATTTTTCTAAATATTTTTTCGAGAAATGGCATCATATTTACAGGCTAATGTATTTTTTTAAGCCAATAAGAAAAATCATGCTCTGTTGGGTAAAATGTAAGTTGTTGTGTAAACAAACAATGAAACCTTTTCCTTAATCAAAAGGGGTGTCAAGACAAAAGAATTCACACTCAATTGTAAAACACAATTTTTATTCCACATACATTATGGGCGAAATAACGAGCAGAATGTAAATAAAGCTATATAAGTTATTACAATGTTATGTTCTAAATGATATATAGAAGGAAACACTTAAGAAGAGTACTTTTGCAGAAAACTAATATCAGTGTTTGCCAAGCAGTTCGCATTTGGAGAATTGGGGTGACAGCATAGACAATTTAACTAATAGAGCAGACAGAATATAATATTGGGAATAGGGTTAGCTTATATCCAAATATTGCTGCGTAGTGATAAAAAAAGAAAGATGAAAGAGTTGACCCAAAATAAGGGTAAAAAATGTCTGACTACTAGACTGAAAAGGACATGCCATGACTACAGTGAAGACTTAGCTATGTCTACATTTGTTGTTGCAACTGTAAAGGCTATGTAGGAAGTAATAGGTACTATTTTCACCCGAGGTAGCACTAAAAGTAGTTTTCCGTCTTATTACAAAACGAGTTCTAACCTTAGACCTAGCCTGAACCTTCGAGCCAGTTACTGTATTATGAATTTTATTCCAACAAACGTAAAAGTCATGCTAAATAACTTAGACTCAGGTTTAACGTCAGTTTTTGTAATAAGAACTTTATGTCGGATTATAGTTCTAAATTTAAAAATGGCTCGATGGTTTAAACCTGGGTCTAAAGATAACCCTTATTGTGTAATAAGGCCGAGTGTGTTTTGTTCAGCTACTAGTTTCAAACCAGTGCTCATCAAGAAGATTCAACAGGTAACAAGCATACCAGTAACGAGACTAAAAGCCGAATTGAAAGCACACATTCCTAATCTTACAACACAAATTCAAATGTTAAGGAACATTAGAAATTGCAGACATAGTAATTATCTAACATGATTGAAATCAATCCACTCCACAGCCAATCGGATCCCACCAAGACGTTACACAATCGAAATTGTAAATTACAGCGCGTCTACCGCCAGTGAGTCCTACAAGGTTCACACAATACCCGCTTATCGGGACGTCGCAACGCTATTATATAAACAGGCAACTCATACGACGCTGTATCACTATCTGCGGACGAAGCAGTAGGAGAGAAATTATTGAAATCCAAATTTGTCGATCGCTCCTGCAGATGTTGCAAGGATTTCGCCGCTTTGTCGTCGAGTAATATAGTTATTGGAGATGTTGATATTATATTTTGGAGGAATTGTATTGATTGATAGGTGTTCACGGGTAATTTGACAGAACTTGGTGTTGTTACAGCTGTCAGTATTATTCCAATTGAGGGTTTAATTTCTCGGTGCCTTTGAATGGTTTTGCACCTTGAGTTTTTGGTAGTTTGGTGTTAGAGAGATTCAACTAATTTGATTTCGATGACAAAACTTAATTCGTGTAATATTGATGTAATGTCACATTTCAAAACTGCTTAACCTGAATTTCGCGAATAAAAGTATTAATGAGCTGTCCCAGTTCTTACATCAGATAATTCTTCTGACACAGCCAGATGAAGGATTCTCAAGTTATGTGAAATGCACAGTCGACGAGGATGAAACCGGGTTTTTCAAAGAGACGAATCCGGAACGATTCAATCTTTAGCTTCATTTAAACGGAAGGCAGAGCATTGAACTATGAGGAAACGCCTCAATAGTGGCAAATGAGGCACGCTCACCGCTTGCAGTTTTAAGAAAATTCTTTAAAGAAGCTTTAATTCAACGTCTTTAGAAAATGCACCCGGATTTACTTTTAATGAGTTTCGAGAGTGCAAGTTGGGGTTTACTTTCCGAATGAATAGCGGATCTAGCCTCTTGAAAATCTATTGCAAATCTTTATTTATTAATTTTATCTTATGTAACTATCTAAGGGTATTTCTGTGCTGTTGCGTAACTCCGAAGGTTCTTGTATATAGAATCTGTTTTTAAACCTACAGCTTGCTGCCCATATGCTAGACTTGTGACTGATACTATAGCAAATGCAATTCATACTTTCAGTCAGAATCTTAATAATTTTGAAGGATATTGTTAATATATTGCTTCATATGTTCGAAAAAATTGTCTGCATAACAACTTAAATAACTCAATGAACGTTGTTGAACTGTCAAAATGACAACCATTATTACTGATAGTGTGTTACGCAATTACCCTGCTGGAGCAAAAGCACTATAAGATGCTGTTGTGCACGACAATTTTAAGATTGATTGACAGGAGTCATCACGCTTGACGTACGAATACGTAGTAGCAAGAATGCTCTCATAAATCTTGCCATAGCCTCGGCTTACATGGCGCCGTATGTAGAAAGAGGTTCAGTATAACCTGCATTACTTTAACGACTTGAGTAAATGTTGGAAAATAAGCTACGTTATTTATGATCGCATTAAAAATGAATCTTCATGTATTCAACTGTTTGTTCGTAACCGTCTTATTTTTTAGGGATTTGTTGAAGCTTTGTGTGGTGTATAGTAAATCATATTTAAAGCATTAGATGGAATGAGGTCTTGGACATAACAATAGACACAACAATATGTCATAGTTTTATTTAAACTATAGTGATATATAAATTTATAGTTAGTCTCTTTATTTTATTCCTGTCTCATATAAATTTATAGTGATATATAAAGTTATAGTTAGATTCTCTTTATTTTATCCCTATCTCATATAAATTTTTCACCCGCTTTACGAAAAAAATCTTCTGCTATTCTACTTTAACATTGTTGCTCGAAAAGAACATCTTCTCATGTATTTCCAAGAAGGAACTTATCTCAAAATCGGTCCAGTCAGTCATATTAGCCTATAAATGTCTTGAACTGAACATGAGCCGCCCACAAAGCGGCTATATCCAATACGATCGGACGGCAAAACGGATCATACGGGAAATATGACGTGGCACTTGAAAATGTAGCGTAAATCTTACAATATCGATACTTTGTGCCGATAACATAACATCGCCTGTTTTCTCCGAAGTGATAGGCAAAGGTGTAAGGACAAACCCACATATGGCCAGATATATTTATGTCTCGTATAAGGGCCAGACTATTACCATAAACCAGGCACAAATTCAGACTCTGTTAAGAAATTCTTAGTGAAAAAAATGACACAGTCCGAACTGGAGATTAAATCCAGGACCTCAAGTTGAGCAATATGTAGCGCTAGTGACCATTAGACTAAACGAGGCAGTTTATGCTCCGATGAAGGCGCCGAAGCCCCGAAGATTACGTACCCGTTATTATGTGACGTATGGCAAGGTTATAAATTTGTAATTGCAATTTGAAGCAACGTTATTTTTTTTGGTTTGACGATAGTTAGCACCATTTTTGACGTATACGCGTAGCTTAGGGCGGGTTGTTACCGCGACATAAGCTACGCTCGTACTTAGCTTCACTTTGAATGAAAGTGAAGACGAGGCCGTCCATTGGGACCTAGGGCCACGCTACGTACTGGCTGGTGAACAAATGAACCGCGCAGCTAACGTAACAAACCTATCCGTGCACACCCTACGTAGCAGTCAACTTTTCGCTTAATCTTTTTCGTCGTGGTAAAGATTCCATCCAATCTGCCTAGCCTTTTCCCAACTAAGTTGGAGTCAGCTTCTAGTCTAACCTGATGCATCTGAATATCAGGATTTCACATGAAGCGACTGACTATCTGACCTCCACGACCCAGTTACTGGGTGACACGGTACCCCTTGGTAAGATTGGTTGTCAGACTTTTTGGGCTTATGACTACCTGTAACGACTGTCAAAGAACAATGACAACCGGGACTAACGGCTGAAGCACGGATAATAAAATTGATTGATATTATAATATTGACGAATTCTAGGGAGTTTTGGTCCCGCTAATATATCAATGTTAAAAGAAACAAACTTCTAAAGGCATGTGAGACAAGTTCAAGCATCCAGAGGTTAAGCGTTGACGTCAATGTCAATTGAGCACCACCGGTGATGGATGAAACTCTCAGGGGTTGAGTTCAACCCTTCGAATTACTTAATACCCTCCAGAACGCACGCGGTTTTATTTTTTTCTTGAAAGCTATTAAGGTTAGGTGGAGTTTTTAAAGTTGCAATTCATTGAATGTGTTGTATGTTATTTTCCAAGATTCCCTTACATATAAATCAGTAAGTCAGTAACGTACAGAATAATTAAAGATAGCTTTAACCTTTATTTTTTAAAAGTTAAGAGACCGTTAAACGTCAAAAAAATATGCGTCAGCAGTCGCTAATAACCATTACAATAACATTACTATCAAGTACTACACAGCGCTATGGAGCGAGCTATGCTTGGAGTCTCTTTGAAGGATAAAAACAGGAATGAAATTTTCCAGAAAAGTACTGGAGTTACCGACATAGCTTGCAGAATAAGCAAACTGAAGTGGCAGTGGGCTGGCCATGTCTGTCGAAGGGTCGATGGAGCAGACGAGTCCTGGAGTGGAGACCGCGTATCGGCAAGCGTAGTGTGGGACGCCCCCCAGCTAGATGGACGGACGTCCTAAAGAAGGTAGCTGGGGTAGACTGGATGCGGAAGGCCGAGGACAGGGTGTTGTGGCGCAGTCTGGGAGAGGCCTATGTCCAGCAGTGGACTGCGATAGGCTGAGTTGATTGATTGTTGATTGACTACACAGAAAGACGCCCTCCAATTTATGCATTTTGTTTTCTCGACTTGTCGAGGGCATTTGACCTGGTTAACTACGATATCCTGTGGCAGCAACTGAAAGATATATCCTCAAAACAAAAGTCATTTATTCAAACTAGGCTGAGAATCAGCACTTTTCGAACGTCAAAATTACAAAAGACAGTCCCCCAAAACGCCCGCCCTTCACCACTTCCTAGTGCTTTCGCTGGGGAGAAGAAGTGACATAACAATCTCCCCAGCAGCACAGCTGTCTGTTAATTATAAAGACAAAAATTGAATGAATACAATACAAGGTATGCAAAGTAATTAACATTACAAGACACATATTAAATTATTTGCTGTATGTCAGCTAGCCAACAGTCCAACAGAAATCAGCAGGATCTTTAAATTTTGGTATCATAACCAGGTCAATGTCGTGCGATGGTCGAGTGCATATTCCGAGCCGTACAGGTTGGAATGTGGGGTGAGGCAGGGGGGGTAACTACGCCCAAACTTTTCAACTTGTACGTCAACGCGCTGATAGAGGAGCTCAGCAGCACCCGTTTCGGCTGCCATATTGATGATGTATGTCTCAATAATATCAGTGACGCGGACGACATGGTGCTGCTGAGTGTTTCTGTATGTGGCCTTCCAAAATTGTTGGACATCTGTTAAAACTCACAGCCATTTCTTGATTTGTGATGTCAAAAAAAGTGAATGCATGGTCTTTCAGGCCAGAGGAAAATGTCCGTAACCATAATAACAATACCTGCGATAAAATGATGTATGACACCACTGAAGAGTGTGGAACATTTTAAATATCTTGGATATATGATGTCCTCTGATTTGAAAGATGATGCAGACAGAGCGAGAACGCAAGGCGTTGTCTGTTAGGGCGAATATGATCATCCTGAGGGCATTCACGCAGAGGTTTGATTGCCAACCTGAACCATTGCTGTATGGTTCACACACTGGGCAATCGAAGAATGTAATAGGTCTTTTTAATATTGTAGAGTTTTTATTTTATTTTTAAAATTTTGTAGTTTTGTGCCTATGATCGTGTGTTGGTCAAAATAAACGATTTTATTATTACACAACTTTACGCAACGCTTGTATCTAAACCCCTAATCAAACTGCATCATTACATTTTCGGGAAATCAATTTGTCTAGCTAAGAATCGAAATTGTTGATTTTGAAAAAAAAAAAAAACTGCCTGTATTAATGCACCGTCTGGTAGTGTCACTAATAAGGATTACGTTCTGGGAAGAAACAACACACGGCAAAGTAAAAAAAAAATTGATAATTTTTAAGATTAAATCAAATCTACTAATTGATTTAGTTACCGTTTAACAATGTGATAAAAATATAATTTATTATGATTATTAAAAACATACCTAAACAAACCCTGCGTTACCACAACTGCTACAGTGCAAACCAACAAATCGCTTACATTCTAGATACTTAAAAACTGTTAAAATAAATCTCAAAATAATTGTTTTTAGATAAAAAAATGCTCTTTCCTTACCGAGTATCATTACCTCTCCGAATTTGATCCTTAATAACAACACCATCGGACGGTGCAATAATATAGGCCGTGTATTTTTTTTTTTCAAAATCATTAAGTTCGTTTCCTAGCTAGAGATATTGATTTCTCAAATTTAGTTTTGTTCGTCAGATTTGCTTATTGAAGTCATTATGGCTTAGGCCGCACACGATCATATGAAAATGAACGGCTCTGAAGATCATATTATTTTTGGCTTTTTTTTGAAATCTGAAAGTGGACTCCTGATCACGGGGCATGTGTAAATGAGAAGGTATGTCTTAAATATGAAACTCTTCAAATATATTTTCGGTGTTCTCTCCTCATGCCACACCTATTCAGCTATCAACTTTTCGCCCAACCAACCAACCAACCAACTTTTTTGCTTGCTCAAAAACCCTCTGGGCGGAGAGCCCAGAGGGTTACCATACATAAGTACTAATCTTGTTAATAAATCTTAAATACAAAAATAATCAATAATCTTAGCAAGAAACTATTATTTTAATTGTTATTATAAAGACTGTATTTGTAAGCAAGGACTGTCTTCCCGATGATGTAATCTTAGTATTTCTAATCAGGTCGCGAGTGAACCTGTGACTCTATTAGCTAAGTAGTTATCTCGTTACCTGTCACAACTGAATCTTCGTGTGTACACAATGCGCTAATTGAGTTAGAGGAATTAACCCTACGCGGCTGTAAGGTGACTTGTAGGAACCGCCGTAATGCGTTGTACGAGGGTTTTGTCTGTCTTAGTTTCATTTGTCATCTGGATTTTCATCTGGTCCATTTTCATAATGATCACTTTGAAATGTTTCAGAGGAGGTTCAAATATCTTTCCTATTAAAACTCGGATATAAGACTGAATGCAGTCAACATTCGAATAATCTCAACACTTCTGAAATTAAAAGCAAGAAAAATTCAACATGTCATGTCACTGATTTTCACGCGAGAAAAATCCAACGTAAAAATAAGAAAAATTCTACCAAATAAGCAAAATGACGTAGCCGACAAAATAGTACAAATATAAAAACAATAAGCACACGACAAGCATATAAATACATTGTGTTAACTAACAGCTTGTTGGTATTTCAGACGGTGTTCGTAAACGTGCCATCTGATCCCCAGTCTGTGCGTCTATCGACCTTGTAGGAGCAGTCTTTAGTGTTGCTAGTGCTACAATCTTTTATAGTGTATCATTGTGTCTGCTTTTATTTTCTGACGTTTCAGCTTTGGGGAAGTCTGATGTAACATTTTCATTTTTCTTTCGAGTAGCAGAATAGTTTGTATCTTCATGCTTGGGAATAGTAGCTTGCAAAGAAAAAAAAATTACATGTGCTTATTGTAAATAATTATTATGGTAAGCGTACGAGACGATGGATTATACCTGAATTAACTGAAGGAATAATCGATCGTGTTTAAAGTAAAAACCACCTAAAAAATGTCCTAAGGAAACATTACCTATTGATTTGTCCATAGTTGCTGCGGTAGATCGGCGGCCTCGGTCGGCTGATATGTGGGTGGTCCTAATCCTAAGTTTGCCTACCATATAAAGTCTACTCAAATTTGTTTTAAATTAATATTATTACAAGTTAAACAAATAACAACTTTATTTTAATGGTAATTCCGTAAATTTCAGAGTGCACTAGCACCATTTAAAAAGTTAAAATGTTTGAAGTTGTAGCGTAAATTGAACTTTAGTGTGTAGGATTTAAAGTTAGTTCCATAGACTCATTTGTTTACATATTTGGCAAATGAAGCGCGAATGCAGATTAGGTACAATGGGATGGCTCCATGGCGTTTGTTGGCTGATGCCGTTGATAATCTATGGTGGATAGAGTCTATGGTTTTGTAGGTAACTATTATACTCTGTATTCACATACTGAATCTTTGCCTACAGAGCCATAGTTTTAGTATTAATTTAGTTATTTTTTCTATGTAAAAAAAAACATTATTTTTTATGTTTTCACTTAGATTTTAACATTTAGTCAAGCAAAGTCGTGCGAAATCCACGAGAACTTTTGCCGACAAATTGCTTTGCGGTTTGGCAGGTGTTATATTAAAATAAAACTTTCATGATTAAATAAATAAAAAAAAATAGTTTCACATATATTTAAGTTCTTATCATCATCATACTACCATACATACTGGAGAAGAAAAGACTGTAGAGTCTTTTCTTCCCCAGTATGTATCTTAGGGTCAGATTCCTGAGAAATGTCCGTATTTCAATCAAATGTCATGACTAATTATCAGTAATGGTGATTAGTTTAATATTGACACAAATACATTTACGGTTCGTGAGATGCAACCGCAATATTACTAATTATATATACCTAAATCAAATATTTGCTCATTTGCATAGCAAGGTTCATAATTATGTTGATTACAAATCAAGGAAGCTTCATGAAAAGAATATTTTCATTTGTTATTGATAGAAACGATGTACCTATAAATAAAACAACCAGTAACAGAAAGTACCTTTACGGAAGTAGCACTTTCGTGAAAACAAACGCTAAGCTGAACAACGTTACCCCAAGTTCCAAAATTAAGGCACTCCACCACACACAGTCGCTGAATTGTAAGTCAGAGAAAGCCAACACTATGCCATTCTTATTCCACCATCGTCCTCAAACTAGCGTCGGCAAGTTAATATTGGCTGAACCTTGTCTCGTTTCTCCCCTGCGCCACCCCTGACTCGGCATGTGAGGATTCGAACGTTTGTTGTATCTTACAAACGGCAACTGAATGGTTAAAATCAATGGAGACTGGGTAGGCACAATTTATGCCGTAGTTCACTAGAGACAATGTGGTCTGTGGGAATGTCCTGTTTTGTATGAATAATCCATTAATGTAATGGAGTCTGATACTCAATTTTTTTCTCAAAATATGAAAATTATCATCAATTTCGTAAGAGGTACAGACGCTGGCACATCAAGCTACTACAATCTGTCAAATTTCATTCATTCATTTATTTTATTTCAGACATAAATCTAGTCCATAGTTTTACACTCATTCACATTTAAATTATAAACTATTTTAAATTCTACTCAGATAAAAACCCAAAATAAATTGTCATTAATTAATTTTAAATATTCAATAAACTCATTACAATAATAATAATAATTAAAATTGTCAAACAAATTATAAAAATGTCAAAATCGTATAAAAAAATAGTAAAATGTTAATTTCTTTAATAGATTTTCAACTTGATAGCCAAAGCATGGTTCAAGGTTGATTGGAAAAATTTGACAGTTTCGGGTAGCTTGATGTGCTGGCGCCTGTAAAAAAAAAAAAAGCAAATTCTATTTGGGTTTCCAGCAGTTTTACATACAAAAAGTTTCGTATCTGCAAGTTCAGATATTATTTTTCCTTGCCTAAAACACTTCAGAGCAAGGATGAGACCGGTCTTTAGCAATTTTCAGTCAAAGAAAACTTTTTATACCACCGTCTTCGCCAAAAGTTCGTAAGACCGTTCGCCATTAGAGACTACCCAACCATGTGCGTTACAGGAAAAACTTGCTCGCTAATGCCTAAGTTTCTGAAAAGCTTCAAATACAATTTCGGGCCGCTCTTTAATGCTCGTTTAGTATGGCATTATCTTTACAATTTTAGTTCTCCGGCAGGCGAAAGTAAAATCCCTTTTATGTCTGACTTGTTCCAAGAGACTCGTTAAAAATTTAGAGAGGATTCTCATTTGACAAATGTTGTCATAAAAAGTTTACTAGTCTAGACTTTATTACTTGTTACTGAACTGACGGAATGATACCCTTCAGCCCCTTTTACTTAAGGCTTTCGTACCTACTATCTAATTACAAATTGTAGACTTTATAATGTTGGTAGAGGAAAAGCAGTTAATTTAACAGAAAATTTATTCAGAAATAATGAAGTAAATGCTATGTAAGCGAATATTATGTTTCACAAAGAGAAAGTGGGAGTTCTCGGAGAAGGACAAACTCAACTATCTTAATTGTCTTAATACCGCTGCACACTCATGGGGCAAACTCAGGAAACTACAATCTAAAGAGGTAAACTTGGGTGATGAAACCAAGCAAGCAGTAGCATAACTGTAGATGAATAAAACGTTAGTCTCTCTGACGATGGGACGTTAGGAGAATACAAATCATAAATGGAAACCGACATGTTCTAAACCAAAAATTCAAAGACATGTGACATCTACAAACCCGCACTGGGCCCGCATTGTTAATTATAGTCCACTCCCTCTTGAAGAGGGGAGGTCTGTGTCCCAACAGTGGGAGCATTATAGACTGATCATGCTTATGTTATTACACTAATTATTAGGTGAATTAAATATAAACAGGACTTTTTTTATTACTGGTCGCTGAGTGAAGTGACGCGCTTGGTGCTGTTGTATGTGTTAGGGGGGATCATCTAGGGGAGGGGGGTATACTGCTCCGGCTCACTTTAGTTAATTGCGCGCCAGCAGCATCATGTATGAGCAGGAGGTATATAAGTCTGTTGAGCAACGATTATCATAATTTTTTTAACACGGGAGGGCATAAAACCTTCCGAAATTTTGAATCCATTGACTCTACAGTTCGATAAGAATACGCTTTCAAGAACTCAAGTGTAGGAATGGCACAAAAAAAAATCAAGTGCAGGACGCCGTTTTCACACTGACCAGATAGTGGAATCATTTGTGTGCAATTGGCTAAAGGCAAGACCGACTACATTCTTCGATACTGGCATCAAGAAACATCCTCTGCGCTGGGAAAAATGTGTTAATAGAAGGGGAGATTATGTAGAAAAATAAAATATATTCCTTTCTTTTACGAGTTTAATAATACGTGCGTATTTTATTTTACTTAAGTCCGGTTTATATATGATCCACCCACGTATACGTTTATCAGCGCTGGTAGTAATCAGTTCAAAACTGTACTTCAATACATGTTAAAAACAGGCCTTAAGAAGACAGATATAGTAATACAAATGAATACACACGATAAGAAGTTTAAAAAGAGTGTGTCTCCACCCAAAGCTATACATATGTCAACATGTACTTAAACTAAGCACGAAGAATATTTCAAGTAACTTGCCTTTGATTACATTGTCCATGCTCCAGGGCTTGATTGGAATTGAGGGTAACTTTATCTGACAATATAGGAAAGATAAATATTTACGAAAAATTACAATTGATTCTGACATTATCTTATCATTGGAATTGAAAAAGGTTAAAAGTAATTTAAGGTCTGATGAAAGTTACGGAATTTTGTGATTGTTTTTCAGGGAAAACAATAGATAAGAGAAGAACATGAAAACTGATAGGTACTAGGTATGCATAATCAGTCTATTAACGTTCCCGCTGATGGGACACAGGCCTTCGATAGGGAGTAGGCTGTAATCTACCACGCGGGCCAGTGTGAGTTTGTACTCGTAGATGTCACATGTCTTCGAATTGTTGGTTCTTGGACATTTCGGTTTCCTCACGATGTTTTTCTTTACCGTTTTGAGGGTAGTGGTAATGAAATTATTTACACAAAGTAAATCGCCTGGCTGGGTTCAAAACTACGACCTAAGACTTGTAAGTCAGGACCATTACAACTGGGCTACAAGTGCTCACGTATAAATATAATAAAGTAAGGAGGGGTTTCGATAATGCCCTTTATTGGCCCCCGTGAATCATATTTTTTAAAGTTTATAATCTAGACCATTTTTTTTTTTTTTATAATGTGCATACTATAAGGCTTTTAAAAATACATATACTTTTTGTGTAACTTGATAGCACATTTATGAAAGGAACCGCTTAACTTGGCTTGTTTTACAAAAATGCGTCATTTCTGTAGTTTTTGCAATCTTTATTTAGTTATTGTATATAGAGCGCAACCAAGTAACAAAGCGGTTTTCATATATGTAGTGCACAAATACGTAAGCTATTACATATATAAAAATGATCGTGTTACTACACTGCGCTCATGGTATAAAATAAATAAATTGTATTTAGGATAATAGTTAATAATGTACTGATTGACTGATTTTACTATATTTAAAAATCTACAACCTATGGATACAATATCATCCTACTGGAGTTTCATCTTGGTATTGCCAGTGCAAGGTTGGAGCACGTGTTGTTGGATGTTGTGCTCACGTAGCTTCAGTATTGTGGTTCCTTAGCTATTACAGGCATTTGGAGCTTCAACAAATAAAGTATTCTTCGGACTACGAAGATTGTATTGAAGATGCTGCAGTTGAATGGTCAGATCAAGAAGCGGAGGACTCTACGTAATATATTAATGTTTTTTGCATCTTGTTTAAGTTTGATTTCTCAAAATAAAACCGATAATTATAATATTAATTAGGATATTTTGTCATTTTGTTCTCATCAACTGGTAATCAAACATTTACCTTAAACACATATGTAAATATAGCGAATATTGGCTGATGCTATATATATTTGTAAATTTTAAGTGTAGTCCTATAAACACAATATTAAAATAATAAAAAATTTAGGGGGGCCGGTAAAGGGCCTTATCGAAACCCCTCCTTTGTAATTCAACTGGTAATTTGAACGAATAGAACATTTACGCAATGACATCTATTTCAAGTCACCTGTATTCAAGTACCCATTTAAACCGGTCTTTATTTCAACCTGTGGTAAAGGACCCAGCTATGTACCAATTACTGTCTCATTTCAATAAGTATAGGGAAAATCGTAATCGAACCCTTAAACGGGGAACCCTTAAAACCAAATATATAAAATGGGGTAGCACAATTTAATACGGGAAGTTTACCTAAATTGGCGTTGTTGAGTAAATCGAAATTGCTTCTCTTGCCGAATGTAATTGCTTTCCTTCAATATAGCAATCCAATTATTTTTCTAAACCCTGAAAAGATTTACCCAAGTAATATCGACTAAAGTTTCCTTTCTTATCGGAAAACGATATTGGATATGTGTAGCTTGGCCGACCATGGCTGTAGAGCAATAGGTAGGGGTTTAACAACCACTGTACAATACTGAGAAATTATTGTTGCTTGTTAAATAGGCACATAAAACCCTTTCGTCGAGGAACGAACGAACACCCCTAAAAATATAGGCTTTTGTCACGTGAGACGTCCTGGCTAACAGTTTGGTTGCAGCTGTGAGCAACGGAAATGTTGGCGTGAAAATATTTTCCGCAGTCGCTATAAAATATCATTGCCGTCCCTACTTCATAGTACTGGGAGTTATAATTATATTTTTTACGGTCCAACTCTTTGCATTGTGAGCGATATGATCGTTAGAAATGTCGCCGACAGGCTTGACCTACTTGTGGCTTGTTAGCACTTCCAGGTAAATTAAAAACTTATTGGTTTTCATTTCCGGAATAAAGTTTTCGGTATGTGATCAGTATTCTAGGCGGACACGAATTTGTAACTTTGACCGCAAACGTTTGTTTCCCCGATTCGGTGTGGCTAATTTGAATAGGACCCGTGGATTGCGTCAAAGTTTAATCTTCCTCTTAATATTGATCCAGAAGGAGTGAAGTTTTTACATTTCTAACGAGCCATGGAAGCGTTTGGGGAGCAATGAATCAGCCCCTCTCTAGGCGATGACCAGTTGCCGAACAATGATAAAGCAATTTGGCTCGAAACTAATCAAAGTCGAATGTAATAAATGTACGACTGGCTAACGCAATAACGCCTTCGAATAATTAACAAATAACAGTTGTTTCGCGTTGTAACAGTTGAAGTTTAATTCCCAGAGGTAAGTAATAAACTTCAAAACTTGTATATGTTTGCAATATTCTTTATTTTTATTAAAGATAAAATAAAATAAAAAAATCCTATTTCGTTTTGGCTGCTGATGAACTATTAACAATAAATCGTGCAGGTACATAAAATAGCTAAAAGTATATTTACGAAGTTCAGTATGTCGGTTTTATCGCTAGGTATCTAGAACTTTTGGCGACAAAACGAGAAAATGTCACGACTAGAAGAAAAATGTGTTTGAACAATTCGGTGTTGCTACACTATGTACATAGTGGATGAAATTCACGGAACTTGGGAAATAAAGGGGCTGCTTGCGAGACAAAGGTGGAGCTTATTGCAAATTCCTACGCTCACCTTGCGTTGCTATTAAACCTCCTTTGCGATACTGCAATATAATGTTTGTGAATCTCTTCAGTACAGACACGTTAGAGCATGTTCGTTGTGTCTAATCAATCTCCTTTGTCATGTTTAGTCGTTACCTTGTTATTATTTTATGAAACTGGCCAGAGACAAGAAAATAATGCTATTAAAATAATATTATTTTTCGTACTTTCGTTTGCCGCTTTATTCTTTAAAACAATATGATAAAAGACAATTCCTACGACACTAAGCAAAAATAAATCGTTATAATTACCTATGTAAAATTACGTAGTGATCTATAGATATAATGAAGACATCATGTTGAAAGTCGCAACAACATCGAACATAATTAGAGCAAGCAGTAAATAGGCAGCTATTTACTCAAATATATCGCGTACATAATTATTATATCTAATAATAACTAAGCCTTAATTAATATCAGCGCATAATTCAAAATACTGAAACAATACGGCTCGAATACGTATATTGGTTCTACAGGTAATTCGTCAACCAGTAATATTCCTGAAAAGCTTTTCATGTGCGCTTTTAATGAAAAATGAACTGCCTCTAAACCTTTTCATCATGGGCCAGTCAAAGTCAACGTCACTGTGTTTCGTGCTATAAAAATATTCATACGAAGTATGGAAAAATTCCTACAATCAGTGAAAGCGGCCCCCTGAGGCATATTGTGGTACAGAGTTTTCATTAAACACAGAGCTCGGTTTTTGTACAAAAAAATGCCTACACAGCCCGAGGCGCCTCCCTCGCATATAAGGAATGTTGTCTCTGGGAAATTAGTTCATAAAATTTCTCCCAACTCACAAAATGTACGAAAGTAAGCTACTCCTTTCTACAATCTATGATTACGTTTTCTTTTGTTTTGTTTATTTCGACGTAAAAAATAAATTAGAAAATATTCTGGCACTGTGACATTTTCGCCCTTTTTGTGTTGAAGAATTGAAAAATTTTCTTTAAGTAGCCGGCTGTTGGTGTAACACGCACTTATATTTTATATTTCCCGCGGGAAACTTAAATTTTTTTGTAACGTTTTCATTTATTTATATTTTGTTTTCTATTCATTGTCTTGCGTCATTGCGGCCTTTCGGAGAAGTGTCTGTAGGTTAAAATGTAAGAAATTTTTTTTTAGAACGTAGCACCTTAGTAATCTAGACTTTTCCATTATTTCCACAAAAACCAGAACATAGGAAGTTCAGAAATAACAAAAACATTATTAACAACGCTCCGTCGCCTTTTTATTACATTTCAATAACTGTGTAACACGTTATTTGAACAGGGGCTACTATGGGGCAATATAGGGCCTTATTACGTACAAATAACAGGGGACACTTACGAAAATTGCTTATACAGAAAACTAATATCAGTGTTTGCCTGCCGTTCGTATGTTATGATGTAAGTTAAAAGTAAATGGGGGAATTGGACCCACACTGATTCTGTTACAGTATTTCGGAACGTTACGTACGAGTTTCGTACCAATTTTGGGTTAGTCCAATATTGGTTCAAAGTTTCTAAACCGTATTCGAATTTCGATTTTGGAGTTAGCTAAAAATATTGGCGTTAGGTGGTGTTTGTTCTAAGTAATTGTTAAAACATTTATAATAGGCTATCAGGTACTTTGCGATCAAGCTCTTGTTGATAAAATTAAATTGTTTATGTTTTATTATTAATTAACGTTAAATAAAAAAAAAAGCCAACAAAGTTTTTTTTACTGCATATTACATAAGCCCCTTTTTGCAATCATAAATACCACAGACTCATCGAACCATAATCGTTTTCGTTTTGCTAGAATTTATTTGAAAAATACTGTGTACAAGGCTTTTAGTTTTAAAACATGTGTTCGTAAATCCGACACACGTATGTATCTCAAATATCCAGAACCTGTTGGAGTCAAATCGTTGCTTGTAATCTTTTTATGGAAAGCCTTTCACAATTTTTCAATCACTAGAAAACAAAAAAGTAGAATCAGTTTATCGAATAAAACAGATTACATAGGTGTTTTTTATTGCGTTTTTTCAGAACCTAAATTACATTGATTTTGTATACAGCGTGTATCAAAAATGTGTGGTCATATTTAAGGGTGTGGTACAGACCATCAAACAACTTACTCCAAGGGACACACATTATAATCGCGGAAAAATAATCAACAGTCCATACAAAACTTCAATACGTACTCGACCCAAATATGTGGTACCTACAGCCGATTATTTTTTTCGTGATTATGATGTTAGTCCCGCGGAGAAAGTTGTTCAGTTTGATTGTATGTACCACCACCCTCCTTAAATATGACTACACATTTCTGATACACGCAGTAATTTTTTTTGCGATTTAAAAAAATATCATCCCTAAGTCGATTCTTTTGTTTTTTCTAACCACAACGTGTAAGTACACTTTTTTCTTAATTTCAACCATAAATACAAAGGATGCAGCTTCAAAAGGAATTATGGAAGAAGTTTGTTAATTAAAGTTCATCAGTTTGTTCCTAAACTTGCTCAGATACTGTGTGTCCGCTGTTCGCTTACCTACGGTATTATGGAACATTTACACGAGGAAGGTTTCTCGCCTATTGAGAGGCGAGAATGTCCATGCGAGCATTAAACAATTGCATGCGAGTCTTGTTGTTGTGCACATTTGTTTACGAAGCGAGAAATTAAAACTCACCTACGATTGTGTCATTGCGAGGCAAACCCGAAAACGATTATGTACCAACCCATTTGTTTACACAGACTCTTTCAATTCCAAAAGCCAGGCGATTCTCGCTTTCAAGTTGCGGGTAATATATGGCTGTTTACACGAGTTAGTATTTTATCTCCTTCCGATAGGTAAGCATAATCAGCTTATGATTTTCCCACTGCTGGGACACAAGACTCCTCTCTTCGAGAGAGAGTCGGAGTGGGCACGACCACGCGGGCCCAGTGCAGATTGGTATGTGTCACATGTCTTCAAATTTTTGGTTCTAGGACATGCCGATTTCCTCGTGATGTTTTTCGTCACTGTTTTGTGAGCAGTGGTGATGAAATTATTTACACACAGTAAGGCTGGTTTTCCACCAGATATGTGCGAGGTAGCTAGGTAGTGCGAGGATGCGTGGCAAGGCTGTGAAACGGTGTGAGTGTTTCCACCAGAAATGTGCTAGCGGTAAACGGTGTGCAAATGTGTTGTGCGAGGATGCGTTGCTAAGCTCGAAACAGTGTATAAATATGTGGCGCGAGGATGTGTAGCGGGCCATGTTTCCATGTTTTCTGAACACTATACATAGAACCCCTGACAAACTTCGTCTAGTGACTGATATTTTATCGCTCGCGTCCGTCCCTAGCGCACATCCCTCGCACACATCCCTCGCAACACATCCTTCCCTTGTTTTGAACGTACAACACCTCGCTCCGCCGAGCCGTTTCCACTAGAACTGCGCCGAGCGAGGCTAGGTAAATGAAGTGATTCTATTGGTTCTTAACGAACACACCTCGCTACGCATCTTCGCGCATCCCTGGTGGAAAGGCAGCCTTAAGCGCCAGTCTGGGTTCGAAGTTACGTCCTACATCTCGTAAGTCGGGGCCGTTACCAATGGGCCAACACTGCTCGTCCTCTCCACTGCTTTCTGATAGATACCTACTTACCTGCTCTTTACACGAGTAATTTTTAATCTGCTTTCAATAATCGCCTATTGGAGGCGAGAACCTCTCCTAGTGTAAATGAGCCTTTACGAGGATATTAATTTAGTTCGCTTTAATTACTCAGCTCTTTGTCTACGTGTAAACATTTACATGTCAAACGTCCACTTGTGAACAACGGCTTCTGGAACAGATGACTTCGGCGGTAACTTAATTATGTCACAGGTAATTAACGTGTTAGGTAGCCGAATTTGTAATGAATATGATATAATAAGTAGTTATTATACATAAGTACTGTAAGGGAAATATTGAACTGGTACTCTAAAAAACATATTTACCTTCTAATACACACTATTTTAAATATTAGGTGTATAACTTAATTTTTACAGATTTTTTCTTAGACCTTAAGACTATATTTAAAACAGAAATATTTCTGCGGTCTTTTGTGCTTTTGTAAGGATTGGACCCAAGATTTTAGAACATCAAACGACAAGTCCATGCAAGTTACATAACCTCTCAGAATTGTCAAATTTACGATGAAAACTGAGAAACAGCACATTCGGTACTGCAGTTTATACGAATTCCAACAAGGGAAAAATGCTTCTCAAGCAAGGGAATCGATTTCTACTATTCTTGGTGACGACGTTGTCAAGTATCTTATGAAACATGTAATTATTGGTACAACCGTTTTAGAAGTGGTCATTCCGATCTTAGTGACCAGCCGCGCCCTGGGCAGCCTCGAAAGTTTGAAGATGCGGAATTGCAAGCTGTACTGGATGAGGACTCAACGCAAATGCAAAAAGAGCTAGCAGCTCAATTAGGAGTCACCCAAACGGCTATTTCCAAGCGTTTGCACCAAATGGGAAAAATTCAAAAACTTGGAAGATGGGTCCCATATGTGTTGACCGAACATAGCCTATTTTTTTTTTTTTTTTGATTCGGGGTGGAAAATCCTCATGGATGTCCGCCGCCCTGGGGACCTAAGTCAACGTATTAACATGTGTCTTTCACTGCTTGCCCGGCTACAAAAAAAGGACTTCTTGTGGAAAATTGTGACGGGTGATGAGAAGTATATTTTTTACGAGAATCCTAAACGTAAAAAGTTGTGAGTAGATCCCGGGCAACCCTCTACATAGACGCCGAAACGCAACAGCTACTTAAAGAAAATTCTTCTGTGGTGGGACATGAAGGGTGTGCTTTATTATGAACTTCTGGAAACTGGTCAGACGGTGACAGCGGAACGCTATAGTTGACAACTGAATAAATTGAGTGAAGAACTGGATCAGAAAAGGCCATTTACTGGGCAAGGAAGCCGGCAAGTCATACTGCTGTATGACAACGCTCGACCTCACGTTGCTCGTGCGACTCAAAAGACCCTCTTGGATTTGTTATGGGAAGTTCTCCCGCACGTGGCATATTCACCAGACTTGGCCCCATTTGATATTCCAGTCAATGCAGCACGGCTTATTGGATATACAGTTCAAAATGCTGAATGATGTGCGTAAATTCATCGATGATTTTATCGCCTCAAAGCCTGCAAGTTACTTTCGCGTCTGCCCGATAGATGGCGCAAGGTCATAGAACATGATGGACAATATTTCTCAGATTAAGTTCGCTGTTCACTATTATTTTATAAATAAAAAAAAATACTTAAACACCTGTAAAAATTAAGACATACACCTAATAATTCAGCCTCTTTTTAATTTTCTAGCCTTTTGTCACCCCGACTAAGTGGGTTAGGTTAGAACTGTGACCAACTTACATCCAAGTTGGTCGCAGTTGGCCAATTTAGTATTTTTAAGACCTCAAAACAGGAATTATTGGAGCTTCACAAAACGAGGCGCAATAAACATACAAATTATCAGTTAGCTAGTTATAAAAACCTACTGTAAAATTACATGGGAATTACACATAACTAGCGTCTGGGGAAATGTGGGTATAGGTACTATATAGGTCACAGTATGTACATCTCTGCTTAACACTTTTTGGAATACAAGCGTGATTATATTAAAGTGTTCAATAATATTTTTAGGAAACCAAAATGGCAATCATTTGAGCTTCATTTAAATACATACTGTAACTAATATTGCTGATTTTCTGTTTTTTTTTTACGTTAACCCCTACTTACAATGCTCTCAACGAAAGCAGTTGCTCCGATTGAACAACTACTTTAGCTACAAAAGCTACATTTGTTAAACGAATTGTTTACTGAGTATTCGGAGTAAAAGGGATCGTAAGAACATCCATCAAAAGTATACCTACAAGAGCATTACTTTTGAGGATTAAAGTCCCGAATACGAAAAAAACCGAATACCTATTTTTGTTACCGAAGTATAAACATATCAAGCGTTAAATATGTATTCAATGTGAAAAAAAACGAACTGAAATAATCTGTCGTGTATAAATAATGAGGAACGTACCAAAATAATCTCGAATAAGGCTCAGTGTCTTTAATATTTTCCATCACAATGTTGGATTTTCGGCAATATCAAATTCTAATATCAAGCTGCTTGCCACATGTCGACATGGCATCAATAAAATCCATTCCAATAAAGTTTCTTTTGTGTCGGTGTTAAGCCTCTTCCATATTGGAGCACAAATTGCGATTCGTGTCCCAAAACTCGTAACTGCCTTTTCTGTACAATAAACGCACACTGTTGAACAATAGTCCTAATATAAAAAGCTGGCACATTATGTGGCCACTTTTTTTGCAAAAATATTAGTTTTGATGACAACGGCTTGTGTTGGTAAAACTAAAGATGGACATTCACGTTCATTGACGTAAAACCATAGTAAGCAAGTCTTTGCAATGTAACTCTTATCTCATTATAATCTATACCTAGATAAATTTACAAATAAATAAAATTGAAGTGTCTGTTTGTAATACACAAATAACAACTGTTTAACTAAAATGAATATCAAAGTATACGGAACGCCAGCACATCAAGCTACCCGAAACTGTCAAATTTTCCCAATCAACTTTGAAAATCTATTAAAGAAATTTGACTCATTGTAGTAGCTTAATGTGCTGGCGTCGGTACTTAATCAGTATTATCACTCTTTTATTGCCTCCAGACAACATTAAATGTTCCCCAATGTGAGCAATGCTTTACAATCGTTTATTCATCGCAGACATTGTTCGCAAAAGAAGTTAAAACTGGAAAGTAATTCGCTTTCCCATAACAAACGAAGATTACATAAAAAATTAAAGACAACATCGCCGGGCTTTCTATTCCCCTCACTAAAATTAAAAATTTACACGACAAACAGTGATGCCCATAGTTCTTAGAAATATTTCAATTTATCGAGAGCGCGTATTTTGCCCCTTTTAAAACTGTTTAGTTAGGTACGTATCAAAGAAATAACATTTAATATCATAACAAGGATTGTTTTGCTTACCGATCCCCGGGCGAAACGTAATTGGTTGAAGTTCTTTCGGGATGAAACAGAAATGTTATTATAGAAAATGATCCCAGATTCGTACTTTAGAGATAATGGAAGTCGATCCCGCTTGATGTGTATAGAAATAGATGTGATTTTCGTTTAATTTATTGAGTTTTGTCTCAAAAATAATGATCTTGTGGATCAACATTTCGGTAAGCATGTTGGTTTTGAAACCTTAGGCTGGTTGCTAAGTAATAACATCCGCATGGATCGATCGATCATGTTAAGCTACGGTTGCTACGGTTGGTGCGTGGATGGATGACCATCTTCACATACCAAGACCCCTCCGTGCCTCGGAAAGCACGTTACGCCGTTGGTCCCGGTTGTTATTCGTGGATCTTTAGCAGTCGTTACGGGTCATCAGAAGCCCGAAAGTCTGACAACTAGTCTTACTAAGGGGTATTTATTGCATTACCTAGTAACTGGGTTGTGGGGGTCAGATAAGCAGTCGTTACATGTAAAATACTGGTATCTAGCAGCATCCGGTTAGACTGGAAGCCGATCCTAACATAGTAGAGAAAAACCTAGGCAGATAGTGATGTTGGTTTTGAGACCGTTGATTTTATACATAGATAAATGCACGCCTTCTTCCCATGTGGGGGTAGGCAGAAATAACAGAACACAGAACGCCACCTGCTACGATCCTTTCTACCGTTGATGTTAAAAACGATCTCGAGTCCCAACCCTAAAATGTAAATGAGGGAGGATACAATACAAACTGAACGTATCACTAATTTCATTCCCCAACTCCGTATAAATATGTATGAACAAACAAGTAATGTAATTTCAAAGATTCTGTAAGCCAGTATTTACGTACTTAAACTGAATTAACGTACACATTGTGGAACTGTGTAGAAGTCAACACGTAGCAAATGTTCCAAATTTGTTGTACCTCCTTGTTGCACCAAGCAGCAATGCTTTTGCCAGAAAAGGACGGGTAATATCAATCTTAAACTTGGAAGTTGACTTTAGTAAAATATTCAGGGTGCTTCACACCACATCTTATTATTATAAAACAGAGAGGTGCTTTAATCCGGCAAAATGTAGATTTGTTACCCACAGCACTTCTCAGTTCTTTCCATATGTTAGCTACCTAACTCTAGAAAAATTCTGTTCCCTAACAGAATAGGACCACACTTTTTCATAAAAAACGTAGGTGAAAGTATTAAAATTTTTGATCTAAGTTTTTGTCTGTGGGATTTCCAAATTATATTTATACAGTGGTTTCCTTCATCTATCTTCTATATCTACAGGATACATTTTTAACCAGGGCGCAATCTGTAACCATGAATTCAGTACATGATTCTGAAACCTCTGCGTTGAAATTTTTGTATTGTTATAAAAAAAAAACAAATTGCTCTGCCATACATTTAGACCGGGTAGGTATTGCACTTTTCTATGAAACGGCAGTTTCTTTTTTGGATACCCGACGAAAAATTTCTACGCTAGGGGGTCTAAAATCATGTGCTGAATTCATGGTTACAGTTTGCGCACTGGTTAAAAACGTATCCTGTCTGTACTAACAATAAAGCTGAGTTTGTTTGTTTGTTTGTTTGTTTGCGTTAATTTCTAGAACTACTGACCGGATTTGAAAAATTTGCTTTGCATATGATAGACAAATTCTTGAGGAAGGCTATACGCTATTTAACATCACACCATGACCTTTAGGAGCCGAGCAAAAAGGGAAAAAGTAAAAAAAAAACTAAATACTAGCGCGGGCGGGCGATAGGATGTGACGCGAAGGGTCGGGGTCCGAAACACGCGGACGGAATCCCCGGAAGAAGCTATCTCAATCTCAATCTTTATTTGCATTCTACAATGTGTACTTAGCTTTTTTTTTTTTTAAAAGAGAGTAAATAGTGTTGGTGCGTCTGTGCTATTTACGCATATATGGTGAGCGCTGTTTGAAGAATGGTGTTTTTTTTTTATTTCATGGAGAGCATATGAAAGTCTTGAAATTTTTGATCTAAGTGTTTGTCTGTGGGATTTCCAATTTATATGTGTATCCAACTCTAGTCCAAGTAAGGCAAATTCTTTAAAAATATCAATTTTTGGGCTGGTATAGGTACTAATAATAAAGCTGAAGAGTTTGTTTAAGAGCGTTTACGGCGTATGGCATTTCATAGAAACTTTTAAGTCCTCGTTTTTCGAAATGAATGAACCGATTTTAATGAAACTTCGTACGCATAAGCAGGATACAAAGGTCTAAAAAGTTAGTAAGGAAAATTTTCGAAATTTCTTATTTAAAAAAAGATAACTGGAAATCTCTGTTTCTATGAAAAAAATTAAATCGGTCAAATTTGGCTGTAGCAGTATTTTTCGAAAATGTTCTTAACAAACTTTTCAGGCGATGCGATACGACGGGGTGGATCGGCGAAAGAAGAAATTTTGCCCGGACGAAGTCGCGTGCAGAAGGTATATAAGGTATATCCATTCTGATTCCTCTGTAACTTGAAAGCAAATGGAATATTAATCTCCAAGACTTTTTGAATCAAATAAGTTTATGAATATTGTCTTAATTTATTAGTCGGGTCCTTCTGAAATATGTCTTTTCTAATGAACTTGGCAGAATTTTATTGAGTTTCTTTAATTTCACAAATGGTGACAGCCCTGTCATAAGGAGAGAATTAATAAACAGAAATGTCGTTTTGTTACGGTAAAACAAAATTGATTTTTCCTCAATTCCACAAATATGTATTATACTATAATTAGTGATCATTCCGTAAAGTTTGGTAAAGAACATTTATTTGATATAAAAAACTTTGAAATCGCATTTTTTTGTTATTCCATAATTATAAATGATATATCAGGTTGGCACAAAAGTAATGAGACACTTGGTTTACTTTTTATATTTTTTATTATTATTACAATACAAAAAGCTTGGTCAAAGATGTAATCACCATTAGCATCTAAGACTTCTTGCCAACGATCCGGCAGTTTTGATGCCTTTCGACCAGAATTCTGATGGCTGTGCCTCGAAAAAGTTGTTCAACTCCGCCTCTATATCAGAGAAATCATTAAATTGTTTACCGGGCAAATGTTGCCGAGCCAAAATTTTTTGATACCCAAGCTCATGCAGACGGTATTCCATGGCGTGGTGACTGCAGTTAAGTGCTTCCGCTAATTCACGAGTGGTAGCATGCGGATTCGACTGTAGTTCGCGGCGTAAATCGGCATCATTCACTGCGGGTGGTAACGTCCTGAGCGTGGCTGACTTTCAAGGCTCCTGTCTCCTGATTTAAAACGGTCAAACCATCGGGACACCGTCGCATGGCTTATACTTCCAGCGCCCAATGCAGTGTTGATATTGTTAGGCGCAACCCGCGGTCTGTGGCCTAACAAGTTGTCGTATAAGTATAGTGTTCGAACTTGTCGCTCGTCCCTTTTTCTTCAAACTGACTAAGCCGATCGCGAGGGCGGCTCTATATACACCCACCTCACAAGTACCTAGAATGATCTACAACATTCTAGAATATTATCGAAAACAATTAACTTAAAAAGGAAATGTATAGTTTTGTAGAGTGTCTCATTACTTTTGTGCCAACCCAATATTTATTTGTTGGCACCAATAATTACATCATACCTATCGTCTCTATTCATCATAATAAATTTCATTTATAATAATAGAAATAAAACTTTTTTTTTTTAACAACGTTGCCCCACACTAGGAATTTCTCCTGTATTGTGGGTGCGTTTACAAACATTTAAACCCACATACACAAACAGCCAGAATCGGAACAACTACGAGTACTTATAGGTCATACAAATATTTGTTCCGTGCGGGAATCGAACCCGCGACACGCTGCGCAGCAGTCAATCGCTTAACCACTACACCAACCGTGCCGTCTAAAAACTACACTCCTACTACAACTATCAAAGCCATCGTGAGAAAACCGGCATGTCCTTGAAACCAAAAACTCGAAGACATGTGACATCTACCAGCACGCACTGACGCCGTGTGGTAGATTACAGCCCACTCCCTCTCAACGAGAGGAAGCCCGAGTTCCAGCGGTGGTTACAGTATAGGCTAATTCTGCTATCAAAACTACTTTTATGTTTCCTCTAGGGTGCAAACTAGTGCAACATGCAATGTAATTAGTGACGTAATGTAACAGCATTCACGGATTTGGTCTGTTAACCAATCGGGTACTGAGCCGTTCGATCAATGGAATGCAATAGTAATTACACTGTCACTCCAATTTGTGTTCGCTCAACGACGTTGCGTTACACCGTTAGTTACGAACGTCTATTCGCACTATAAAGTATCTTTTCGAAGCCACGAATACAATTCTTGTATCCATCAGTCTCCTATGAACAGTAATTTTATTTTATTTCCACGTATTCTATTTTTATTCGCAAGTTTTATTACGGAGTGTATTTGAGTGAATGGATTGTTAAAAAACGGTGAAGGAAAGTTTAATCTTGGACAGAAGGCAATAAAATAAGGGCGGGAATTTTGTGAGAAGTCGGCACCAAGCCTGCCAGTTGCAGACAGCCATCGATAGGGTTCCGAATGTAATAGCACCTTCATAGAGTGGAAAATACCTACCCAAAGATACCTACTGGAAAATATGTTTTGATAATTTCATGAGGATTTTAACTTTGAAAGAATAATGTATATTTTTTGGATCCTTCATCCATAAACAATCGTAACAAATCAATATGATATAGCTTAAATAAAAAAATAAAAAAAAAGAATTGCACTTTACATTGCTTCACTGTTAGAAAGAAGCGAATTGAAAATATTTTGGAAACTAATGGGACGTTAGACAATGGTAGAATTTCTTTCCAAGAAATTTCTTTCCGAGCCTTCCACATTCGGATCTTCTACAAGAAAATCCACAAAATTATGTTAAAAATATCGCTGGTATTATCAGCTCTAGATCGATTTAACACAAACCGTTTCTCTCTGTCATAAATTTGAATAGAATCGATTGGTGTCTGCGCCTCCGGGAAAGTTAGATTTCCCTCAGGACTCCCACGACACCTGACCGAACGTAAAATATATTCTCGATTTTTTTTCGCACTTCTGAAATGATGGATTAGGACTATATACGCGATGATTCATGCTTTAGAAGGCAGTTTGAAATATGATGATACTGTTGAGTTTTGAGAACGATTACTTTGCGTTGACTTCTGTTGGGATAACATGCGATAGATTTTTCTTTGATATTTTTTTTTTTTTAAGAACGTTGCCCCACACTAGGAATTTCTCCTGTATTGTGGGTGCGTTTACAAACATTTAAACTCACATACACAAACAGCCAGACCCGGAACAACTACTTGTAGGTCATACAAATATTTGTTCCGTGCGGGAATCGAACCCGTGACACGCAGCGCAGCATTCAATTGCTTAACCACTGCGCCAACCGTGCCGTCAATATATGTCACTACCTTGTAGATATTAAAAGTTTACTTAGAAGAATACGACAGATGCTTGCTACACCTGGACAGGAAAGGCCTGCGCCTGGTGACGGGGACCATCACGGGATACTGCTCACTAATCAAACACTTCCAAACAAACGGCATAACCGACAGTCCGCTGTGCAGAACTTGCATGGAGGCTGATGAAGCCGTTGCGCCATGTGCTCTTTGAATGCACAGGCGTCACCCAGATTAGGTCACAAACCCTCGGGACACCCAGATCTTACACAGATGTTCTCAACAGACCAGCCGGTAGATTCTGGAAAAATCTTACCGTGATAACTAAGGTGAAGTGAGCTTAGAGTCAGCTGTGTGTCATGCTGATGCTAGGGATTGACACTATTGACGACTCACTCCACGCTCACTTCACCCAAATTTTCACGGTGAGATGGTCACAGAATCGCACGGAAGGACACTTAATCACCTTCCGGAGGGAGGTGAACTAGTTGGAATAACCACCGACGGCCACCATGGCCCACGCACCACCACTGAAGGACTGAGTGCGGAAACCAAACCCGTAACATAGAACATACTTACAGGAATAAACGTAACTACGGTCTGGCCGTCGAGAGAATACATCTCTGATTCTTGTCAGTGCGACAATTCTAATAGCTATTTAGCTAATAAAGATCATATTTGCAAAACACATATTTGTTCGTATGAAACTGACAGGTGTCCAACACGCATTCTCTCGTCGGTCGCACTGTATGTAGGTATCGTCACGGAAATTAGATGTTAAGCAAATTGATACCCTTTGTCAATTTACCGTGTTATAGCAAATTAATATAATACATCCGCGTATTCAAATCACACCTGTCAATGTATAATAGTTGTGATTTGAATATGCGGACAATTAGTAAGCAGACAAGTTAGTAGTCAATTTACTTATCTAACCATAACTTGTCCTGACTTAACATACCTACGTATTTTACATTTTCAGTCTTCAGACAGCAGATGATTTGAATAGGAGGCTTCTTGGATGGAACACATTTATTAACAACACAATTAAAAAAAAAAAAATACACAATGACTTTTACTCCTTGAAGGAACAGAGGGGCAATTCTCGCCCTTCAGATTGTAGTGACAGATTCTAAACAGTTTAACTCAAATCTCATAACACTGTCATGTGGGTATACAACGTCCATCAGTATAATGATTTAGAATCTAAAAACAAGCAAGATACCTAAAGGTACTAATAAAAAGGTGTCTAAAGACAACTTTGTACAATAATAGAGTTTATTAGTAATAATGAGTTATTGAAATATTTTTGTATACCTACCTAAGTGGAAAGTAACCACAAATGCCACAGAAAAAAAAAACAGTCAAGAGCTAGTCGGACTCCCGCACCGAGGGTTGCGTACCTACCTACGTATATATTAAATTTTCACCGGCAAGGCCTATATTCGTAGAACAACTTTAACACTGGGTGTAGAATATTACAGTTTTAGGTCAGCGTCATCTCTTGACTGATAGTAGAACTAATGTAATTTTTGTTGATCATTTCTGAAAAAAGTGTGCAGAGACATAGTTTTATTTTTCAGATATACCATTCAATTTCAGATTTACCTCTGTGTGTGTGTGGGGGTAACGGTATTTTTTTTATTGATAGCATTAATAGTTCTAGAGATATCCAGCTGTGACAGACGGACAGACAGACAGATAGACTGAGTCGCACCATAAGGGTTCCCTTTTATAATTTTGGTACGGAACCCTAAAAAACAAAACCACAACACTTGCAGATTTTCTTGGAAAACTTCAAAACAAACCGTGGGGTTTATTTCAAATGTCTAAAAATAACCTTTTTAGCTAGTATAGTACAGACGCCAGCACATCAAGCTACCCGAAACTGTCATATTTTCCCAATCAACTTTGAACCTTATGCTTTAGCGATAAAGTTGAAAATCTATTAAAGAAATCTGACAGATTGTAGTAGCTTGATGTGCTGGTGTCTGTACAAGGTAAAACGGAACTCTTTTAATCGTATTTTTATACTTCAACTTGAAAGTTACTGCCTTCAAGCTAGGATTTTTGTTCAACCCCGCCATGGTGGGGAGGAATTCCTAAAGAAGTCGTTTCTTATGAAATGTAATGTTTCTTGTAGCCAAGTTTTACGGGAGGAACAAAATTGTTTGAAGTTTATAAAAAATCATGTTGTTCTTTTTAAAAGTTAACCTGTATATTTTGTTTTAATTACAAAGCTTTTGAAGTGGGATTGTGTACTTGTTTTAATTAATTCATATTTTAGAATTCGCCAAATGAGATTGGGCGAATCTGCCCTGAAGCCAAATAGCGTTAAGATATATTCCAATGGAAAGATCTCTTCAAGGAGAATATTTCTTACTATGACGAATTCTAATGTTAGTACGTAAGGAACCAGGGAACAGAGCTCTAAATGTGAGTAATTAAGTATTATTGAAATTCTGGTATTTCGTCAATTAATTAACTTAAATGAATTCTGTGCATTGCGAACAACATCTTTTAAGCATATAAACGGACATTTTAAAACAATTACCTATTCGATGCCGTTTTAGGAACAATGTTTTTAAGAGTCGGTCGGCCGTAGAGAATGATAACCCTGCCGCACCCCCCAATAGCGTTAAGATATATGCCAATGGAACGATCTCTTCAAGGGGAATATTTCATGATATGACGACTTCTCTAGATTGTTAATCAGTGAGCTATAAATGTGAGTAATTAATTATTATCGAAAAAATTAACTCATCATTAACTCCGAACTGACTCACAATTGACAAAAGTCATGATTATAGGAAAGGTTCTCCTAGAAAAGCTCTTTCCATTGGTCATCTTATGGCTATTGGGCATCAGGGCAGACACCCATACTTCGATGCCCATTCTCCCTTGTACTGAGAAATATTCAGGGCCTCTTTTATATTGAATACTATAGTCAATCGGTTTGTTGATAGTTAAAATCTAAAACATCATAGAATGTAAACATTGAGTAGTGTTCTGTTTGTGACTAGTCAAACTAATATTGGGTAAATCCTACAAAAGGCCCAACCACTATTTCTTGTTACACAATAGCTAGCAATAACGCCTAGGTAGACTAAAGTATATATAAATGTACTATGTGGACTAAAGTGCTCAATGTATTCCCTCGCAATCGATTACGAATAGCTGACATAACCTCTGTACACCCCCGACCAAGGTTGCTTCTGTTTACCTAATTTTCTTTGCGTTACCCAAACATGGACCTTTCTTTTGAATCCTCCGCATTTTTATAAGAGGAAAATATTAATAATGTCGCTAAAATAAAAATACATAGTTCAGCTTGTTCCTACAGCTGAACATACGGAATCCCTAATAAGGGAGGCTTATGGCGAATAACATCTGGGCCCCGAGGACGGCAAACACTTGGCAGTAAACACGAGGTTACAGTAAGAAAAATGTTTTTGTTTTCCAAGGTTTTTCTTATATATTGACATAACTTTGTAACGACGTATGACTCATACATAGACAGCAGTGTTTTGTTTCGCTACACTACTTTTTTATACGAGTGAAGTTTGTCCTTCGCCGGCCGTATCTTGGAGCCCGCTTTTGTCAAAGAGAGCTTTAAAAATTTTTGCGCGTAAAATAAGAAAAATATGCCTCTCGGATTTTTCTGCTAGTCTCAAGTTATGTAAGCTAACAAAGTTCTGGTTTTATGTGGGCTTATCTAAGTTGAATTTTCTTGGCAGTGTGACGATATTCGGAGTGACTTGGAACCTTGTAAGATAAGCATTTGTAAAATAAAATTAGGTACGCCTGTCCCCGAGGAGATTTGGTTACCAGGATTCTTTTGAAGTTTCGCAGTACAAAGGCCTGGACTTATGTGTTAGGCTTAATCTAAATCTTAGTTAAAATAGAGCTTCGTACTTCTGAGTTCTCAAGAACAAGTATTTACGTAGGCTTTATAATGTAGCCAGCGGCTCGCCGCGTTTTGTCCGCACAGAGCTTGCCTAATCACAGTACCCGACGTTGCGACAACCTCATATTAAACTTTACAACAACGGCATTGAGGTTTAATACACGCAAGAAGAAAAGTAAATATATAATAGTTTAAGTTTACCTTTATAAGACTGCCTGTGTATAAAATTGGTTCTCTTTAAAAGAATAACTAAAAGTATATATCCATATATATACTTTTAGTTATTCTTTTAAAGAAAATTAAAATTATGTATACTTGACGTAGTAACTATGAGTCCATACTCATAGTTACTACGTCAAGTATACATAATTTTCCTTTTCCTTCCTCGAATCCCTCGCTAACATTGAAAAAGCGGCCATAAATACCATCCAATATAGGTTCCCGCCTCCCTCAAATAGTCCATTGTGCGTACAAAAGTAATTCAATACATTGTTATTCCTTTTACGTACCCGCAAAACTCTATAAAGTTTCATAATGGTACCTCTGTCACGTATATTAATGGTGCCTACAGCGTTTATCTACAGGACTGAATTAAGAAATACCTTTCGTCGCATAAATCAATAGACGTGTGATATATTGTTGTCGTGGAAGGGGTGGCTGGTGGCTCCCTGGTATTTTATCCTCTCTTGTTCTGCAGCCGCTGCATCACCATTCGCGGCACGCGCCATATCGGGGGAGCCTAATTCTCCTCCTAATTTCACACCTTATTGTTGGCGGGTGGTAAGAAAATGGGTATTTTTTGGTATAAATTCAACACCACGCTTACAGGTCTATGAACTTTTATTACTTACCCTTATATTTTGCTCGTAATATTATGACGTTATAATAGACTATAACTAGCTGGGTGAGTTTTGCGTTGGCGTACGTTCAATAAGAAGAAATTGGATTCTAAAAATAAGTTGTTTGGTAAATTCTTGACAGGTTCCTTTCCTCGGACCGATTCTACTCGTTAAGGACTTATATTTAAAATGATAATAATAAATAGCACGTTTATTCATAAACGAATGATATTAGGAAGTTGGTTGAGGTTGAAGTTGGTCGAAACATCCTAGCGCCGATTTGCTGGATTCGTTTTTTCTCCGACCATTATTTCACCTGACAGTTAATTTTGTATATATGTATGTATTAGTATTTATCTTATATTGTATAGTTATTTCCGAGGTATTTATCCCGTATGTTGCACCTGCCATGTTTTGTCTCTGCATCACCCTAAGGTTGACTGGTAGAAAATGCCTTAGGCATTAAGTCCGCCTTTATTTAGTGTGTTTTTACTTGTGCATAAATCTTTTAATACTTAAAATAAACATTTTATGACTTACTTAGTAAGCCAAGTTCCGTAGCAAGTACGTAAAGTTTCGAAATATAGCCGATGTACTACACGTAAAAATCCAAAATATAAACAGTGCGTAATACCTGACAGACAAGCAACATTTTTAAAAGCTTATCCAAACCAATATCAATTTTACAAAAAAAATGAAGTGCTTTTTCCAATTTCAATTAAAGGGGGAAAGTGTAGGATGGTTCTTATATGTCTCACCCATAACAATTCGGAGCATCCACGAAATGAAGTTGGTAAAATATCTTAGACATTTGTCAGACGATTACCTGAGGGGAGAGGGGGCGTGGCCCCTCTGATAATATTCACAATTTCGAACCCCTGAAAAATCTTACTATGGTTATGAATATAAATTTTGTTATATCTCTTGCACCTTTTATTTATTTTCGGGAGATAAAAGATAGATGTAAAATGTATTTGGTATTTTTCTAAAATAATTTTGACGTGTATTTTTAATGTTAATAATAATATTCAGAACGATGTTCTGCGGGGTAGTTGCGTAGCACACTAGAAGTAGCAATTGCTTTCATTTTGACAGTTAACAATGCGTTATTTACGTTGTTGAGCAGACAAATGTTTCGAACATAATTATGAAGCGACGGATTAGAAAATTATTCAGATTGATATTATGTTACGATGTTAGGGTGCTGAAATATCCTGCACGGATGATACCAGTGCTCTCAGAATGAAATATAGAAATGAGGGCACGAGTTTTTCAAGCTCCAAGTTTTTATCTTTGTTACCAGAAATGTTTTAAAAAACTGAACACGAGTTCCCAAATTGCTATCACTGACTTTCAGTCACTCGTTCCCAACTACTGAAAGTCCAAAGTATCCTCGAAAGATATAACAAATTCTCTTTTCCTCTCATAAAAAAATGAAGTTCACACACCGAAAATGTTCAAAACTCGTTTAATTATAAGCAGCGGCGTACTTTCCCGTTATTTCGTATTTAGATGGGCCCGTTATATTTTGAGATAAAGTTTTCCCGAGTTGGGGAAAGAATTTTAATAGGAAAGGAATTGTTAAGAGGCCGGTGGTGGGTCAAAGCGTTCCAGACGAGGTACGCTAACAATACCCGTTATAGTGTAAGCTTGTCTTTAAGTTCCTTCATCGAATACCCCGGGGATTTTATGTTCGAGTGGTTCCCTTTGCTATTTAAATAACGCTGATATTTTCTTTAGAGCTTCGGTGCACCTGAACGGAGCGCGGCGGTTCTAGTATAAAATTCAATGTTTTAAATTCAAAAGGTTGTTCGTTCAATGTTTGTTTAACTAACCTTATGTCTGTCTGTGTTATTTATGAAATGGATTTTTAGACCGGATTTAATATCAGGAGTATGTTTGATTTTCCTTGTAGAAATTACCATTGCCCAATGTTTGTATTACTTTATTTATAGAGTTAGAATTCTGAGGGGCAATTCTCGTAATTTTAAGAATTTTCACAGTCTGACCTCAGTCTCAAACTATCAAAAATACCTCTAATTTCCCTACATTTTTGACATTCATTGTCGCTGAGATAAGATTGCAACTAGTTTATGAACATTTTTAATTACGGTAATTGGCTTTCTGATATTCTGGAATCAAGAAACTGCAGATTTTCTTTACAATGTCTAAAATGAGTTCGTGAAGAGTTATCATGTAGCTGCATATTTCTTTATGATACGAACTTTCCCTTCTTCTCATATACTTTCTACTATCCTATAGCTTGAACTTACTTCGCCAATTAAAAAGTTCATAGCTTAAGGCATTTTGCTATACCGAGCTCTTTGGAAATGTTCTTCTAGAATCAGAATCTCTATGGATTAACACTTCGGTGCCATAATAGTTAGATACTTACTGGTGGCGGCATCCGGCCAGCGACACCGCTTTGAGGGTGAACATCCAAAATTTCGAGCTCGCAAAGGATGTGGCAAGCCCGAACGGAAGAAAACCGCCGTTGAGAGGATCAGGAGAGGATGGAAACTGAAATTTTCATAAATACGTAAAATTGTGGTGAAGTTTGCTGAGAGGGTTCAATGGTCTGAATCTATAGGTTAGAACAGTTTAAACTTCTGTATACATACTTAATAGGGGGCATAATATTTCAAATAATATTTTTAAAAAAACGTTAGCTATGTCACTAGTAACAGACCAGCGACTAACGAGCTCACTAATTGCGTAACACACATACTATCGCAATTGATAGC